>VDFB02281492.1:1002289962-1002889962 GCA_007258455.2 Sequoia sempervirens | reverse complement strand
TGTGGAGAAAAGGGATAAAATATTCTATAATTTGGTATGTATGTGATAGACTAAAGTAATAATCCTACCCCACTAAGTATTTTTCTCAAAAAATCATTTAGTAACCTTACTCAACAATGAATTTGTCCCTCCTTTATGTGCCTACTTTGGCCTCTATCAAAGAAGGAAAATTTTATGTAGCTATAGTGTAGGAAAATGTAGACCCTTGCATTTTCACACTTGTTTGGGCCCACTTTGCTTTTTTTATCATTACTTATGTCTTAATTAGTCCTATTTTGCATCCACAAGCTCAATGAACTATATCTTTCTTTGGCTAATCCCAACAATCATAAGTGGATAAATGATAATTTAATGATTATGGCTATGTGTCTCTAATTTTTGGGTCAGGACTAAGACGCCAAATAGGGAATCTTTGTCCCCTAAAGGTCTTGGGACCTTGATTTACAAAGTTCCTTAAAGTGGCCCCTTTTTGGAGTCTATGCCATGAGTTTCATGCCTTGGGACTAAGATGCCACCTAGGGCGTCTTAGTCCCCCTTGAGGTATTTTTAAGATTTAATTTCAAATTATGTTAGGATTTAGCCTCCTTTAATTAATGAATTCATCTTTCAACTTGTTGTGGTGTAATTTCAGGATATTAAGCATAAATAAGTATAAATACAAGGTTTCTCCTCTCATTTTCATACCAAGCAAGATAACAAGCAAGCTAAGCATCCAGTATTCAAGTATTCCAACATTCAAGAAAAAATCATCAGGCTTTTGGAGCCATCATTATGATTCAAGCATCATATCAAGGATATTGTTGCATCATGTTTGCTATTGTGCTAACATTTGTGATATAGGGTTTATGATTCAAGCAAGTGTTTCATTCAAGATCAACATCCTTCAAGAAAGAGTCAAGAACCACATCCATTGTAGCTATTTCAAGCATATTTGTAGCACCTTGTTACAAGAGTTTGGTGAGTTGCAACATACTGTTTCATTCATTCATCATTTCCCTCAATTTCATTCTATTTCAAGGTTTAATTACCAACAAGGGGTTTGACCAAGGAAAAGCCCCATTTACTAACAATCAACAAGTTTTTCCTCTCTTGCATGTTTGTGATTGCAGATTTAGGTTGAAGACTTGAAGATCATTTGAAGTGGAAAGTTGCAAAGTTGCATTTGCAAAGTTGTCATCTTCATGGAAAATCACCTATAGGGAAAATCTGGAAGTTTCAGAACCTAAGGTCAAAGAAGAAGAAAGAGCAAACATCAAGCCCTAGAACCACATTCATGGATTTCAAAAATTTAGATTGGGACTAATAAGACACCTAGGGTGTCTTAGTCCTCTCGACGGTATTTTTCATGAATTCTTCTAGATTTGGTTAGGACATCTGAAGATTTTGCATCTACCCCAAAAAATGGCAGTGGAACTAATAAGACAGTAAGGGTGTATTTGTCCTCCATAGCATATTTTGACAGCTTCTTTGCATTTTCATAATCCTTGTCACATTTCCAGACCTCCCAAGTACACATATCCTAACTTGTTGCATTATTTCATCAATTGCATCCTTCATTTAGCTTGCATTATTAGGTTTTGTGAGTTAAGTGTTTACTTTTCTTTTCCAAGCCTTTGCTTGGTGGTGAACCCCTTTAAAGTTTAAAGAACCTCCTCCTTGGTCTTCCTTGTTGATAATTGGCTCACCTTGTGAGTTTGATAGTCAATCCAATTAGGACTCCCAGGACATTATTGAGTGACCCAAGGAAAATAAGTGGGCATTCCTCCCACTTCCATTTTTTTGGTTTATTTTGGTGAACCCGACATTTTTGAGCATTCATTTTCTGATTTGGAGTTCATTAAAGTCCTAGATAGAGGTCGCATTCATTCCTGCATTGCATCTTGCATTAGTGAAAGAGCATCTAGGGTTTCTCATATTTGCATTAGTGAAAGTTCATATAGGTTGCTTTTTTGCTTTCTTGCATCATCTTATCTCATTGAAAAACTAAAAAGTACATTGTCAATCATCTTAATTGCATTTAGGAACATTGTTATTGCATTCAAAATTGAAAAAAATTGCATTCAATTGCTTCTCACTAGTTACTTTTTCTTGCATTCATTTGCACATTTTTATGTTTCTAAATATCAGCTCCCTAAATAGGAAACCTTTGAACATTGTAAACAATCCAAATTCTATTATTTTTCTAACAAAAACCATATGCTAGCACTAAAAATCCCTTCCTAGCATCTTAGTACCACTCAGGGTTTTTGCCTTAGATCCCTCTCTATGTTGTTTGTTGTCTGTTCTATTCCTTGTAACCTCATAATTTCACTAGTAGGACCAAGACACCCTTACTGGCATCTTAGTCCCTGCTGACTTTGACTTTCTAGTTTTTAGGGTTTGAAATTACTTTTTTGTGCTTTTGTTTGTTGCTTTCAGTTTTCTGTTACAATTTATAGAATTGTTGTTATTCCAATTTATTTCATTTCAAGTGTAATTGAAAGCATATGATATTGTGTTCATTGTATTTTATTTTGGTTTATCCCTTGTATGAGTTGTAGTACTTGGTGTCCTACTACTAATACTATGGTGATATGAAGTGCAAGACTCATGACATCCCACAATAACACACTCCTTGTGGATCTTGGGTTATCTAGCTCTCTTACTTCTAGTGTTGGTATTAGTTCACTAGGCATGGACCATACCTTTCATACCTCTTTTGCTATGCCTACCTTACCTACAAGTGTTATGTTGAGTTTTCAAACAATGGTTGATCATATCCCTCAACAAAACATAATGAAAATGCATGAAGACCTAGCTCATTTACAAGATAGCATGAGTACTAGAAACATTTTCAACACTGTTATACCTACCGTAGATAGTATTGACTGCATGATGGAAAGTGATGAAGGATTGGAAGTTGTGTGTAACATAGCTCAAATCTTTGGAAAACATCTTCCTCCCACCACCAATGGTGCTCAAGCCTCAAACAATGTTCCAACCCAAGAAGGAAATCAAAGTCCTCCCCCTTCAAGTATAACCTCCATTCCCACCTATACCAACCCTCAAGTGACCACAATGATACAACCAACTAGCAATGTCCTTCCTACCTCATACATTTCCACTAATACTCCTTATACCTATTTGGCATCTAACCTTATAACTCCTCTCGTAAGCTATCCATTCATTGGTCCTTCCAACACATACACACCACCATTATATTCACCTCCATCTCAAACCACAAGCAATGACCCTATCATTAACCACCTCTAACAAATCCTTTCATCCATTCAACATCAAGTTTCCACCATAAATCAAAATCAAAATGGTCCACCATCATATTATGTCAAAAGCAACCCACTATCCTTGAAGATATTGAGAACTCTGGTGCCACAAGGTATAGAGATCCCTAGATTTGAGAAATATGGAGGAAAGGGAGATCCTACTAATCATGTTAATGCCTTTACCGCTTTGTGTAGTGACTTTATCCTTGAGGACAAACTTTTGGCTAAGATTTTCCCCGATCCTTGAAAGATATTTCCTTGGACTAGTTTTCTACATTACCAAATAACTCAATTCGTTCATTTAATGAAATTATTGAAGCGTTTATTAACCATTTCAAGGTGAATATGGTTCTTGAAATGCAACCAAAATGAGGGTGAAAAATTCACTAACTTTATTTCACATTACCAATCGCTTTATTCCCAAATCAGTGTGAAGATTCTCGATTCTTACCTTCAAAAGATGTTCATAGAAAATTTATAAAGTAAATATGAGACAAACTTACCATGATGAAATTCCTTTCATGCACTTGTGCACTGCCCTTCAAGATTATTAGAATTTTGTAGGTAGTAGTGAACCGAAAACCACCTCTACCCATCCTGAAAAGTCTAAATCCTCAAACCAAAACACCTACCAGCCTTTCAAAAGATAAAATAAAAGTTTCCTTCAACTAAAATCCACCTCCCAACCTACCCATTAAGTTGATACCCAAGTAGCTGCTATAAAGAAGTGTAATCCTTATATATTTGGGGATTCACAATGACAATTCACTCCCTTACCTGACACACTTCACAATATCATGACTCAACTAATAAACAAGAAAATTCTTACCTTACCTCTCATTCAACCTCTTGACCCTAGAAAGCCATTACCTCCAATCTTTAGACACAATGCTTATTGTGCTTATCACCAACAAAAAGGACATGATATGACACATTGTAATCATCTTAAACATCTTGTACAAGACCTTATTGAATCTAATCATATCCAAATTAGAGGTGTGAATGAAAAAGGTAATAATTCTATAGCTCCTCTTAATTAAAACTTTCAAATCTTTACCAATCCCATGCCTAACCACAATATTTCATTTGTTAAGGCTAGTGAAACTTAGCCCAATGTGATGAGCATTGAAATAGATGGTGAAAACATGAGCAATAATGAACAAAATCCTATGGATGATGGTAAATAGAATCCTAAGGATAATAATGACCAAAGTCCTATTAATACAATGATAGGAGTGATTGACATCGAGCCTCATAAATAGTAAACCATAATTCCCACTGACATTACTTTCTCTTCAGAAGAAACAATAAAAAATGCACCCAATGGTCCTCTTTACATAGCTGGCAGAATCAATAACAAGCCCACTCTTGGGATTTTAATTGATCTCGTCTGTGGAGAGAATGTGATCACAGAAGAACTCCTATATGTGCATGAACTTATCAAGATAGATATTATAAATTGAAAGCATGGAAACGGATATGTGTAGGATCATCATGGAAAAAACATGCCCTTAAGTGGCGAAAAATTAGAGTTGGGTGACTTGATGTAAAAATTTGAATAAGTTATCTATATTATTTCAAAAATATGAAAGAATAGAATCGATAGAAAATTTAATGTAGTTTCTAAACTACTAGGTTTTTCTTTTTTTAAATCTATTTGGTGAAAATTTGAAATTTCAATGCAGTAGTACTTCAATTTTAGGGAAAAAATAAGAAGTAGGTGTCTGTTTGACCACCCTAACCACAATAAAATGATAATATTTTTTTATAATATTTTGGATATAAGTAGAGCACTCATATCCTAATGTGATGCATATTTTTTAATAATTTTTTTTCTAAGTAAATAATTAATTATGAATTTTTTATTACAACTTTTAAAAAATAAAAAAACTCGTATGTCGACCACCTTAACTTGGTCAAAATTCATGAAATTCATTTTTTTTAATCCTATAGTATGCATAGCATAGAATGTGGTGCATGTTTCAAATTCAAAAAATGTGATACCATTTGAAAGCTATAGATGTTTTTCATTAGCCTATCAATCGGGACTTTAGTCGTAATTCAAATAGAAAATGAATAATAATTATTTATTAAATTCAAAGTAAATCATAATTTATATTGGTGGAAAGATGAGAATCTCCTTTAAAAACCCTTTTCGTTTCATCAATTTTGGGTAAAAAAAAGTCGTCAGCCACATATCCTACACATACCCATCATATTGCCACTTTTTGGCCCATCATGATCCTACACATACCCAAACACATGATGGTTTTTCTTGTGCTATGATGGGATCGATCACACTCCCTTTACAAGTAGGACCAAAGAAATTAAATGTATCATTCTCTATCATATCTAATTCAGACCAATTTTGTGTGAAGTTAGGCTACAAACGGCTTCACTCCACGAATGTGGTCCCATCTGTTGTCCACAAGTACTTAAAGTTTCCAGTCAACAATGAAATATTCACTATGAACCATAGTGGCTTTAGACCTTCGTCACCCCATGGAAATTTCTCCTTAGACTATTTTTTGCTTGAGCCCATGGAACCTATAAGACCTTGTAAAGACTTCCTTTTCCTATCCTACCAAAAGTTCAAAGCAAAATGCATAGCCAAGTTATCCCTTGAAAATTTTCCTCCACCTATTCTAAAATCTCCATCCCTTCAAGAAAACAATATTGAACTTAAAGCCCTTCCATCAAAACCAAGACCCATCCATCAAAAATCCCTTACCTAGTTCCTACAAGAGGCCAAGAGAAAACCAAGAAAGTCCTAGTCCGCCTCCTAAACAAATTTATAAAGCTAAAGAGAAAGTGGTTGAACAACCTTCCATGGTTTCTTCTGTTCTTCCCTCACAAGAAGAAAAGGAACCTATGGTTGACAAACCTGCTCCTACCCAAAAACAACTTGCAAATCGTAATAAAAGAAACAAAAATGCTAAAGAGCGTAGGTGTAGACATTGTGCTATTGCTCGAAAGATGAATGGAGAGAACAAAATTTAAAATCACAATCCAAATTTGACAAAAGCAATAACCAATCACCCTCTTCTCTTACCAGAACAAACAATTCCTATCTCCAAAAAGAAAGGACTAGCACCTTCTATGGATATTATCATTCATCCTCCTGTTGTGGTTAACTTGGATGATGATGAAGAAATAGCTAAAATTGATGAGCAAGTGCATAATGAGTTGAATTTTTTATTTTCCTCTTCTATGAGCTTAAATGATAACAACCATGGTCATCCTCTAAATCAAGTTATTCACCATGTGTTGAACCTAGTGATTCTCCTAGTCCATTTTTTTTATGTTGTCCCTCTCACTAGTGATCTACATTTTGCATATACTGAACAAGACTGGGATGTGGATGACCTATTAGATGTTTGACTTGCATCTGCTTTACTAGTCTTTTATTTTCTATTTTACTTTCTTCTTGTTTGATTACATGTGCATAATGTGATCCCCCGTGATGTTTTGTTTGGTGTTTCCTCTATATGTCCGGGTATGTGTAGGATCATGATGGGCCAAAAAGTGGCAATATGATGGGTATGAGTAGGGTATGTGGCAGACGATTTTTCTTTTACCCAAAATTGATGAAATGAAAAGGGTTTTTAAAGGAGATTTTCAGCTTTCCACCAATATAAATTATGTTTTACTTCGAATTTAATAAATAATTATTATTCATATTCTATTTGAATTATGATTGATAGGCTGATTGAAAAACATCTATAGCTTTCAAACGGTATCACATTTTTTGAATCCGAAACATGTGCCACATTTTATGCTTCACATACTATAGGATTAAAAACAAAATGAATTTCATGAAGTTTTGACCAAGTTAAGGTGGTTAGATATACGAGTTTTTTAATATTTTTTAAAAGTTGTAATAAAATAACATAATTAATTATTTACTTGGAAAAAAATTACAAAAATAAATGCATCACATCGAAACAGGAGTCCTATACTTATATGTAAAATCTTCTAAAAAAAAATTATCATTTTACTGTGGTTAGGGTGGTCAGACAGACACCTACTTATTTTTCCTTTGAAATTTAAGTGTTATAGCATTGAAATTTCAAATTTTCACCAAATAGATTTTTAAAAAAATAAATAAATCTAGTATTTTAGAAACTACATTCAATTTGCTATAGATTCTATTCTTACATATTTTTGAAATAATATAGATAACTTAGTCAAATTTTTATGTCAAGTTTCCTAACTTTGATATTTTTGAATTTTTTGCCACTTAAAGGCCTATTTTTTCCATTTTCGAAGTTGCAAATCTTTTATCCCATGGTGGCAGATTTTCACTTGATGGAAAAAATGTCAAATGCAAGCAGTCCAAAGTTACACAAGTGGTGCAGCTTTTGTTCTGCAACTCATGTGACCAAACAAACTGTTCCAACATTTGTGAATAGGTATGTTTACACTAGAAATGGTCCTCTTTCACACCCAAACACACAGAATTTCTCTGAGCTATGTTCAATCAGATCGATCCCTTAAGAGTCCAAAGTGTAAAATGAATGCAAACTTTAGCATGTTGTTACTCGGATACCGTGATGCTTAGAAACTTCTCGTCTAATCCTATAGGATCGAGTTGGGCTGCTCTACAAAAACCTCTCTCGGTTTTCGCTATCTCGGAGTGTTTTTCCTGTGGTGGCAGATTTTCACTTGATGGAAAAAGTGTCAAATGCAAGCAGTGCAAAGTTGCAAACTAGTGCAACTTTCATTCTGCAAATCGTGTGACAAAACAGACTATTCCAATGCGTCTGAATAGTTATGTTTATGCTAGGAATGGTCCTCTTTCGCACCCAAACACACAAAATTGCTCTAAGCTACGTTCAATTGGATCGATCCCTTAAGAGTCTAAAGTGAAAAATGGTTGCAAACTTCAGCATGTTGTTACTTGGATATCATGATTCTTAGAAACTTCTTGTCTAATCCTATAGGATCATGTTGGGCCCCTCTACAAAAACCTCTATTGGTTTTTTCTCTCTCAGAGTGGTTTTCCCGTGGCGGTAGATTTTCACTTGATGGAAAAAGTGTCAAATGCAAGTAGTGCAAAGTTGCAAAGTGGTGCAACTTTCGTTCTGCAACTTATGTGACCAAACAAAGTGTTCCAATGCATTCGAATAGGTATGTTTACGCTATGCATGGTCCTCTTTCACACCCAAACATGCATAATTGCTCTGAGCTACATTCAATTAGATCGATCCCTTAAGAGTCCAAAGTGCAAAATGGCTACAAACTTTGACATGTTGTTACTCAAATACCGTGATGCTTAGAAAATTCTCGTCTAATCCTACAGGATCATGTTGGGCCCCTCTACAAAAACCTCTCTTAGTTTTTGCTATCTTGGATTGGTTTTCTCGTGGTGGCGGACTTTCACTTGGTGGAAAAAGAGTCAAATGCAAGTAGTGAAAAGTTGCAAAGTGGTGCAGCTTTCGTTCTGCAAATAGTGTGACCAAATAGACTATTCAAATGCATCTGAATAGGTATTTTTATGCTAGGAATGGTTCTCTTTCGCACCCAAACACACGGAATCGCTCTAAGCTACGTCCAACCAAATCGATCCCTTAAAAGTCCAAAGTGCAAAAAGGAAGCAAACTTTGATAGACTATTACTCAGAAACCGTGATGCTTACAAACTCTCCATCTAAGCCTATAGGATCATGTTGGGCCCCTCTATAATAACCTCTTTTGGTTTTTGTTATCTTAGAGTCATTTTCCTGTGGTGTCCAGTTTTCACTTGATGGAAAAAGTGTCAAATGGAAGTAGTGTAAAGTTGCAAAGTGGTGCAACTTTCATTTTTCAATTCATGTGACCAAAAAAACTAATCCAACACATCCGGATAGGTAGGTTTACACTAGGCAAGGTCCTCTTTCACACCCAAACACCGTAAATTTCTCTAAGCTACGTTTAACCAGCTTGATCCCTTATGATAGCATGCAAAAAAATGGAAAAGAGAAACATGCACACGACGGTTGAGAAGTTCGAGTATTCCACACAAAAAGTGTATGACCATTGGTACAGAGCACCTTGTTCCTCCATTTGATTAAGAAGGTCTAGTTCAGTTGTTTTAGTCATTATAATGTCAAATAACACCATGATAGGCCATTTTGTAATCTTGCTTTTAATTTTGAGTTAGTGTGGGGTCATTTGAGTCAATTATGTAAGTAAAAATAAGAAAGTAGTATTGGTAAAGGCATTGGAAGAGATTACTAATGCTGCCCCTATTCAAAATTCAGAATTTAGGCCTTAAAAGCAAGGCTAGATGAGGTGAAAAGAAGAAATTGCTTGAGAATAAGTTATAATAGGTTGGAAATAGGGAGAGGTTGTGGAGTTTGATGTGTTCAAATGGTCTACAAGGACAAGGGAGGTCAAAATTATGTTATGGCATGAAGCCCTACTTGGGAAAAGAGGGGTTTTGAATGAAAAAGAGAGGTTTGAGGGAGTAAAAGTGGGTAAAGTCAAGGGGCAACATAATTTGGTGGTCAATTAAGTTTGTGCAGGTATAATAAAGAGTGTTGGAAGAGCTTTTGAGGTTGTATGACATCTGGATATGTGGCTTTCAATAAACCCTAGTGAAATTTGAGAAAAGTGAGGGTTTAGAGGATAGTGGGGTTAGAGGGCCAATCACACCCTAAAAATTGTGGATTTTGTGGATTTGTAGAATGGTAAATGCTTCCCAATGGTGTTTTATAATTGGAAGAGTGATTGAGAGGGTGTTGCTTTGTTAAATAGACGTATTCATGGGTCTAGGATAGCATTGAGTCCATTTCTTATTTGTATTATAAATTATAATTTTATTTCTCCTAAGTCTATTTTGTATACAAGAAATAATATTGCAAAAATTTGACATAAATATTTCGACATGTTTATATGGTGACGCATCAAGAACATAACAATTGATTTTGCACTATCAGAATTATGCTGTGAAAATGTTTAAAGACTATTGAAGATAAATGTTTGTATGATAATGTGTTAAGAAGTTAAGTACTTCATCTACTCTGAATATTATGTTTTGCAAGTGTTGTGAAGATTATGTATCCTTTGCTTAATTGAGTTGTTCCAATCAAAGGATTAAATATATTGGAATCTTTCTATGAATCATTTCATGGAATACCAATTGAAAACATTTTTTTTTATTTTAGATAAAGTTTTTGAGCATCAATCAATTAATATTCAAGACAAACCATGAAGGACAACAATGATCAATGCTAGGGCTAACCAATTAATAAGTATACACATGAATAAGTCAAGCATGTACATGTGAATAAGGGAAGTACAAGTACTCAAAAACACGTAAGCCTTGAAGTATACACACGAATACATAGTATACACAAATTAATACAAAGTATATGCATGAATACAAGGTATAAACATGAAAACACGTAAGTCACAAAGTATACATTGGAACACACATAAGTCACAAAGTATACACGTAAGTTGTAAAGTATACACTTGAATGCACATAACTCATATCTACTGAACCATCAATTTAGAATGCAAATATGGACACCATCGATAAAAAAGATTTGTATTAAACAAATAGCCATATAGGCATACATCAATATATGTTGATATAAGTATGAAATATAGGTACAAAATGGCCATATAGGCTTACGAGATTGCCATATAGGCATACAATGTCAAATATATCCAATACAAAATATGTACAAAACTGCCATGTAGGCATACAACAAAGGGATCTAGAATCAAAAGTCATTGCTCTCCATGCTTTGGAAATAAATTATTTCCCTTTTCTTGTCAATCGGATGGCGATAGGTCTGTCACTTATTTGTGTTGCAGTCGAGGAGTGCTCCTGCTACTCCTCCTAGTGTTTAGTTCATGGTGAAGTTTTAATTGTTACAATAAGAAGTAAAGTCATAAATATATAGAAATTACATTATAAAAAATGATATATTTAACATAATAATCACTCTCCACGAGGGAGATATTCACACACCCATGTTGAGGTGTGCTCAAGCCCTGTATAAACCATCCAAATAGAAATTAAACTATGAATCAATAATGGTTTTATTTTTCACTAACATCTATAACAATGAATGTAAATTGAAATTTTGTAATTTTCCTCATACCTCCCCTGTCAAATCCATCAAGGATTGTATAGTAGATGAAACACCAATCTCCATTTCCCTCGTCACATTCGTAGGTGTTTCAACTTGCAATATCTGAAGATAAAATAACAAATTATTCAATCACAAAAACTGCAATAGCGATCCACGTCATGACTCACAATGTATGAGATAATGAACAAAATTTTGAGTACTTATTAAACTATATATTTATGATTATCATGCTTACTATTTGTCCTATCCATATCTTGTTCAAAAGGACGTGTTTTTAGGCTTTTACCAATAGCAGCAAGCCAGTGAACCATTTGATCAAATACTTCCATAGACATGTACGATAAATGTGGTGGCATAGAGAAGGTAGTAACTGTTTGAAAACAATGCCTCAAAGAAATGGGGTCTCATGGTGATGGAATGCCATTGCAAAAAAATGCACGTCATGGCATTCCTTCACCATAAGACTGCATTTCTTTCAGGCATTTTTTCATAAAGTTCATTGCCTTCTCTATGGTATTATTGCTTACTATTATGCTTTGATAGATATTTTTCCAAGCATCCATAGTTTGTTGGAAAGCACCTATTTTAGGCTTTTAGCCATAGCAGCAAGGAAGTGAGTAGTTTGATAAAATGCTTTGGTACACATGTATGGAAAATGTGGTATCATAGAAAAGGTGGTGAGTTGTTTAAAGAAATTCCTCAAAGAAATGTGGTCCCATGGTGATGGAATGGAATACCATCACCACGAGACTGCATTTCTTCGAGGTATTTTTTGAAACTACTAACTGCCTTGTCTATGTTATTACTTCCTATTATGCTTTGATAGATTTTTTCCAACCATCCATAGTTTGTCATGTAGGTGCACCTTTGCAAGCACATGCTTGGACATAAGGAAAATTTAAGAGTTTGAATTGTTTAAGGTGTTTTGATGATGTAATAAGGCTTAAATAGCCATTTTGGAGGTTTTAATAGTCTTAGTTAATTTAGGCATAAAGTGCAAAATTGCAAAATATTGACAAAGTTGCCAATTTCAAATGTTGTAAAAATGCAGAAAAGGTGTAAAGGCATGGAATGCCAAGGGTCAAAGTAGTTGTAGAGGTTATTGATTCATTGTAGGAAGTTGGAAAGGTTGGGAAATGTTTAAAAATGATATGACCAATCGATGTAAGTGGTTGTTGAAGAGATTGAAGGAGAAAACTAATCAAATATCACTGATCCAAAGGAATTGGTATTGAGTTTTCGATATGTGAAAGTAGGCCATGATGGGTGCCTGATTTGGGGATTTTTTGACAAGGTTGGTTGAGAAAATTGAAAGTTTTGACAGGAAAAGTGGGTTGGCTGACCTAGTAGGAAGACCAGGTAGAAGTTTGAAAACAAAGAATTGAGTTTTTGAGTTGCAAAGTGGATTGAATCCTTTTGAATGATGAAATTAAGTTATTTGACTACCCTGCATTGCATCGGTTTGTTGGAAAGAACCTTTTTTAAGCTTTTAGCCATAGCAGTGAGGAAATGAACTGTTTGATAAAATGCTTTGGTAGACATGTATGGAAAATGTGGTAGCATAGAAAAGGCAGTGAGCTACTTGAAAAGTACCTCAAATAAATTGGATCTCATGGTGATGGAGACCGCATTTCTTTGAGGAATTTTTTCAAAAAACTCATTGCCTTGTCTATGCTACTGCTTACTATTATTCTTTCATATATTCCTTCCAAGCATCCATAGCATAGAAAAGGAAGTGAATTTTTTGAAAAGATGTCGAGCAGTAAAAAGTGGTCTCATGCAATTCCATGACAAGAAAATGCAATTGGAAGCTGCTCCTAGACTTATTACTTATGCTATGTGAAGTAATTGCATCACTACTTATGTTGACTTTCTAAACAACTATATTGTAGTTGAAATTTTGTCATCTATCAACATCTAGTTATTAGTTATGGAATGTGAAGCAATGCTTTGAGTTTGAATGATGTGCAATGCAACATAATCAACGATATGAATATAAACTACACAAATATATTAAGTACAATTCATTAGTTAAAATCTTTATTCTATTACCTGCGTGTAGGTTTGAGTAAATCCACTGACACTGGGAGGTGTTCCCTTGAAACCTCTAATATTAGCCTGTTCAACATCCAAAATCACATATTAAAATACCATTCATAAAACAATGCTATTAGCATGTAATGAATTTATAATTGTTTACTAGTTACATACCCCACCAATAGGTGTACTACAAAAATAAGTAGGTGTAGGGCTGGTGTATCTAGTTTCAACACTGTGACCCTGCAATTTTATTAAAATCATAAAATTAAATTAGTTAATCTTGCATTTCAAAATCAAAATTTAATAGATTAAATTCAATGAACATGCTAACTTTTATCTGAATATCAATGCCATATGCCTCATGCAAAATGTCAGCTACTCTCTCCATCTCCATAGCTACAGACGGATCCTATGTAGCAACCTCTTGAGTGTTAGTGGGGTCATATGAACAAGTTGCCCTACAATATTGACACACATGGGTTCGAAGGCCACCACTCGAAGACACCCTTGGATGGCACTATAGAATAGGGCTAGTATGATGGATGAAACTCTGGGTCAAAGTGTTGATCGCTTGCAATATCTCTACGTTGGCACTCTCCTTCACGATGAAAGGCATAACAACGTGCTCACAAGGAGGCCTAGCGAGAGCTCATCTTCATTGTTGCATAGGATCTAGTTGTGCAACAAGTCTATCCTGAGCCGACCTCCCAACTCTCGCCTGGAAGTCCCTCATATCAAAATAATTTGGGATTTTGTTCAATATGAACTCACTGTATAGTTTCCTAAGGAAATACTGCAGGACTTCACAATTGTTGCATAGTGGGTAATCAAAGACCATGTACCACCTATAATAAAAATAGTTCCTAATCTGTTGGTGGTGGTACCAATGAATAGGAAACCTCTTCGCATTGAGGGTAAGATTTTGATTTGTGCTTGGGTTAGTGAATAATGAGCACAAATCACCTTTTGTAATTTTAAAATCCTTTACATCTTTATATGATAGTTTATCCATGTAATAAGCCCTAGTTGCTTGCCTCCTATCTTTCCATCTAGTTATTTGTTTGCTAATTCAATCTACATTTTTTAACATATCTGTCAATGAAGTTGCCATTCTTTCTTCGATTGAACCATTTGGATCACTCAACCTACTAATTAAATTCTCAATTTGTTTTTTGTTGTTCTCAATTTCACTCATTAAATTTTGTTGAGTGCCAGGAGGGTGTTGAGTGATTGGTGGAGGAGGTTGTTTTTGTGGTTGATTTTGTTGTTAAGGATTTGGTTTCTTTTCTTGTTGAGGATTTTGAGGGTTTGTAGGTTGATTTGCATCTCCTACAAATTCAAAAAAATAAATATCAATACAACCTAAAACTAACAAATTCAAAACAAAAAGCAAACAATCCTTACCTCTCACACCTCCTCCTCATCGTGACACCATCCTTACGATGAAATAGAAACTATTGGTGAATATTTTTGCACAATACCTCCTCCTAGAATGCGAGTGCAAAAAATGGGGGTTTTGACCGCGGGCACAAGAAAAAACACAGTTGAAATGCAAGAATGAATGTGTTGTACTTTTTTTTTCTTTTAAAATGTCATAACATGAGCGTGTTATAACATGCTCATGTTATAATGCACTCGTGTTATGGGCTCATTATGGTCGAGCCTTAGGTTCGACACACCAAGCCATAATGCAAGTGTGTTATAACGTGCTCACGTTATGACTTTTCAAAACTTTTTTTTGAAAGTGGCCACAAATTGGCTACGCATCTCCATGCACCCGCCCACATGATGCAAGAATATACTTGATATGATGCTTGAATCTTGATGATGGCTCCAAATGCTTGATGAATTGCTATTGAATGGACAAATGCTTGAATGCTTAGATGCTTATTAGATTGATAGGTGAAAAAATTAGAGAAGGAACCTTGTATTTATACTTATGTATGCTTAATATCCCAGAATTACACCACAACAAGCTGACATATGAATTAATTAATTAAAGGAGGCTAAATCTTGCCAAGATTTAAAATTAAGTCCCAAAAATAACTTAAGGGGGACTGATATGCCCTAGGTGGTGTATTAGTCCTAAGGCATGAAACTCAGAGCCCATACTCCAAAAAGGGGCCCATTTAAGGTGCACTTGAAATTAGGGCCCCAAGACCTTTGGAGGAAAAATATTTCATAGCTGGAATCTTAGTCTCGACCCAAAAATTAGGGACAGCCAAAATCATTAAATTATCATTTCACCTTTGATGCTTGTCAGGATTAGCCATAAGAATATATAATTTATTATGCTTATGGATGCAAACTAGGACTAATTAATACATAAATAGGGATAAATAAAGCAAGGCAGACCCAAACAAGTGTGAAAATGCAAGGGTATGCATTTTCCTACACTACCCGTGCAAATGAAAAAATTTAAAAGCATCACATATACACAATAACACCAGATTTATGTGTAAAACTGAATAAGGGAAAAAACATAGTGAGGATTAGCTCGAAATATATAGAATATCAAAACTGATTATAAAGGTTCACTTCCAAAGAAGGCTTACTGCCAAAATAGGACTCACTATCCAACAAGGGTTAACCACCTAGAGGGCTCACTACCACATAGATACAAAGAAGATAGAAATGATTTTTTACAAAGAGAAGACAATCTCAATGTAACAAAGACTTCCACCACAACTCACTCAAACACTTGCAAACATGCATGAATGATAGAGTACACCTTTATATCACTACTTCCAGAAAGTCATCAATTAGATTTCACACTAATCTACCAAACTCGCATCACATACACACTATCTCGTTTATGTTTCACATCAATGTTGCTCTATATCTTTGCATACCTATCACCAATATCTCATCCTTTATTTATAACATCTTCAACTTTGAAACATATCCAAAGTTGGCCACACACCATTTTCATTTACAAATTCAAATTAGGTCAATGCCAAAACATTCTATGGTGGAATTAGAATGAGGGTGACCCAAACATACACTTGAATATGCTTCCATAAGCTTTGAAAGTAGTTCTAAACACAAGGTTGGCCAAACTAGTGTAAAAAACATAAATAAATTAAGAAAAAACAACCTCAACACAATCCAATCCTTCCAGATAAAAAAATATCTTCAATTCGATCATATCAACTTAACTCTAGAATTGCAACTCATCAGACTCAAACATGAAGAAATTCGGAGCAACTACATTTCTCCTAGACCTTAGCCAGATACATAGAACGACATAATTCACAACTGGTGAACATAAATTGTACATTACAATGAACCAAAAATGCAAAATTTGGATATAGAAACTTCCAACAACCATGATCAACATATCTAAACCACATGAACATAGGATAAAATCCCAAAGAAAAACTCAGAGAAAACACTGAACACCTGCAACCTTTTTCCCTTACAATTTTCTCAATATCCTCAATATATACAACCAATAACAATTATCCATGACATCAATGACAACAACAACTAGTTGAAAACTAGTTAATTGATTTACATCAATGACAAAACCTTCATACTTGCTTCATACTTGAAACAATCTCCCCCTTTATCATTGATCGCAACACATGATGTGAAAAACCATCAAAGACAATACAACAACTCTTAACACACTTCCTCATGATTTTTCTTTCTCCCCTTTAGTAGATATTCAATAACCTCAACATATATATCCAATAACCAGTATCCATGACATTACTAACAACAACTAGTTGACAACCATTTAACCAGTTGACATCAATGACAACACCTTCATACTTGGTTCATACTTGCAACAATCTCTCCCTTTGTCATTGATGGTAACACATGATGTGAAAACCATCAAAGAGAACACACCAACTCTGAACAAACTTCCTCATGATTTTTCTTTCTCCCCCTTAGTAGATACTCTTTTTCACATGATACTTTCTCTTTTTGCATCTTTCTCTCCCCTTTGACATCAATGAAAAAGGAAAAATATATTTTTCATTGATTTCCCCTTTGACATTAGGAAACATAATACTCATTCAATGACAACACATGAAGCTATCTACTCCCCCTAAGAGGTAGCCACCAAAACATTAGTCCAAAAGAAAGATAGATCCATAGACCCACATGACTAATGCATATGTATATGCATCTAGCTCAAGGAAAGAGGGGAAATAATCCCTAACTTCTCCCAGAGATACTCAAAAGTATCTTTAGGAAGAGACTTCATAAATATGTTAGCCACTTGATCCTTCATAGGTACATACTCAGTCTTTACTTCATTCTCCACAACCTTATCTTTCAAAAAGTGATAATTGATAGATATATGCTTTATTCTTGACTGCATCACTGGATTCTTTGAAATGTTAATTGCACTTGTATTATCCAAGAGGATAGAAATATGATCATCATACACTACTCTGATATCTTTCAATATTTTTCTCATCCAAAAAACTTATGTACAACATGGAGAAAAAATATACCCAACTTCAATAGTAGATGAAGAAACTAAATCTTTCTCTTTACTCAACCAAGCCATTAATCTACAACCAAGAAATAATACACCACCACTTGTACTTTTCCAATCATCTACACAACCAACGCAATATGCATCTGTATAAGCACTTAATGTAAAATAAGCATCCCTAGGATACCACAAACCATAATCTAGACTATCATTTAAATATCTAAATATACTCTTAATAGAAGAAATGTGTTTCTTTAGGGTATTCTTGAAATATAGCCACAAGAAAAACTACATGCATGATATCCGGTCTAGTAGTAGTTAAATACAACAAACCTCTAATCATAGATTTTTATTTTCTCTAATCAGTCTTAAGTGAATCATCATCTTTAGTCAATTTGCATCTAGTCAGCATAGGAGTGCATATCAGTTTGGAACCATCAATCCCAAACTTCTTCAACATTTCTCTTACATACTTTGACTATGAAATAAAAATCCCTTTCTCGGTTGGATTAATTTGCAGCCCAAGAAAGAAATTCATCTCACCAAACATAGACATTTCAAATTCTTTTTGCATCTCTTTAGCAAAAATCTTACACATAGTTTCATTTCTCCAAAGATAATGTCATCAACATATACAAACTATCAAGATCTTGTCATTTTCAATTTTAAAATATAAATTACTATCTACTGTACCTTTATTGAAAACTTGTTGAACCAAGTACCTATCTAAACTTGCATACCAAGCTCTAGGAGATTTCTTTAATCCATATAAAATTTTCTTCAATCTGCAGACCATATCTGGTTGATTTGACAATTTAAATCCTTCGTATTGTTCCATGTAGACTTCTTTCTCCAACTCACCATTCAAGAATTCAAACATAACATCCATTTGATAAAATTTGAAATCTTTATAAGCAGAAAACATCGAAAGCATTCTGATAGCTTTCATTCTTGCTACCACAACAAATACTCTTAAAAATCTATACCTTCTACTTGTGAGTAACCCTTACACACAAACCTTGCTTTATTTCTAACTACTTATCCATTCTCATTCAACTTGTTTCTAAATACCCATTTTGATCCAATTATGTTTTTGTTTGTCAGTCTTGGGACCAATTGCTAAGTTTGATTCTTCTCAATCTGCATAAGTTCTTCTTTCCTAGCTTCCATCCAATGCTCATATTTACATGCTTGAACACTCACTATCTTCAATTCAACTTTAGAAAGTAGACACAAATTTATCTCACTAGCAACGACAACTCTACTTCTTGTCAATACTCCTTTCCTTTTATATCCAATGATTTGATTTTCTGACTAATTCTTTTGTACATATTTAGGTGTCTTAGGGGGCACCACTGAAGCTTCTTCTTCTTCTTCATTTTTCTTCTCATCTACTTCCACAACTTCTTCAATTCTTACACAACTAGGTTCATTAGATACATATCCATTAACTTCAATTGAATTCTTCATTGCTTCATCAACCTTGACATTTTTTCTTTCCACAATCTTCCTCAGTATTTTATTAAAACTTCTGTAAGCTTTTCTCTTAGTAGAATATCCAAAGAAAATTCCTTCATCACCTCTAGCAAGCTTCCCTAAATTTTCTTAGTCCTTGAAATACCTTGAAATACTTAATAGTGGGAATTCTTCCACACCATAGCTCATAGGGGGTCTTTGTACTGTTAGCTCTTGCTTAAACTCAATTGAGCACATAAATAGTAGTGTGAATAAATTCTCTCCAGTAAACTTATGGTAAACCAACTTCAATAATCATTGATCTATATGCTTATTGAATTGTTTTATTCTTTCTTTCAACAACTCCATTCTGCTTAGGAGTTCTCAAAGTAGATAACTGTCTTTTATTCCATGAACTTTGCGAAAGATATTAAACTAATGGGAGGTGAATTCACCACCTCTATTAGACCTCAAAAATTTTATTCTCAAATTTACTTCATTCTCTACCATATCTTTGAATATCTTGAATCTATCTAATGCATAATATTTCTCTCTAAGAAAAGTAACCCATGTATGTCTAGAGTAATCATAAATCAAAATAAAAAGTACCTTTCACCTTGTAGACTTCTCACTCTTGTAGGACCACAAAAATCTATATGAATCAAATCTTGTAGTCCGGTAGTAGATTGTTTCTTTGACCTGAAGTTGTTCTCTGCTTGCTTTCCAAATTGACAATTCCTTCAAATAGCATTAGCAGGATTTGTAATTCTTGGTAAATATCTTATAGCTTGCACTGCATTGATCCTTTCCAAGTTATCAAAATTCATGACACATTCTTTGATGCCATAAACAACTATTAGTAATTTGAGTCATAAAGAAACATCCATCAACACCCTTAACTTGATATATATTTCCTTCAGACTTCTTTCCTACAACAATCACTATTTTAGATCCTTTCCTACTTTCATATCTCTCATCCTTAAATACAATATTATATCCTTTACTACACAATTTTCCAACACTCAAGATATTATTCCTTAAACCCTTAACATATTAGACATTATCAATATTATTCTTGTCATCAAAACTTAATTAACCTATCCTAGAAATTTTAGCACCAATATCATCTCCAAACATAACTAAGCCTCCATCATGTTTTTCAAGTCAAACAAACTTACTCTAATCATCGGTCATGTGATGTGAATAACCACTGTCAACAACCCAATAGTTATATTCATGTTTAGCATGTAGGGTAGAAATTATAGTATCTTCATCTTTCTCTTTCTTCAAAGGACATTCCCTCACCTGTCTTTCATATTTATTAGAAGTAGGTTCATCTTTTATAGCCAATAAAAAGAATTCATTTTCATCAAAATATCCATAATCAAATTCATCATAAATACTAGCATCCTTATTCACGTAAATTACTTTGTTGATCTTCTTTTCTTTGTTTTCTTTGTTAAATCTGTGTTTGTTCTTCTTAGCTCTTTCCGGAAATCTTGAAGCATAATGACCTATTCCTCCACAACTAAAGCATTTAAAGGGTAACTTACCTTCATACTTACTGGAGCCTTTCCTCATTCTTCTCACAAAGTTAGCTTCTACATCATAAATATTTTCTTCATTCGGATCTTCAAATCTTATAGCCTTGAAAGTATTTTTGATTTGGATACATTTCTCAAATTTGGCTTTCTCATCTCATAAGATGTTAGAGTTCCCAATAACTAATCTTTAGTATAAGTCTTGTAATCAACATATTCTTCAATAGAACATACCTTTTCATTGTATGCATCAAGAAGAGTTCTAAGAATCTTATTCACAATTCTAGATTCATCTACCATAGCACCAAGTCCTCACATTCCACCTACCAGCTCATCCACTCCCTGTACATAGGATTTAATGTTCTCATGTTTAGACATATGTAGGACCTCAAACCATGCCTTCAAATTCTGCAACTTTTCTTCTTTTACCTTTTCATCTCCTTCGTGCATCTTTTGTAAGGCAACCTAGACTTCTTTAGTATACTTTAGATTTTGAACTTTAATCAACTCAGAATGTTAAAGGCTATTCTTTAGAGTAAAATTTCCCTTATTGTTTGCTTCATGCATCTTGATTTCATCAGCTATACTTCGACCATTAGCAGGAGTGTAAATATTCTTCTAAGCTTTTTCAACATCACATCCATAGTACTCTTGGTATGCTTCCATCTATATTTTCTAGATAGCATAATTTGTTCCATTGAACCTAAGACATTCAAAAGTGATCTTGATCGCCATCCCGAACCTTCCTTAAGTGGTTAAGCTTCTCTCCAATGAACCAATATCTAATACCACTTGTTGAACAAGATAACTTAGAGGGGGGGTGAATTAGTTGTAACAAATTTTAACCTTTAAAACTTTCAGCAGAAATTAAAAAAATCACAAATTCTTTAGTCTACTAGTACGATTAATCATTAACTGTAAAGAAAAAAACTAAAAAGCATCACACATACACAATAACACTATATTTATGTGGAATACCCAATAAGGGAAAAACTACACTGAGGATTAGCTCAAAATATAGAGAATATCAAAATTAATTACAAAGGATCACTGCTAGAGAAGGCTCATTGCCAAAGCAAGACTCAATGTCTAAATCAGTCCAACTCACTATCCAACAAGAGTTAACCACTCGAAGGCCTCACTACCACATAGATACAAAGAATATAGAAAATATTTGTTACAAAGAGAATAAAATATCAATGCAATAGAGATTTCCACCACAACTCACTCAAACACTTGCAGACATGCATGGATGATAGAGTACACCTTCAACTCACTACTTTCATAAACTCAACAATTAGATTTCACACTGATCTTCCACACTTCCATCACATACACACTATTTCTCATCTATCTTGCTCTATTTCCTTGCATACCTTTCACCAATATCTCATAATTTATTTATACCATCTTCAACTTTGAAACATATCCAAAGTATTCCACACACCATTTGAATTTACAAATTCAAATTAGGTTGAAGCTAAAACATTCTAGGGTAGAATTAGAATGAGGGTGACCCAGATATGTTTCAAAATTATTCTATAAGCTCTGAAGGTAGTGCTAAACACAAGGTTTTCCAAATGAATGTAAAACGCATATATCAATTAAGAACACACAACCTCAACATAATCCAGTCCTTCCAGATAACAAAATTATCTTCAATATGATCATATCAACTTAATTCTAGAACTGCAAGTCATAAGACTCAAAAAAGAAGAAATGCAGAGAAATTACATTTCTCCTAGACCTCAGCTAGATACATAGAAAAAATTAGTTCACAACTAGTGAACAAAACTCACACTATACAATGAACTACAAACCCAAAATCTAGATATAGCAACTTCCATAAACCATGATCAACATATCTAAACCACATGATAGGAGAAAATATTGGAGCAAAATTTGGAGCAAACACTGAACATCCAACATTTTTCCATTACAATTTTCTGAATATCCTCAGCATATACAACCAATAACCATTATCCATGACATCAATTACAACATCAACTAGTTGACAACTAATTAACTAGTTGATGTCAATGACAACACCTTCATACTTTCTTCATACTTGCAACAAGATCATGGTTTTGTTTGTAATTGAACCTTTTCTTTTAGTTTAGGCACATATTCTTTCCAAAATGGCTCATCACCCTAATTTATAGAATTCAAGGGATAAATTGATTTAGATGGGGCCATTTCTTCCAAAAAATGACCAAAGCTTTAGTTTTGTAGATGACATATTATGGATCATTTATTTTTATTAGGTAAGTAGGGCTTTAAAATGGCCTCAAAACTTGTACAAGAGAAGGATATATCATGAAGCACAACTGGCATCAACTAACATCTAAAAAAAAAAGAAATAAAAGATACAACAAGACTAAAAGATTGATCAACATACCTAAAGTTAGGGTAGTTTAAAATTTTTATCTAATGAACTTTGCTTTATCTCATAACAAGGATCCTTCTACCCAAAAAAAAATTTTTTTGGGACAAAGAGAAGAAATAAAATAACTAACAAAACCATCTCCCATCTTCAAGACAATAAACAAGGGTTCTATCAACGAATCCATTAGGGGTACTCTTAAAAATAAGCATTCAAAACTATCTTGTTATGCAATTTGATGTATGTTTATTTTATAAAAATATATTGATTGATCCTTTTTGAAGAGAACATTAGGATGTAAATCAATAAGGTTATTGGATTGACTTTCAACCATGAAGGTGAGTGAATCATACCTAGGCCTAATCCTTTGGATTCTTGAAAATTGATTGGAATTGAATTGTATTAATTAACTTAAGAAATCTATGTTCCCTAATCTAAAAATGTAAGATTTCAACAATAGAGAAACTGTAACAAAAATTTTTGACACTAGATTTGAGAAAGGAAGAGTTTTGTGCACTTGTCTTAAAAATTTAAAGCTATTTTGGTAGGATAGAGGCACCTAAGGAACCTGTTTCCTAATAGACTTGTTTTGGATTTGAAAAGCTGGGCCTATAGCACTCTATCTACTCTCTGATTTTTGCTCTATAAATTTTGACATGCAATAAATCTATAAAGAGGAATGGTGGATGCTGACTATATAGGAGTTTGCCTCAATCAAACCCTTTTTTTGGTATTTCCACCTCCACAATAGCTGATAAAATGATTGATAATAGTGTGTGTGCCCTAACCCTAAGTGCATCTAAGGTTGTTATGAGCTAAAAGTGCATAAAATATTACTCAAGTGCATTAGAGAGGATTCCTATATGAAAAATGACAAGATCTAGGGGAAAGGACCCAGTTACTGCTATAACTAACTTTGTGCAACCTAAGCTCCTAAACCCTATGTTCAATCGATATTATATTTTTGGGTTTTATTTGCATGTACATTAATAGCTTATAGCTATTATTTCGGCTTGTGTGCATTTTTGGAAAACACAAGAGGGTTTGATGACAATGCAAGGGTCAAAAAGTATCCTTTTAGACTTGATGCCTATAAAGGGCCCTTAAATGTCCCAATAACCACTTTCCTTCACCACCAATTAATATTTTTAAAAACTCCTAATTGTGTCAATATTAAGGTGTAATTATAACAATTTTATTATTCATAAATGCTCAAAAGTGAATGGGTCAAATTCACATGTTAATGTTGGAGGCTTAGGTTGGCGGTCATAATAGTCTACACCTACACATTATTCACCAATCTTTAACACCAGACACCATTATGTATTCACTCCAATTAATACTCACATTGGGTCCTTGGTGGATTATTTCTCATTATTTTTTGGGGGTAAAATAATACTCTCCATAATTTTGTGCACTCATAGTTTGGTAAACCATCAAAGGGTTCATGGTGGATTATTTCCCATGCTATTTTGGGGGTAAAATGATAGTCTCCACAATTTTATGTGCTCACGGTTTGGTAAACCCTTGATGGTTCACTGTTGTCTACTCTCCATGGCCTAAGGTAATGATGAACATCATTTCTCCTTTCAAAATGCAAACAATGGTACTCCTAAATCTATTTATTGAACATTTTCATGGACTTGTGAAGGGTTTCTTAGCTATTTGATTAATTATTACCACCTTTTTTATCGATTTCATCTTTGTTTATTGTGTCGTCTACACCATGTGATGTTTTACATGACCAGGTATGACAGTCGATTATTTCCCACATTTATTGGGGGGTAAAATGATAGTCTCCTTTTCATCATGTGCTCATGGTTTGGTGTTATCTGCTCTCCATAGTCTGAGGTAATGTCAACCATCATTTCTCATTTCAAAAAAAAATAATGGTAGTCCTAAATTTGTTTATTTTGAATTTTTTGGACCAATGAAGGGTTTCTTGGCAGTTTGATTAATTATTACTACCTTTTTGATTGATTTCATCATTGTTTATCAAACCCTTTCCACCATGTGATGTTTTACATGGTCTAAAGTAGCATTAAACTATTATTTATCCTTCCATTTTGCAAATATTTTTACTCGTGAATATATTCTCATAGGCACGTAAAATATACTGATTGATCCTATACACCTGATCCTGATTTACTAACACGAGTTCATCCTGAATCATCTCTCTACTAACCATTTAATCAAATAATCTTTATTTAATTAAGTTCATCATATTTCATCTCTTAATTAAATAAATCATTTTTGTTTAATTAATTCTATAGTCCCTCTTTTAATTAAATAATTCATTTAATTTAATTAAGCTCTAAGTTCATTCCCTTTAAATTAAATAAATTAATCTTTTTTTGATTTAAATCTAACACCATCCTCTTTAATTAAATAAATCAAACTTTATTTAATTAAGTCTAAAATAATTATTTCTTTCATTTTGATTTATTTAAATCCTAAAATCTAAATCAAATTGTCAAATCAGCTAATCTCCATTTAAATTAATCAAATCTTGATTAATCCTAATCTTCATCCATCAAATCCTCTATATTTTACAACTTTCTCATGAAAATTTATTTAAATGATTTATTAAATCTCCTACTTTCATTCCAAAAAGGCATCAAAGATGGAATATTCCTCAAATTTGAAAATCTCCCCCCAAAAGGACTTGTCCATCCAACAAGGCATTAAATTCCTCTTACATGTCCTTTTCTTGAGCAAAGTAGCATTTATTTCATCCTTCTATCTCCCTCCAACATGTCACTTCTCCAATTTTGAATTTCTACCTAATTGCATTAATGTGCACATTGGTCAAAATGTGCTCCACCTTTGTCCACTCACATGTTGATAAGTGGCATTGTGCTATTGGTTGGTGTTTGATCCCACATTCATCCATTTTTGCTATTCCTCCATCATTCTCTTCTATAAATAGAAGGCTCTCATTTCAATTTTGGATCCACAAGATTATCCACAATCTTAGGCATTTTCATCCATAACTTATGCAAATTTATCATCTTCATTGTTTTGAGAAATATTCATCCATTTTCATCCATTTTTCATAGTTTTTCATCATTTCATAGCTAGGTTATGGAGAAATTTCATTAAGGAGCATCAAATCTTCACCATTGATCATCAAGCTTGCAAGGAATTGGGAAAGGGCCATTTTTCACATCAAAATGGCAACAATTCCCCCATGGGATTGACAGTTTGGACATTAAAATAGGATTTAATAGCTTTTTTACTTGTGTTCTTCATTTATTTCTTGTTTTCATGTTTCAACTGAATTTCATGGGGAATGATGTTTCTAACTTGCATATTGGACTAATAATGTGTATGGTCTTTGTGTTTGTGCATGTCTAACACCTGATCCCAATTTACTAACACCAGTTCATCCTAAATCATTTCTCTACTAACCATTTAATCGAATAATCTTTATTTGATTAAGTTCATCATATTTCATCTCTTAATTAAATAAATCAATTTTATCTGATGAAGTCATCATTTCCTATTAATTAAATAAATCATTTTTTTTAATTGATCGTATAGCCCCTCTTTTAATTAAATAATTCATTTTATTTAATTAATCTCTAAGGTCATTCCCTTTAAATTAAATAAATTAATCTTTATTTGATTTAAATCTAACACCATCCTCTTTAATTAAATAAATCAAACTTTATTTAATTAAGTCTAAAATCATTATTCCTCTCATTTTGATTTATTTAAATCCTAAAATCTAAATCAAATTGTCAAATCAGCTAATCTCCATTTAAATTAATCAAATCCTAATTAATCCTAATCTTAATCCATCAAATCCTCTAGATTTTGCAACTTGCTCATGGAAATCCATTTAAATGATTTATTAAATCTCTTATTTTCATTCAAAAAGGCATCAAAGATGGAATATTCCTCAAATTTGAAAATCTCCACCTAAAAGGACTTGTCCATCCAACAAGGCATTAAAGGCCTCTTACATGTCATTTTCTTGAGCCAAGTGGCATTTATTTCATCCTTCATCTCCCTCCAACATGTTAGTTCTCCAATTTTGAATTTCCACCTAATTGCATTAATGTGCACATTCATCAAAATGTGCTCCACCTTTGTCCACTCACATGTTGACAAGTGACATTATGCTATTGGTTGGTGTTTCATCCCACATTCATCCATTTTTCCTATTCCTCCATCATTTTCTTCTATAAATATAAGACTCTCATTTGGATTTTGGATCCACAAGTTCATCCACAATCTTAGGCATTTTCATCAACAACTTATGCAAAGTTATCATCTTCATTGTTTTGAGAAATCTTCATCCATTTTCATCCATTTTCATAGTTTTTCATCATTTCATAGCTAGGTTATGGAGAAATTTCATCAAGGAGCATAAATCTTCAAACTTCATCATCAAGCTTGACTAGGAATTGGGAAAGGGCTATTTTCCACATCAAAATAGCACCAATTCCCCCATGGGATTGAGAGTTTGGGCATTTAAATAAGATTTAATAGATTTTTAGTTGTGTTCTTCATATTATTTCTTGTTTTCATGTTTCAAACGAATTTCATGGGGAATGATGTTTCTAACTTGCATATTGGACTAATAATGTGTTTGTTCTTTGTGTTTGTGCAAGTCTAGGATCACCATTCACATTTTGGTGCTAGGAGGGTAGATTTGAATAAATTAACACTTTTTTTCACCAAATTCTGCTCTCTTTTTTAAATTTTGTGTCTATAGGAAAGTACACCGCTTCCTAGTCAAACTATGTCGCTATCAGTCCAACGACATTATTTAGCGATGCTTTCAAACTGCAAATTGCATGGCTCGAGTCATTTTCCACCTAGCCCAGCCAACTCAAACTATAAACTCCGTCACTGGGCAAAATAGCTTTGCAATTGTGCTCACTATTTTTCCACAGTCCGTCGTTGCTCTCACCATAGCACCACTAACAGTCTTCAAACTACGCCACCATTGTAGACTGTGCCACTGGGGTGGGGTAAAAGGAAGTTTTCAATTTTTTTCAACATGTGCTATTTTTTATTTTAGTCACCTGAACTTCTAACTAGTTTTTGGCCTCTACTTTTGTAGTTTTAACCAATTTTTGTAGGTTGGAGTGATCAAAAGGGGAAGTAGGAAAAGAAAGAAAATCTTCTTATGGCATCATTATTCTATTGTATCAAGTTTTTTTAAACACTTTGAGGAATAATTATAATCCCACTTCTAAGGACTTTGTCACTTTCAAGCTATTTAGGACTTAATAATTTTCGTTTGGGCTTAAAAAGAACAAGAAAAAGGGATTGAAAAGAACCTTAGGAAATTACTAAAGTTTATTTTGAGGTTTTAAAATTGAACAAGTAAATCTCACACTTCAATTTTGTTGCTTAAAAAGAATCCACTCTTGCTTTGAAGGTTAAAATGAACATGTTCCTTTTATAATTTTTAATCTCTTATCCAAAATAATATCATTTAAAAGATGTATGCGCTTCTCTCGGGCCTCATGACGATCGTGAGAATCAAAAATATTTTGGTGATATTAAGTTGTATAAGCGATTGCCTCCACACTTCAATTTGGATTCTTAAAATTGAACAAATCTTGCTAGTGTGAGTGGAGTATATTGTGTGTGTTCTCTCTTTGTTCATGTAAACAAAGATCAATTGAACTACGAATGTTCTTGCTCACTTTGTTTACCCTTAGAGGGGCCTGCCTAAGACACATCTGAAAGGAGAACTCGAAGGCGACTCCAACCGATTTTTCACTCAGGCCAGTATATAAAAGGATAAGAGACCCTAGTAGGATTGATCAAAGCCTTTAGTGGCTTGTTGGACGCTCACAAGGTGCCATGTCCCCAATCACACTTACTAAGAACCAATTTTTTTAGAAGCCCAAAATCCTTATCTATTTGTTGGTGCAAGAACGGCCCTTCTAAAGTCCCCCACATTTTTTTGGTTCTTGGTAGAGATGAGAAGTATGCCATGGGATTTTCATGGGTACTAAAGCTTGGTTGACCCGTAGAAGTGAATGTCATGGAGGGGAGCCAGTGTGGTCAAGATTTTAATCATCGACCAAGAATAAGCATAGCTAGATTTATCCAAGTGGGGATTCAAAAAATATTACCCCTTGACTATCCGTAGGGTTGTGCATTTTCTTGGAATCAAAACACTTTGCTTTGATCTTAAACATTGGAAAACAAACATTCAACCATGATCATCAAATTTCAAACCCTTTAGAGAAAGCAAATATCTTTGACAAAATCCAAGTGTTATTGCTTTCTCTAGGGATTTCATCCTTAGAGGCTTCTAAGCATTTGAATTTATATCTCAATTTTCCCTCACTAAAGTCAACAATAGGGAAACTTTTGCCTTAATTTCCTTGATTTCCACATAATGGACTTTGTGGGATGAGAAGAAATTAAGACATTAGACATTTAGTTTGAACAATTAATCAAGAACTTGTTTGTTGTAAAAATAACTCATTAAGTAAAGATAAGAAACAATTGGACCCACACATGTTCTATTTCAAATGATTTCCCGTAAGATCAAAATCTGAAAACCAAAGTCCAAAGGTCTTAGTCAAAAATCTCACAAGAAACATTTTTCTATGCTTTACGAATTTAGAGAAAGATTGAACTTCAACTTTTACAAACGTGCATCAAGGAATAATCCAAATTTGTATTCATTTTACTATTGTCAAAATCCAAGTCTCTTTCAAAGGTTTGAGTATCTCACATATGAAGTATTAGCATGTTCTGCAACACCTTGGTCTAGTAAACAAAGTCTCTCTAAGTCTCTTAGGATCAAAATAAAAACACTCTCACCCATCCTTCAAACATTAAAATCAAAATTCACCTCATAAACAACTCTTGGAAATCTTGAAAAAATCCTTCATGATAAACTTTGGGCAAATCCTTTAAAATCAAAATCCAAATCATCTTGTTTGACTAGGTGTGTGTAGATGAATCCTTCTTTACACAAAGTTAAATTATCATCTTGTGGACAAGTTTACTCTAGGACAACATCCAACCTCTTAGAGTTTATGATTTCATTATCCAAACCAAATCCAATCAAAATCAAAATCAAATCAAATCAATCCAAAATCAAATCAAACATCAATCCAAAAGTCCTAAAGTTTAGTATCCTCTTTAAGGTTTCCTAAGAGTTCCAACCATCCATAAACATTCATATCTCATTATCTCATCACCATCCTTTTGATCCTTAAATATCTTAGACTTTCTTTTTTGTACCTAAAGTTTAGATCAATCCAAGGAATTAAGGGTTCACCTCCCATTCTTGAAAATTGATCCTCATTTTATGGTCCAAACTAGATCTCAACACAAGAAGAACATGGAAATGAACAAAGAAACATCTACTTCGAGTGACTTGAGTCACACCGCTCCTGAAATGAATCCCATTGGATCTAGCAATCCCATGCTCAATATTCCTCTACTTCCAGAAGATCATCAAGAGGAAGGTGGACAAGTGGAGGACATCACCAACAATGTTCTAGGGATGACTCAAGATGAGATTATTGAAATTGTCCAAAATCCTGAGACACAAAATTGTCAATTCCATGATGAAACTTAATCCCTCCCAATACATGCTAGAATTGGCAAAAGAAGGGGCTAAACTCCCTTTCGAATATGATGTAAGCACTATTGTGGAGAAACCTCTTGGGATTATGCCCCTGATATCATCCACACCTCTATTTTAAAGCATCATTCAAACCATCCCACAAATCACATTATCCATTGCTCCAACTCTACCAATTGTCAACAAGGGGAGCTCATTGCTTCATGCATTACAAACACACCCCCTTGTGAACAACAAAGTTTTGGATGAAAACACCATCTTGCATCAATTTGTCCCATTGAATATACTACACCCATATGTCCACTCACCTTTCATGACCCCAATGACCCATCCTCTTTTCACACAACAACAACATATCCTCTCAACATACAAACCTCTCTCCCTATGACTTGACAAGGAGAAGGTGGGATATTTTGACCAAGGGGTATATTTGACCCCTCATCATCATCATTTCCTCAAGGTAACACACCACCTATCTTTCCACCACTTCCACCTTTGTCATTAACATCTATGTCACTCCTCGGTTTAGGGAAACCCCCTTTACCCCCCATCAATTAACAAAATCTAAAAAATTCCCCAATCATAAATCAAAACATCATACCTAATCCTCCAATCTTTCCATTGATATTGCAACAATATGTGGCAACCATCCAAGCAACCCAAGCAATCACTACACCATCCATAAATGTGGTCTCTCAAGGACCAAGCATATCAATCGCACCATCCACTACACAAATCCCTATCATAAATACAACGACACCTCTCATCACAACAACGAATGCCATTCTGAATCTACCACCACCATCACCACCAAGACCAAATGTGGCCAACCAATATAGCATCACATTGCAAGCAACACAACAAGCCTATCAAAAGGCACTTCAGTAGTTCCAAGCTCAACAAGCACGAAATAGGCAAGGTACATAGCAAGCTGCTTTATAAGCGCACGTAAGCTAAGTCATACAACATGCACAATAGGTTTCCCAAGCTCAAGCTTTGTTGCAACAACAAGTCACCCAAGTTGCCCAATCTGCACAAACTACACAAGCCACGTAGGCTACCCAAGTTGTGCAAGTTTCCCATCAAGCACAAGCATAAGCTCAAGCTCAGGCGCAATATCAAGCTCAACAAGCACAAGCACAAGCTCAATACCAAGCACAACTATAAGTAGCTCAACAACAAGCATATCAGCAAGCCTTGCAACAATACCAACCACAACAAGAGTTAGCCCAACTATTAGCCCAACAACAAGCATTGTTGGCACAACAACAGCAAGACCAACAACAATCATTGTTGGCAAAACAACATCAATACCAACAACAAGCATTTTTGGCACAACAAAAAATGTAGGCATAACAACAATCCTTGATCACACAACAAATCTTGTAACAAACTCCCACCAAAATACCTAACACTCCAACCATCACTCGAACACCTCAACCACTTCAAAACACATTCACTCCTCCCCCTGATGCACAAAACGAAGTGACAAGATGAATCAAGTTGCTCTCATAGCAAGTGCTAGATCTTCAGTCAAGGAAAACCACAAAAACATTGAACAACTTGTGCCGCTATCCTTTTGATAGGAGCCTTGCAATGGTACCATTACAAAAGGGGTTTGAAACCCCTAAATTCAAAAAAAATCGTGGGATGGGAAACCCTGAAGATCACATTAGGGGATTTCAGGTACATTGCATGGAGGTCACATATGATGATACATATCTGATCCGGCTATTTCCTTAAAGTTTGGTTGGCCCCGCCATGGAATGGTTCTCTCGTCTTGCTCCTGGAATCAAAAAGTTTGGAGAAATCATAGATGCATTCATTAAAAACTATGCATTCAATATAGGTATGGATGTCAGTCTAGAGGAACTATCTTCTCTTAAACAAGCTAAGGGGGAATCATTTGCTTCCTTCTTAAAAAGATGGTGATCCAAGGCCAATAGGAGAAAATGGACCATGCTAGAAGAACAACAAGTTTGCACCATCATTTCCAATCTTGAGAAAACCCTGGCATTCCATCTTAAGATGCAATGTATCACCACGTATGAGCATTTGATCACCAAGGTTCTCAACATCGAATGAGCCCTTATTTCACAAGGGGGTACACCCACATATCAAGAATATGACGAAAACTTCCCATCCACCAGCTATAACAAAAAACCTCACACGTGGGAAAAAATCAAGAATGTCACCAATGATGGTGTGGTGGATGCCAAGGTCATAATCAGTGCTCTAAAAGAAAACACCCAAAAATACCAACAATTGTAAGGTAACAATCGAAACAACACCCAAGCTAACGCAGTATAACAACCACCACCCAACAATCAAGTAAACAATATGAATAATCAAGGCGGACCACCTTTGCGAAACAAATATACCCCCAAGCAAAAATACATTGCCCTTGGGGAACCAATTGAATTGGTTATGAAGAAATTGATAAACGAGAATCTCATCAAAATTACCACTTATGAGAACTATCAAGAACCCCAAGTAAAACCACCATGGTACAATGAAAACCACCTTTGTGATTTTCACAAAATCAAGGGTCACACAACAACCAGTTGTATGAGGTTGAAAAGTCTGATTCAAGATCTCATCGATGACAAGATCATAAATGTTGAGCAACTAGTTGGAAATCAGGAACTAAAAATATGCACGAATCTGATGCCGGATCATAACCAAGGGAACAACCATGGAAAGACCAAGTATGCCAATGCGAACCATGTGTACGATCATGTTGTTGCATCCCTAGATGAAATAGTCACTATTATTAATATCAAGGGAGCCAAATATGATTGTGGAGTCACCATTGTTGGACCATCATAGCCACCTAGGGCATCCAACTCAAATCCAAAATCCATTCCCAATGGCTACAATGTCCTAGGCCAGCTAAAAAGAACCCCTGCTCAGATCTCCATCATGGAGTTGCTGAAGATATCGCCCGCACATAGAAAAATCCTAGAGGAAGCATTGGCTTCATCCACCATCTCCACAGATCTAGATGCTGACTAGTTCCAAGCTATGGTTAGAAATATCACCACACCAAGTCTCCTAATGTTCTTTGATTAGGAATTCCCCACCCAACCATATCAGAATCATGCACTCCACCTTGAAGTACTGGTTCACAAAAGCAAAGTCAAAAGGGTCTTGGTGGATGTAAGTGCAGGTCTAAATATCTGCTTTATCAAACTAATAAAGAATCAGAGATTCTCAGAAGATTCCATTGAAAAGGGTAAGGGTATCACAATCAGAGCATATGACGATCAGGAAAGAGTGTCTCAAGGCACTATTCAACTCCCTATTCAAGTAGGGCTAGCCATTATGGAAACAACATTCCAGGTTCTTGACCTTGATTTGCCTTATAACATCCTCCTAGGGTGTCCATGGATCCATGGGATGAAAGCAGTCCCATCAACCTTCCATCAGTGCATCAAGTTCCCATATCAAAATCACTAGGTCATGGTCCATGGTGATCCCAAGCCCTTTTCCTACTACATGAACTTGGAAGCAAAATATTATAAAATCCCTCAAGTCTCAAAGAATGATGAAGGCCCCACAACTCTGTATGTAGACCCAACTACTTAGCCTCTACTTATGAGACAAATACACCCGCCATTCCTGATATATCTTAAATTAAGGTCATTATCCAAGACAATGGATGTGGGGATTACATAATGAAGAAAAGTGCTTTCATCATAGGAGAGTTACCTCAATCTCCTAGGACTCAAGGGCAACCCCAACCAGCTGAAACATCATCACACACCTTCAAAGCAGACCCCTCTAGGTTCAAATCTTGGGGAGATCTAAGTTGGGAAATAGTAGATGAAAGAGACATATCCAATCTCCTATATCAAGATGATAGGCCCATGCCTTATCTTCTAATGGATGAGAGTAGAAAAGGTCTACAAATGATGCTCAGTATGGGCTATGACAAAAACAAGAAACTCGAGCAGAATGATAATGGTCTGTTAGAGCCCCTTGTCACTGAAAAGCGTATAAGAAATATTGGCCTTAGATGTACCTCTCTGAAGGTAACCAAAATTGGCAAGGGTTCCTTGGTTAGAAAGGTCAAAATTCTCCCTTAGCAATCAACATCTACCCTTCAATTACTAGTAGGCATAGGTGGAGTCATAGACAACTTTACCTTTGACATAACTGATGTGTGTAGTAGTGATGAGGATCCCATAACATACTTGCCCATGCTTTTTAGAGATTCCTCCCTACTCATGATTAGCACCTTTTCCTTTGAGTCATACCATCAAACCCATGAAATAAACTTAGTCTATCCCTAACTCATCGATTACAGCCAACGAGGACCACCAATTTTGGATACATTCAAAAATGATGAGGCACTCTCAAAATTCATGGGATTGTGGGATATGATACCATACAAAGATCACAAGACCAGGTTCGACATCATACTAGACACACATGCCTACTATAGGGAGACAATTGAATCCTTCAATTGCAAAAGCAAAAATATGAGAATAATCTCTAGGTCTTTGAGTGAAAACCACACTATGGCGCTCTCTAATTCAAAAATAGTAAAAATAAAGGATGCATCCAATGGTGAAAACCTGTATGAGGCACTAGAGGATGAAGGATTCAATCTTCCCCTCAGTGCCATTCATCAGGAGAAGTCAATAGTCCTAGCAGAGAAGTGCAATCCAGTCAACCCGGGAACAAAGGAAATGCCACACATAACATTCTATGTAGAGTCACTTCTCATAGAAGAACAGGAACTTCTAGTTGTATTCCTAAAAGAAAGGAAGATAAAATTTGCATGGACCTATGCCGACATGCTTAGGCTTTATCTAGAGGTTGTGGTTCATCACCTAGCTATATATCCTGAAGCCAAGCTAGTGAGACAAAAGCTAAGAAAGATGCATCCCCAGATTGCATTGTTGGTCAAAATGGAATTGGAAAAGCTCCTAGATATAGGGTTCATATGCCGATTGATTACCCATAGTGGTTCTCAAACCCTGTACTTGTTTCAAAGCCCATTGGGGGCATCCGCATCTACACGGATTTTAGAGATTTGAACAAACCATGTCCCAAGGATGACTTCCCTCTTCCAAACATTGACATGATTGTGGATATGATAGCAGGACATGAGATGCTATTATTGATTGACGGATTCTTAGGTTACAACCAGATCATGATAGCAAAAGATGACCAACATAAAACGGCCTTCACTTACCCATGGGGGACATATTGCTGGAATATGATGCCATTCAGATTGAAGAATGTGGGAGCTACCTATTAGAGGGCCGATGACACTAATCTTTCACGATATGATCCATAAGACTGTGGAATATTATGTGGATGATATATTGGCCAAATCCACGAAATGACAAGATCACATAGCTACCTTGGGATCCATCTTTGATAGGTTAGAGGAATACAAAGTCGAACTCAACCAAAGAAGTGTCTTTAGAGTACAGTTAGGAAAGATCCTCAAGTATATCATGTCTATGAGAGAAATTGAGATAGATCCTGCTAAGGTCAAGGCCATCCTCGAAATGGAGGCACCAAAAACATTGAAACAACTAAGAGGCCTACAAGGAAGACTCTAGTCCATCTGCTAATTCATAGCGCAACTAGCCGACAAGGCTGTCCCTTATTCTCATCTACTCCACAAGGGGGTAGCATACAAGTGGGATGAGAAGTGTGATCAAAACTTCAACAAGATCAAGGAGTACTTACTCACACCACCAGTCCTCATGCCACCAATTCCAGGAAAACCCTTGATCTTATCTATAACAGTGACAACAATAGCTCTCGGCGCTTTCTTAGCACAACATGACGAAAATGGAAAAGAGAGAACTATCTGTTATATTAGCATAACTATGGTGGGACATGAACTTAAATATACATCCATTGAAAAAGCTTGTCTAGGGTATGTGCAGGATCATGATGGGCCAAAAAGTGGTGATATGATGGGTATATGTAGGGTATGTGGCTGATGATTTTTTTTACCCAAAATTGATGAAATGAGGGTTTTAAAGGAGATTCCACTAGCTTTTCCACTAATATAAAATTATGATTTGCTTTGAGATTTAATAAATAATTATTATTTATTTTCTGTTGAATTAAGACTAAAGTCTTGATTGATAGGCTAATTGAAAAACATCTCTATGGCTTTCAAACAGTATCCGCATTTTTTTTAATCGAAATATGTGTCACATTCTATACTTTGCATACTATACAGGATTAAAAAATCTGAATTTCATGAAGTTTTGACCAGAGATTAAAAGGTGGTCAGACATCGAGTTTTATAATTTTTTAAGTTGTAATAAAAAAAAAATCATAATTAATTATCTACTTGGAAAAAAAAATTACAAAAAAATAGCCATCACATCAGGACATGAGTCACTCTACTTATATATCTAAAATATTATAAAAAAATATTATCATTTTATTGGTTAGGGTGGTCGAATAGGACACCTACTTCTTATTTTTTCCCTAAAATTTAAGTACTATTGCATTGAAATTTCAAATTTTCACAAAATAGATTTTTTTTGTTTTTAAAAAAGCCTAGTAGTTTAGAAACTATATTCAATTTTCTACAGATTCTATTCTTACATATTTTTGAAATAATATAGATAACTTATTCAATTTTTTACATCAAGTTTCCTAACTCTGATTTTTCTAATTTTTTTGCCACTTAAGGGCCTATTTTTTCCATGATCTTGCACATACCCTCTAGCGGTCATTTTTGCAGCACAAAAATTCAAATATTGCATGCTAGCGCATCAAATAAACCTCATTGCAAAGATAGACCACCTTAAGTACCTGCTTTCTAAAGCTACACTTATAGGGAGGACAACTAAGTGGGTTATGATCCTGACAGAGCACAACATTGAGTATGCGGAACGCAAGGCCATTAAAGGACAAGACATTGTAGATTAGCTAGTAGAGGAACCGATATATGTAGAAAACCCACTTGTATCATAGTTCCCTGACAATTCAATCTTCAACCTAAGTGTGGCAGATCACTGGAAAATGTACTTTGATGGATCCTACATGCAACATGGGTTGGGAGTAGGGATCTTCTTCATCACTCTGCAAGGGGACTACATACCAAAATCATACAAGTTGTCATGCCCTTGCAAAAATAACATTGCAAAATATGAGGCTCTAGTCATAGGGCTAAGAATTGTAGTGGAATGGCTGATAATGGCACTTAAGGTCTATGGGGATTCATAACTCATAATCAACTAGGTCAATGATGAGTATCAAACAAAGGATGACAAGTTGACTCCCTATAAGAAACCGATAGAAAGCCTTAAGGATTCCTTCATTGATATAACATTAAAGCAGCTACCAAGAGCAAATAATAGAGCGACAAATGCAATGGATACAACTGGATCACTCCTAGACATCCCATGCAACATCTCAAAGCAAGAATTACTTGTAGAGCAGCTTCTCATACCAGCATTTGAGGTACCAAAGTCCAAATTTGTGTGCAAAATTGTTGGTCCCGGTGATCCCTAGTACCATGATATATACAACTACTTGAGAATAGGAGTCCTTCCTGCTAACATAACCCCGAACCTCAAAAGAGCCTTTGTCAAGAAATCATCTTGTTTTGTCATCTTATGAGATACCTTATACTGTAGGAGCATTGAAGAGACCCTTTTATGTTGCCTAAATGTTGAGGAAGCTTTGATTGCCTTAACCGAGGTGCACAACAACATTTTTGGTTTGCATTCGAGTGATATGACCTTGGCCAATAAACTGCTAAGGACATAGTACTATTGGCCTACAATGGAAAGGGAAGCACATGACTATGTCAAAAGGTGTCTACAGTGTCAGTAAAATGGGGATCTCATCCATGCACCAGCTCAAGAGCTCCACCTGATTATCACACCTTGGCCATTTTCACAGTAGGGGCTCGATCTCATTGGAAAAATTACCCCCACCTCATCCAATGGACATAAGTTCATCATCACTACAACTAAATACTTCACAAAGTGGGTAGAAGCCATTCCCATGACCTATATCATAGGAAAGCAGATATCAAAGTTCATCATGAACTACTTAATTTTCCACTATGGTGTCCCTCAAGCCATTATCTTAGATAACAAGACAACTTTCAAAAACCAGGATGTTCATGAGCTATGCCACAAGTTTAATATACAACATCACTTTTCAACCCCATATTACCCCCAAGGAAATGACCAGGTTGAGGCTGCAAATAAAACCATCCTAAAAATTCTCAAAAAGATGGTCAATGAAGCTGGTCGTGAATGGAATCTCCAATTGAATCCCACCCTATGGGCCTATCGAACAAGCATTCGCACACCAACAGGTGCCACCCCTTTCTCCCTGGTCTATAGATCAGAGGCCATATTACCCATTGAGATCGAGCTCCCATCCCTAAGAATATCATCACAGATGAAGAATATCAGGTGTCAAGATTAAATGAGCTAGAACTACTGGATGAGCAGCACATGGATGCCTTAAACCATTTGTAAGTATACCAAACCCAATTCAAGCTGAGTTACAAGAAGAAGATCAGAAGTCAGACTTTCTAAGTTAGAGAATTGGTGTTGAAGGAGAATCAACATAATGTCACAAATCTAGACAACAAGGGAAAATTTTAACCCAATTGGTTGGGACCCTTTGTCATCATAGTGAGCTATAAGTGAGGGGTGTATCAGTTATCAACACGAGAAGGCAAGCCTCTATAGGAGCCATGAATAGCTCCCATCTCAAAAATTATGCCTAATAATCTTCAAGATTATGGAAACCCAATACAAAAAATCAAAAAATATAAAAATCCAAAAAAATCAGAAAAAGGATTAAAAATGGTAAAAACAAAAATCATCCTCTAGTGAAAACCACTTTGGGCAGGTACCTTGGTGAAAACCCAGAAAATAGGCACCCTGTGTAAATAAGCACTTTCCATCCACCAGGATCTCCATGGATTTTTTTGCATCATCCATCCATCACGCTTCCATCGCACTTACATATCTCCATCCATCACCCATCCATGTCTACATCATAGCTTGATCCTATGTTCATGTCATGATCCCTCCTAGTACTACTAGGCCCATTCTTAAGGTTAGTTTTTTCTGCCTGCATCAGAGTAGTCTATTGCATCATACTAGGGGCATGATTCTCATTGGATCAGATTTGTGTATATTCTTAAAGTCTTCCCAAAATCAGAAAATCCAAAAACATAAGAAAATAAAAAAATCCAAAAACATTCATAAAATCAAAAAACCCAAAAACATTCAAAACATATCAAATTCCAAAAATAGGTCAAAAAGTTAGTCAAAAACAGAGTTGTCTTATCGAACTACGAGTCTCTGAGCTCTAAACGTAGGCAAGGTTGATCTTTGATCATCCCCGAGACACTTAGGTCAGTCCTTTAGGAGTCCCCCATAATAAACTGACAATCCATTTGTTCATATTATCATCAATAATCAAGTATGTGTCAGTCAAACTACATGGTCACTGCGTGTATAACATAGGCAAGGCTAATTTGTTGATAAGCCCCCAAGGCCTCTAGGATAGGTCTTTAGGTTAGTCTCTTGGTCAAAATATCATAAAACCCCAAAACATTGGAAAAATATGAAAATCAAAACATTTGCAAAACATTTCAAAAATAGCCTATCATCCAGTCAATCTCAAATCATCTGATAACATCATGCCCTAGGATGCATCATTCCTACAATGGACATCAACATCAGGCATCACCATAGTTAGTCTTGGCTAGTGGTATGAAGAACATTATCTTGTTTGTTTACTTAATCTTTTCCTTTTGTCTTATCTTATTGCACTTATTGTGATGACCTCTTGATGATGTCCAAACAAAGGGACTTAGAGAGAAAGGAATGGGGCAACAATCATTATCTTTTTTTTTTTGTGATTTTTGGATATTCCTTTAATATAACCTTAGTCATGAGTGTTTTGTTTGGGTGTAGGGAGGGTGTTTTAGGTGTCTTTTTGACCACATAGGAAGGCTTTCCTTCCTATGTTTTGGTCCAAGATGTTTTAAATATCTAAAATTCATTTTGAATAAGGTTCCATATGTCAAGTGTGAATAGGAATACTCCTATTTGATCGTTCAGTCAAAGTCCATCACACTAGGTGCAAACGACATCCTAGTTCTTTATACCTTGATGCATCGTGCCTATGTGCGTTATCAAACATAAGGTAAGTAGCCCTTTTAAAATCCCAATTCCTAATTATAAGCGAATCATCATCATCATCTCTAATAATGTGGTCTTGTTGGATCTCATTTCTTCTATCCTCTTTTCATGCTAACATAATATCATGTCCATCATGCATCCACAAACCATTAGCATACTTACATCTCATAATCATAGCATATCGTATCATCCATCTCACATGCATTACATTATTGTTTAATCTATTTAGGATAAGATAGATTGGTTATTCTAAGCATTTCATAAACCATCTCATTTGCATCATCATCATAACCATTCATAAGCCCATATTGAACCTCTTTGTCATGAGATTGACCCTCAAATCAAAAATTTTGCTCGATCTCTCAAGGGGGCAGTGTACCAGTATACTCCTTTCCACTGGGGCATCAGAAAAAAAAGAATTATTTTGAATTTTGATCTCGAAAATTTTATTCTTTGAACCAATGCAACAGGTACATTGCTTCAAAGAGGGCAAAATGTAGACACGTAAAATATATTGATTGATCCTATACACCTGATCCTGATTTACTAACACCTATTCATCCTGAATCATCTCTTTGCTAACCATTTAATCGAATAATCTTTATTTGATCAAGTTCATCATATTTCATCTCTTAATTAAATAAATCAATTTTATCTGATTAAGTCGTCATCTCCTCTTATTTAAATAAATCATTTTTGTTTAATTAATCCTATAGTCCCTCTTTTAATTAAATAATTCATTTTATTTAATTAAGCTCTAAGGTCATTCCCTTTAAATTAAATAAATTAATCTTTATTTGATTTAAATCTAACACCATCCTCTTTAATTAAATAAATCAAACTTTATTTAATTAAGTCTAAAATCATTATTCCTCTCATTTTGATTTATTTAAATCGTAAAATCTAAATAATATTGTCAAATCAACTAATCTCCATTTAAATTAATCAAATCCCGATTAATCCTAATCTTAATCCATCAAATCCTCTAGATTTCGCAACTTGCTCATGAAAATCCATTTAAATGATTTATTAAATCTCCTATTTTCATTCAAAAAGGCATCAAAGATGGAATATTCCTCAAATTTGAAAATCTTCCCCCAAAAGGACTTGTCCATTCAACAAGGCATTAAAGGCCTCTTACATGTCCTTTTCTTGAGCCAAGTGGCATTTATTTCATCCTTCATCTCCCTCCAACATATCACTTCTCCAATTTTGAATTTCTGCCTAATTGCATTAATGTGCACATTCATCAAAATGTGCTCCACCTTTGTCCACTCACATGTGTACAAGTGGCATTGTGCTATTGGTTGGTGTTTGATCCCACATTCATTCATTTTCCCTATTCCTCCATCATTCTCTTCTATAAATAGAAGGCTCTCATTTGGATTTTTGATCCACAAGTTCATCCACAATCTTAGGCATTTTCATCCACAACTTATGCAAAGTTATCATCTTCATTGTTTTGAGCAATCTCCGTCCATTTTAATCTATTTTCATAGTTTTTCATCATTTCATAGCTAGGTTATGGAGAAATTTCATCAAGGAGCATCAATCTTCAAAGTTCATCATCAAGCTTGACTAGGAATTGGGAAAGGGCTATTTTCCACATCAAAATATCACCAATTCTTCCACAGGATTGAGATTTTGGGCATTTAATTGGGATTTAATAGCTTTTTTACTTGTGTTCTTCATATTATTTCTTTTTTTCATGTTTCAAATGAATTTGATGGGCAATGATGTTTCTAACTTGCATATTGGACTAATAATGTGTTTGTTCATTGTGTTTTTGTAGGTCTACGATCACCATTCACAATTGTAACTAGGAGTACTCCTATCTTTTTCACTTCATGATTTTGTCTAATAAAATGATAAATTTTCTCGTAGTTTGAGCATATGTCTACAAAAATTCATGTCTTTGTCTTCTTCATAAATTAATATCAATGGACATTTTGCTTAATAACCCATGATTTTTTGGGCCTATATCTACAAACCCACATCTAATTTCATTTGGTTAAGACATTATTTTCATGAACCATTAATTTCTTATAAATTGTTACTTTTTTGGGCATATTTCTGAAAAACCTCATCTGTATTTCTCTTACTAAATATTTTTAGGGTGAAACCCTAAAATACTATGGGCTATTCTTGTAAAAACCCCTTTCTTATTTTCCCTAAGAAATTTGTGAGTGTGACATAAATTGGAGACTATCACTTTTGGCATATATCTTAAAACTACAATCTATTTTCATGTGATTAAGTAAATATTCTAATGGAAACCTTGCTTTGTTCTTTTGACATATATCTAAAAACCCATGTCTATTTTTGTGTGATTAAGGATTATTATCATGAAACCATTTCTTAGTTTATTGGGCATATATCTAAAACCCATGTTTGTATTTGTTTTACTTGTGTTTAAATTTTTATCCTTTGAATGTCCCATACAAAACAATAGCATTCATTTGCTATAAAATTTGTTAGTAATTATCTTGTTTCCATTGCACATACAATAGGGCATGGTACATATATAGGATGAACTTTGTATCCTTTATTCTTTACTTAACAACTTACATTTCCATTATACTCTTAGATATTGATACAAAGATATAAATCTATACATATATACATATATATACATATATACGTATACATATACATATATACATATATACATATATACATATACATATAAATATAAATATATACATATATATATACATACATATATATACATACATACATATATATATATATATATACATATAATTAAATATCTATACATATATGCATATATATCTATTTCTTTATAGTTTCCTTTATAGTAATGAAACTCTATAGCTCTAAAGCCTATATTTCTCCTTTCAAAATGCAAACAATGGTTCTCATGAATCTAATTATTCCATAATTTTAGGACCCGTGAATTGTTTCTTGGTTGTTTGATTAATTAAATTATTACCCTTTTTGATTGATTTAATCATACAACACAAGCATTCATTTATTGTAAAATGTGTTAGTAATTGACTACTTTCCACTGTACATACAATAGAGCTCCATACATGTATCAGTTTATATATTCATTGTACTGTTTGAAATTTGTATTCTTTATTGTTTACTTAACAACTTACATTTACATTATACTTTTAGATATTCACACAAAGATATATATAAGTCTATCCATGTAACTAGGTATATATTTCTTTGTTAATTGATAGAAGCATCCATTTTATATATCTCAATTATTTCATAGAAGCCTCTTTTAAATTCATTAAATTGTATACTTCAAATTGTATTTTAATTGTATATGTATTTATACATACATACATACATATATACATACATATATATATATATATATATATATATATATGTAGTATAGAAAAATACATACCTTTGCATTCCACACTTATTTTGGACCTATTTTGGCACCCCTTGCATTAAATTCCCTTTAGGTCACTTGTTATGGGCCCCTAAGACCCCTTTTTATGCATCCCAACGCATATTTCAACTGTAAACTTGACCAAAACTGATAAACAACCATTAATCTTGGTAGCCCACCTTTCAAAGTTACAATTTAAGACTTGCGGGACCAATATTCCCTTGGTGGTGCATCTTAGTCCTACCTAGTGGGACAAAGATGCCACCTAGGGTGTCTTAGTCCCGAGTGCTTTGTTTTCGAGAATTAAGAGCGAGAAATGAGAATATTTAAATTTATTTGGAATTTTGTTAGCCATTGGGATCTAATAATTAGGTTATTAGATAAGAGTTCTATCAGAGAGAAGTGGTTCTTTCAAATCTATGCCTTTTCACCAAGATTTAATTACCAAACAAGGGGTTTGACTAAGGAAAATTCCCATAAACAATCAATCCAATTTCCTTTGTGTTGCAGGTCATTTTACAGGTTTAGATCTAGAAAATTGGTGAATAAGGAAGTATAGATCTTGAATCTTGGGATCACACTCAATTTTTTTATAAATTTAGATCCAGACTAAGACAACAGTAAGGGTGTCTTAGTAATCTACATGGAATTTTGTAGAGATTCTTTCGGATCCTTCTCTAGCATCCAAAGATTTTGTATCTGCACTAAAAAATAGCAGCTAGACTAAGACAACAGTAAGGGCATCTTAGTCCTCCATAGCACCTTTTGGTAGCTTCTTTGCATATATGGAATCCTCACATCTCCAAACTTCCCAGGTACATACATCCTAACTCCTTGTTGCATAGTTTCATCATTTATATCTTTCATTTAGCTTGCATTGCTATATTTTGTGAGTTGAATGCTTGTTTTCCCTTTTCAAGCATTTTCTTGGTGGTGAACTCCTAAAATTCAAAAAATGCCCCTCCTAGATTATCCTTGTTGTGAATTGACTCACCTTGTGAGGTTGATAGTCAATCCAATTAGGACTGTTAGGACATTATTGAATGATTGTGGGAGAAGAGTGATACTATTAATCACCCCTTTTCACACGAATCATTTTGGTGAACCCAACTCTTTTGAGCATTCATTTTCTAATTTTGAGTTCATTCAAATTCTAGATATAGATTACATTCATTCTTGCATTGCATATTGCATTAGTGAAATTTCATCTATGGTTTTTCATATTTCGTGAAATTGCATTTAGGGTTTCTCATATTTGCATTAGTGAAAGTGCATATAAGTTGCATTTTTTCTTTCTTGCATAATTTCATTTCATTCAAAAATTGAAAAGTTAATTTTTCATCATCTTAATTACATTTAGAAACATTCTTATTGTAATCAAAATTGAAAAAAAAATGCATTACCTTTGCATTCAATTGATTGTCACTAGTTACTTTTCCTTCCATTAGTTTACATAGTTTTCTATTTCTCAACATTAGGTCCCTGGGTAGGAAACCTGGGAACACTGTTATAAACTCAGATCTTACTATTTTTCTAAAAAAAAAGTCACTAGGACTAAAATTCCCTTCCTGGCATCTTAGTCCCTCTTAGGGTTTTTCATCTAGAATCCTATTTGAGTTGTGTGTTGTTTGTTCCATTCTGGAACCTCCAAATTTCATCAAGAGGATGAGGACACCCTTCCTAGCATCTTAGTCCTTGTGTAGTTTGAGGTTACAGTTTTCAAGATTAAACTGTACATTTTTGTGTTTCTTTTTCAAGTAATTTATTTAATGTTTCAGTTTTCCATTTCACTGTTTCATGCATTTTCATATTTTATGTTTACAATTCCTTGATAAGTATATATCATTGAATTTTCATATCATTAGTTGTAGACTTCATTTTACACTCATTAGAAAACCCAAACACAAAACTAAAAACATTAAACTTAAAAAAAATATAGATGTATGGTTACTTACGCATGTTAAAACCCTTTTTCAAAGTTAGCTTAACCCTCAAGCCTTTTATTAGTGATGACCTTGATATGTTAGATGAAGACCTTGAGGAATTCATCTCACAAGGTTCATCAACTAAGGTTTTTTCAAACAAACCTAACCAAAGAGAAGTAAATGTCATCCAACCTCAACGTATTAGAAAACCCAAGCCTTTTAGTCGTGATGACTTTGATAAGTTAGACGAAGCCCTTGAGGACTTCCTCTCCCAAGGTTCATCCACTAAGGCTTGTTCAAACAATCCTAAACAAAAATAAGTAAATGTCATTCAACTTCTACTTTTCCTTTATCCTCCTTCACATAAACCTCATTCAAACAAACCTATCCTTATCCTTGAAGCACCTAAAGAAAATGTGTCACAAAAATTGAGTTATAATACTAATGCTCATACATATAACATAAGGAATAATAGACAAGCTCAACCTCATCCTATTTTGTTACCATTGTTGAATATTGTGTTTCCCAGTGCTCCTCATTTACTATTTCATAGTGGAAAGCACTATCATCTTGTTGGAAAACTTAAGAATACTCTCACTAAGATTTCCTTACGAGATCTTATTCAAGATTCACCTAGTTACCACACCATGCTTCAAATAGCTTTGCAACAAGTTTTGGTTCCTCCTAATGCAAATGAAAACGATGTGGTAGCTCTAATACAAGGAATGAATATAGTTAATGTAGACATTACCTTTCACCAACATGAGCTCCCTCCCTTGGAAACATGAAATAAATATGATTCATTCATGATAATATCCAGATACAACACCACGGCATTAAAAAGGACCCTTGTTGATAATGGCTTAGCTTTGAATGTGTGCAGTGAAAATATTTTAGATAAATTGGGAGTGGATAAATAAAAAATAAAACCTGATTCCTTATCAATTTAAGGATTTGAAAATATAGGAAAGCAAATGCTTGGTGTGATTACTTTTCCTATTTTAGTCATAAAGGTTACCTTACAAACTTCTATTCATGTTATGCCTCATGAACTTTCATACAATCTTCTTTTAGGAAGACCATGGATTCATGAGTTGCATGTGGTGCCTTTGACTCTTCATCATATCATGAAGTATGTCTATAGGAAAAATATATACCAAATTGAAATAGACCCCGAGTTTGAAAGTTGCTTGAAAATTAAAAAAAGGAACTACTAGTCCTCTAAAAACATTAATTCGAACATCAAAAATAGAGTTGATAATAGAGGAATTACAAGTGATGGAAATAGTGTCAAAATAATAGGTGATGATTGGGGTTCCTTGGTATTCACACCTTGATTAATGGGAGAATATATAATCACAAGAAAAGAGGATTAAAAACAAAAGAAACCAATGCTTATGTCAACACAGAACTTGGGAGAAAACTCACAACCATCTACCTTATCTACTCTTGAAGAAGATACAAGCTACATAACAAACTTCAATGAGATAGATTATCAACAAGCACTGAACCCAAAAGAAATGGAAAAAATATATGGGAGAGGTTATGAACTTCTGAAATAATTGGGTTATAATGAAAAATGATGTGGAAATAAAGAACAAGGAAATTTTGTTCCAATAGAAGCTAACATGCAAGAAACAAAAAATGGTTTGGGATACTATCCTTCTAAGATAAAGCACACAAGAGACCTTCATTAAACATCAAGACTATTTCACGTAAACCAAAAATAAAGCTTACTATGAAAAATATTGAATTTCTTGATATGGATTTACCACCATCATGGGAGTACTTTGAAGATGATGAAGCCTTGAAAAAAATGCTAAGAGTTTATGATACACCATCTACTCCTCCTCACAAGAAAACTGTTACATGTGCTATGATAAGTACCAAAAAAAAAGATGGAGAAAAAGAGAATGGTGAGATAGACATGGATAATGAAAACTACAATCCTAAATTTCTAAGATCAAATGCACTTCCTTTAGGGGATACCATGGATATAGCAATGTAAATCAATGATAAAGAGAAAATCATTAAGATAGGAAAATCCCTCGATGATGGAGAATAAAAGGATACTGCAACTTTACTTCATCACTTTCCTTCAAACTTTTTGCTTGGACTTATTCGGATATGCTGAGAATTGACCCTGAGATTGTAACACACAACATAGTTCTCTTTGAAAATGTTAATCCCATTAGATAGAAGATTTGAAAAAGAAACCCTAAAATAGCCTTGTTAGTTAAGGAAGAAATTGACAAACTCCTCAAGGCAGGATTCATAAGACCTATAGATTATTCTCCTTGGATCTCCAACATTGTCGTAATTGTAGAACTTGACAATAATATTAGGATGTGTACGGATTTTTTTGATTTGAATAAAGCCTCTTTAAAAGATGACTTTCCCCTTCCTAATATTGATATGATAGTAAACTCGATTTTGGGGCATGCATTGTTATCATTCATGGATTGATTTTCTAGATACAATCAAATTGTTGCAAGAATGGAAGAGGAATGAAGTGTTGTCATTGATGCCAACCGGTTAGCTAGTTATCTACTAGTTGTTGTTGATTGTATATGTCAAGGATATTGATCAAATTGTATTAAAAGAAGGTTGCTAGTTCTAGTGCTTATGAATTATGCTTTTCTATGTTTTGATTGAAGTCTAGGAGAATTGTTGCTTGTCTAGATTTATATTTGATGAAATCTTATTGAATATGGTTCAAGAGTTGTGTTTCCCTAGTTCTATTGAAGTTGATTTCGTCATTTGGAAGTATCAAGATTAATTCATCTATGTGTTTTACACTAGTGTGGCCAACCATGTGTCAAGCACTACTTTTGAAGTTGATGAAGTGTGTTGGGTCTATTATGGGTCTTGGTGAAGCATGTTTTTGGGTCACCCTCATTCTAATTCCACCCTAGGATGTTTGGCGCCTACCTAATTTTAAAGTTGAAGTTGGATGGTCGACTTTGAACCTTTTCAAGGTTGGAGATAGTTTAAATACAGAATGTGCTAGCGATGAAAATTGTACATAAGAAAAGAAGGAAGATAAGTGAAAGAGAAGATGAAAATTTTATTCTATTCTTAAAGTGTGTGAGTTAAGTGTGTGGTTGTTTAGTGCAAAGCTTAACATTGAGTTTCCAGATGTAGTGAGTAGAAGGTGAACTCTATCATTCATGCAAGTTGATGAGTGATTGTGGTGGAATCTTCATTACATTGGGATTGTTGTCTCTCTATAACAAGTATTATTTTCCTTCTTTGTATCTTTGTGGCAGTGAGGCCTTTGGGTTGTAGCCCTATGGACAGTGAGTCCTTATTTTAGGCAGTGAGCCTTATCTTAGGTAGTGAGCCTTGTTTTGTAATCAGTTTTGATATTCTCTATAATATGAGTTCATCCTCATTTCATTTTCCACATAAATCTAGTGGTATTGTGTTTGTTCATTTGCATTTGATGGTTAATCAATTAATTAATTTATGTGTTAGTCCTGGTAATTGAATTTAAGGTTATAATTTATGACAATTGATTCACCCCCCTCTTAGTTTTCCTATCCAACAATTGGTATCAGAGCTTGGTTCTTTGGTGAATAGCTTAACCATTTGAGGAAGGTCTGAGATGGCTAACAAAATGGTCTTTAATTATCCAAAGTTTGATGGAACTAACTATAGTATCTGGAAAGTACTGATGGAAGAATATCTAGAGTATTGCATATTTGATGTAGAGAAAGCTTACAAGAATCTCTACACTCCTCCTACAATGGTCTAAGTACACCTGAGCAAATTAAAGCACACAAAGCAAATAAAAAGGAAAATTTCATCTTGAAGAATAGTTTGGTACATTTTGAATTGATTAAGGTTCAGAATTTGAAGACAACTAAGGAAGTATGAGATTCTTTAGAAAGAGCACATGATGGTGATGAAAGGGTGAGAGAAGAAAAATTATAGAATTTGGAAACACAATTTGATCTTTTACATATGTCCAAAGATGAGAATATTAAAGCTTATGTACAAAGATTGGATGAGGTGGTGGCTAGAATGCGATCTCTTGGTGCTACTATAGATGAAACCAGAATTGTAAATAAGATTCTCAGAACTCTTCCTGATGCTTATAGTGAAAAGGTGAGTGCTATTGAGCAGACTATAGATTACAAGACATGTAATAAGGATCTATTGTTATGATTCTTGACATCTTATGAAATGAGGAAGTGGAGGAAAAAAAAGACTACTTTTAAAGCTACAAATGCTGAAGATCCGAAAGAAGAGAACATTGAAGAAATTGAGGCTAACTTTGTAGGAAGATTGAGAAAAGGCTCTGGTAAGTATGAAGGTAAATTTCCCTTTAAATTCTTTAGTTGTGGAGAAACTGGTCACTATGCTGGAAAGTGTTCAAAAGGAGCTAAAAAGAATAAACAAAGAAATGAGAAAGAAAGGAAAGGAAAGAAGATTAACAAAGCATACTATGTTAATGACAATGCTAGTATTTCATATGAAGATTCAAACTATGAAGATCTAGATGACAATGAATGCTTACTCTTGGCAATTAAAGATGCACCTACTTCTACTAATTTAGAAAGACAGTCAAAGGAAAGTCCTCCTGAGAAGGAGAAGGAAAAGGAGAAAAATGAAGGTATAGATTTTCAGGAGACTTTTTCCCCAATAGTAAGAATGGAATCTATAAGGATGTTCTTGGCATTAGCTGCTTAAATATTTGAAAGTCTATTAGATGGATTTCAAGTCAACATTTTTGAATGGTGAACTAGATGAAGAGGTCTACATGGAACAACCAGAAGGATTTTTTAGGCAAAAAATAAATTGGATATGGTGTGTAGATTGAAGAAAGCTTTATATGGACTGAAGCAAGCTCCTAGAGCCTAGTATGCAAGGTTAGATAAGTATTTGAATCAATAAGGATTTAAAAAAGGAATGATAGATAGTAATTTGTATTTCAAGACTGAAATTGATAAAATCTTGATTTTACTAGTATATGTTGATGACATTATCTTTGGAGGAAATGACAAGATGTGAAAGATGTTTGCACAAGAAATGTAGAAAAAAATTGAAATCTCTATGTTTGGCGAGATGAATTTCTTTCTTGGGCTAAAAATTAATCAAATAGAGAAAGGAATTTTCATTTCACAATCTAAGTATGTGAGAGAAATTTTGAAATTTTTTTGGTATGGATGGTTCCAAACTGGTAGGTACTCCTATGGTGACTAGCTACATGTTGGGTAAAGATGACAATTCACCTAAGACTGATCAGAGCAAGTATAGATCTATGATTGGTGGACTATTGTATTTGACTACTACTAGACTAGATATTATGCATGCAGTTTTTCTTATAACTAGATTTCAAGAAGATCCAAAGGAAACACATGTTACTACAGTTAAACGAATATACAAATATTTGAAAGGCACTTCGAATTATGGATTATGATATCCTAAAGATATTGGCTTTTCACTCAGTGCTTATACAGATGCAGATTGGGCTAGAAGTATAGATGAAAAGAAAAGTATAAGTGGTGGTGCATTCTTTCTTGGATGTAGATTGGTAGCATGGTTGAGTAAGAAACAAGATTCAATCTCTTTGTCTACTGCTGAAGCTAAGTATATTATTGTTGCATCGTGCTAGACACAAGTTTTATGGATGAAACAAACATTGAAAGATATCACAATGCTACATGATGATCCTATTTCTATCTTTTGTGATAACACAAGTGTAATTAACATTTTGAAGAATCTTGAGATGCACTCAAGAACAAAGAATATATCTATCAAGTATCATTTCTTAAGAGAGAAGGTCATGGAGAATAAAGTCAAGCTTGAGTATAATTCGATAAAGGATCAGATTGTAGATATATTTACAAAGGCCCTTCCTAAAGATACTTTTGAGTATCTCCGGGATAAGCTAGGGGTTATTTCCCCTCCTTTTACAAACTAAGATGCATTTGGAGATGCATCAATCTTGTGGATTCATAGTTCTATCTCTTTGGACTGATGTTTTCTGGTGGCTACCCCTCAGAGGGAGTAGGTAGATTTTCTAAGTGTTGTCATTATGATTATTCTGTTTTCATGTCAAAGGAAGTTTCAACAAACATATATTTTTCCTTTACCATTGATGTCAAATGGGGAGAGAGAGCATGTGAAAAAAAAGAAAAAAAAAGGAAAAAAAGGAGAGAGCATATGAAAAGGAAAAGAAAGCTAATACGATAAAGTAGGTAATGAGGAAGATGATCTTCTAAAAGTGGAGAAGTAGAAAGAAAAATATTGAGAAGTATTTTTAGAAAAGGTATGGTGTCTTTGATGGTTTTTCACGTCATGTGTTGCTATCAATGACAAATGGGGAGATTGTTGCAAGAATGGAAGAGGAATGAAGTGTTGTCATTGATGTCAACCAATTAGTTGGTTATCTACTAGTTTTGGTTGATTGTATATGTCGAGGATATTTAGAAAATTGTATTAAAAGAAGGTTACTAGTTTCGGCGCTTGTGAACTACACATTTTTTTGTGTTTTGATTGAAGTTTGAGAGAATTGTTGCTGGTACAAATTTCTCTTTGATGAAATCTTATGGCATATGGTTCAAGAGTTGTGTTTCCCTGGTTCTATTGGAGTTGGTTTTGGCATTTGGAAGTATCGAGCTTAATTGATCTATGTGTTTTACACTGGTGTGGCCAACCGTGTTTCAAGCACTAATTTCAAATTTGATGAAGCGTGCTAGATCTATTATGGGTCCTGGTGAAGCGTGTGTTTGGGTTTCCCTCATTCTAATTCCACCCTAGGATGCTTGGCACTGACCTAATTTAAAATTTGAAGTTGGATGGCCGACTTTGTATCTTTTCAAGGTTGGAGATAGTATAAATACAAAATGTGCTAGTGATGAAAATTGTACATATGAAAAGAAGGAAGATAAGTGAAAGAGCATACATGAATTTTATGCTATTCTTAAAGTGTGTGATTTAAGTGTGTGGTTGTTTATTGTGAAGCTTAACACTAAGTTTCCAAATGTAGTGAGCAGAAGGAAAACTCTATCATTCATGTGAGTTGATCAATCATTGTGGTGGAATATTCATTGCAATGGGATTGTTGTCTCTTTGTAACAAGTCTTCGTTGTATCTCTATGGTAGTGAGCCCTTCGAGTTGTAACCCTGTGGATAGTGAGTCCAGACAATGAGTCCTTTTTTTAGGCAGTGAACCTTATCTTAGGCATTGAGCCTTTTTTTGAATCAATTTTGATATTCTCTATAGTGTGAGTTAATCCTCACTATTTTTTTTCCCTCATTGGATTTTCCATGTAAATTTGGTGTTATTGTATTAGTGCATTTTCATTTTATGGTTAATCACTTAATCATTTTATGTGTTAGTTTTGGTAATTGAATTTAAGGTCATAATCTGTGACAACTGATTCACCCTGTCTCAGTTGTCCTATCCAACACAAATTTTCATAAACCCTCAAGATCAATACAAAAAAAAATCTACAACTGTTTGAGGAAGATTTTGTTGGGTTATGATGCCTTTTGGATTGAAGAATGTGGGTGCAAAATATCAACAAGCTATGAAACTAATATTCTACGATTACATACATAAGATTTTGAAAGATTGTGTTGATGATATTATCGCCAAATCTTCAACACGACAAGATAATGTGAATTTTCTTCAAAAGATATTTGAGAGACTTCAAAAATACAACATGAGATTGAATCCAAAAAAGCGTTTCTTTGGTGTAGATAGTGGAAAATTTTTAGGTTTCATCGTATCTCATAGAGGCATTGAGGTGGATACAAAGAAAATTGATGCTATAGTTAACATGCAACCTCCTAGAAATATCTCTCAATTGTGTAACTTACAAAGAAGAAATCAAGCCATTTGATGATTTGTAGCATCCTTATCAGATCAAATGTTACCATTTACACATATTCTCAAGAAAGGAATACACTTTGATTGGAAAAAGGATTGTAAAAAGGATTTTGAGAATTTGAAAGATTACCTTGTCACTCCACCTATTTTACAACCCACTATACAAAACAAACCATTCATTCTTTACACATCGACTTTAGCTCATGCTCTTTCAACATTGTTGGCTCAACAAGATGAAGAAGGTAAAAAACATCCTATTTATTACATTAGTTGAACATTGACTGATTATGAGAAATGATACACAACAATAGAGAAACAATGTTTGGCTCTTGTATTAGCTACTAGTAAGTTGTGACATTACTTATTGAATGTTGAAATACAAGTGATGATGAAGTTCAACCCTTTGAAACACCTTTTCACTAAAAAAAAATTATCTGGATAGTTAGCTAAGTGGGTAATGTTGTTTACTAAGTTTAACCTTAAATTTGTTTCACAAAAAGCAAGTAAGGGTCAAGCCTTGACCGACGAGCTGGCTGATACTCCTTCTCCTTTAGCATTACCTGGTAATGATTCTTTCCATGATGATAATGTGTTCAAAATCATAGAAGAAACATGGGAATTTTATTTTGACAGATCTAAGTGCAAAAATGGCTCCCACATGGGGGTTATGAAAGAACCACCCGCAAAAGATCCTATTCCCGTATCATATCAGTTAAATTTCCTATGTACAAACAACACCACTAAATATGAGGCACTAATCGCTAGATTGTGTGCTGCTTTAGTTATGGGTGATAGAGACATTAAGATATTTGGAAATTCACAATTAGTCATCAAATAAATAAATGGAACATATAAAAAGAACATGAGAAATTATCAAAATACAAGGATCTCACAATGAAATTGTTAAAGAATTTTGAATCATTCACCATTGATAACATCCCTAAAAAATATAATCATCACGTGGATGCAATGGCAAGTGCAACTTCTCTTTTCGCCCCTCAAGATCCTTCAAAAGACTTCACTTTTATTGTGAATACAATTATGAAACCATCGATCGATGATAATGTAGATGAAGTGTTAGCAACAACAATCAAAAACTCGAGTGAATGGTATGACATGATATTCAATCATTTGAAAGATGGTACCTTTCCTATGCCAACAAATAAAACCACTCACTCTCTTCTTCAAAAAATTTCATCTAGATATATCATCCTAGTGGACACCTTATATAAGTTGTCCTTTGATGGCATTTTTCTTAGATGTCTTAAACAATCCGAAATTCCTATAGTACTTGAACAAATTCATGCAAGTGCTTGTGGGGGGAATTTTAGTGGAAGATCATTAGTTCAAAAGTTAATCTGCATAGGATATTATTGGAAGAACATGGAACAAGATTGATTTGAACAAGTTAAGAAATGTCATAAGTGTCAATAGTATCAAAACTTAATTCATTCTCCTACCTTTGAGCTTCATGCACAAGTTCCTATTTGGTCATTCTTAGTACGTGGTTTGGATATTATTGGAAAAATATCTCCACCTTCATCCACATGACATACATTATAATCATGACAACAAACTATTTCATGAAATGGGTAAAAGATATTCTCTTGCATTCAACAACAATTGATGTAATATGTCATTTCATATTGGAACACATTATTGCTTGATTTGGACTTCCTTCCTCATTATTTCTGGACAATGGAACACCATTTAAGAATAATGATGTGAAGAATTTCTTGGAGACATTTAATATACAACATTGATTCTCAATGCCTCACTACCTGTAATATAATGGACAAGCTGAATCAACCAATAAAACTCTTTAACAAATTCTAAGAAAATTAGTGAACAAACATAATAAAGACTATCATATGCATTTTTTTAGAACACAATGACCTACTGAGAGGGGGTGAATCAATAGATATTAAAAACTTTGGACTTGACAAACTAGTTGTACATTCAACCCTATAATCCAAATGTGTAAACTAAAATATAAACCAATATAACAATCACATGCACATAAAGAACCAACTCAAAACACTATATATACGTGGAAAATACAATATGGGAAAAACCATGGTGAGAAATTGTGCTAGGATCTACTGTCCTAATCCAGCCTCACAAGCATCAATGTTTAGTTACAATTTTTAAGGGCTACAACCCCAAGGAAGCTTCAACTCCCTATTTTAGAAGCAACAACTTCAAGGATGCTACAACACAGTACAAATGGAGGCTACAACCTCTTGCAAAATTATAAGTTCAAATATGCATATAAGTGGTTCTACATTAACCTGAGATGCATCAATACATGCAATACAATGTTGTACTTAATGCAACTTACACTCTATTGTTGTAGCTACACTCTTAGAAAAACATGCTTCTATTCTACACTCTCCTCTCCTTTTCACTTCCTTCTCTACCATATTCTCAGCTATACATCTTGTTGTTTAGCACTTTGTGCACTAGCAGAGTTCACACCACACTATAGTGGACTCAATCAATCAGAAAATACCTGATTATCTTCCTTCTTTACCAACCTACAATCATTTCCTTGAGATCTGCTACATCATCTAGATCAAATCCCTCATCCTATTAGACTTTTCTTCACTTGTAAGCCTCATCAACAAGCTACCTCTGCATCGAGCCACACAACATTTATTTATGATACAAAGAATTTTCCTTTGTTCTCTTTGTCAAACCCTAAAAATCTAACTATGCATTTAATGCTCTCTTCTGATCCTTCAATCTAATTTTGATCTCAATCACTTTTGCAATCTGTTCCACCATCTTCAAGATGAAATATTTATATTTTGGTTGCTGAGGTAGTTAGATAAATTAATTCTATCTCTTGTATTGGTTTGCAGTTGTAACCCCTATTCACACGAACCAAACTGTTGTAGATCTTTGCTTTTGAATTTTGGTCGTCAATCTTCTCCTTTCACACCATGAACCTCAGATCCTTATTCTATGTCATGCCTTTAAATCCTAACCATTGGATAAGTGGTCAATCAAATCACCATCATCGTTCTTGTAGTATTCACTTAACATGTAGTGCTTTGTCGAAGAGACATTCTCTAAAGTCCTACTGATGTCCATCTTTCTCTTCGATGTGAACTGCCATGAGTGCTAGGCCTACACAATTCACAACAAGGATATGATTTTCCTATGAGCAATCATTGGTCCCCATTTGCTAGCATTCATCATCATCCAACACCGTCAACTTCTTATTGGGTCCCACTTAGTAATCTCCATGTATCATTGTGTCGAGGAGACTTGCTTCATAGTCCTGGCGATACACCAAAGTCACATTGAAGAAGCACATACACTCACCCATCACTCCATTGTTGGGACATGCTTCAAGGTCCTACCAATACACAACCTTCACACTGATGAAGAAACTTTGCACCATCATTTTTTCATCAACCTTTGATCAATCTTCACCATTCCTCATAGATCTCGTAGGTCTTGATCAGGTCCCACCAGAAATCTTGTGGGGTGTGTGACGACCATTTGATCATGCTTTTTTCCATGTGTCCTTTTGTCATTCACTCTCTAACTATACCATCAATGCATGTCAACCTTACTAGGTCCTGCAATCAACATTATACACTCATCGCCCTATTGAAGAGACCTTCTACAAGGTCCTAGGAATACACCAATGTCTCACCAATGAACGAGTCATTGGTTTGTCAGGGAGACATGCTTCAAAGTCCTACTAACAACCTCTAGTCACACCGATGAACACACTTGATGCTGTCATCTGTCCTCCTCATCACCATGTCACAACATTGTAATCCACAACAAGGATGTGGATTATGGTTCATCTAATCTTGTCATGTGTTATGTGACTTTTTCCCCAAGAGAAAATAAATCTATTAAATAACCCTTTAGAATTAAAAAGGGGGAGAAAAATAAAGGATATTATAATCCTTTGGTAAAAATAGAGATTAAAGAATATGAATAAACATTCTTTAAAAGGGGAAGCCTAATTATTTATTTAAATAATTGTTAAAAAGGAAACCTTTGTGAAAGGGTGTGATGAATTTGGAAACCACCCCTTAAAAGATATATAAATCATTCATGTGAAACTTGGAAAAGGAGAGGAAATAAAAAGAGGAAAATAAAGTGGAGCACATTGCGGGAATAGGGTTTCAAGGTTAGCAGGCTGTGAGTAGGACGGAGAAGGGGCACTCCTATAGTGGGTGTCCAACCTGGGGTACAAGTGCGTGCACTCAGGACGGTCCTGGCCAGGGCATGGTTTTGTGGCACGAGTGTTGAGCATTGTTCGGTGGAACCAGCACTCATGTAGAGCAACAAAGTCTGCTTTCCTCCCAGACTACTCACAGATGGAAGAGGCTGAACCAAGGACCATTCCAGCAATAGTTGGGATTTCTTTTGCACATTTCCACAGATAAGTATTAAAGCTTAATAAATTATTTGAGCAATAAAGTGTTTAAGTCTTTTAAGTTTATTAAATTAATAATTTATTTACGGCATGCTTGAATGTACTGAGCAAAATGGTTAATTAATTTATTATATTCCATTTAGTTGTAAATTTTTAAATACTATATTATTTTCTTAGCATAAATTTTTTTTTAAAGTAAATCATGAAATCATTTTAATTACTGCATTTTAAATTTGAGAATTAGTTGCATTTCATTTGGTATCAGAGCCTTTGATCCTTACTCACTGCACATTTAATTACATTGCGCATTAGAAATTAAACCCTAAAGAAAATAAAAAATAATAACATTCGTTTATGGTGAGTTTAGAATAACTAAAAATTAATCCCTCCGTAAATTTATTGATATAGTTATTATTTTGGTAAACCAAAAAAAAAATAGTCTATTGCTGTGTTTGAAATTAAACTGTGGGAGCTTATAACAAATATCACTTAGATAATATTTGAAATAATAAATTTAGGTAAATCAAATTTTAATGATAGATGTACATAGTTTTTATTTTTTTACCATTGTAAGGTGCTTAGTAAAAAAAAATAAAATTAATGTTTTACTTAAACAAATAAAACTTTTACCCCTAATTGTAAATCAATTTACAAGAGAAGTAACTTAAAATTACTACCGAAGAAACTATTTAGAATTACTAATGGAGAAATAATTACGGAAGAAATAGTTTAAATTATTAGAAAAGAAATAAATTACCGAAAAATAGTTTAAATTATTAGGTAAGAAATAATTTCATCATACCAAAAAATAAATTTTTACGGGAATGGATTTTTGAATTCTTTTATAGAGTGATTAAATTTAATTGCAACCTACGCAGGCTTGAAACTTTACAATGCCTTTTGATCTTAGTTAAAAAAAATTGAAACTCTAGAATAAGAAAGTTGAATCTGCCTAAACGAATCCTTTTGATTTTTTGGACTGCGAACTAAATCAACAAAAATCCTTTTATAAAATTTGAACTTCATGCCATCGCTTCTGAAATCCTGAAATTACATAAACGATTTTTCTGATTTGCTGGATCACATGGCTATCTCTATGGTCCAAATTCCTTTGGCCAGAGCCTTGGCCTGGCAATAACAATGTATAAATTGCCAGACAAAAGCAACTGATAAATTGTATAAATTTTGCCAATGTATAAATTTCCAGACAAAAGCAACTGATAAATTGTATAAATTAAAGATCTTGGTATATTTGATTAAAGGTTGTGTAAAATTCCTAAACGTGAAAGGTGCACATTCAATCGAGAGTGAGCTGAAATTATATACACCTGCACATTCCTTAGTACTTTCACTTGAAAAATTAATTCCTTCTTAAAATTTCATTAGAATGCACCGAAGTATGAGATTGTGTTGGAAAAAGTTTTTGCATCTAAGAAGAAATAAATTTTAACAGAATGTGATTGTGTATAGAACATCTTCTGGCTCCTACCTACGAGAGAGTAGATAAGAACAAAATTGTTGAAGTCAATAGCATTATCTTAAGAATAATGTTGTTTTGGGTGATAACTTAACATGTTTCCAATGTGAAAGTGCCAATTGATATTGATCAATTTTACTATTATCATAAGTCCTGCAATAATCAAACATCAAGGTATATGTATCAGAAGTCACTCGCCAATAGATCATAGGCACTTAGTGCAACTTTAGTTTATATGGCTTGCAACGATGAAGTATCATGCACTGATTTAAAGTTAATAAAGTTTTAATAATCAAGCATGCATTACTTATTCATATTGAATATGATACTCTCAGTCCAAAAAGTAATCAAGTTTCATGATAGTTATATAACACATTCTAGAATGGATATTACGTAATATACATAGTGAACCCTTGGGTAATATGTCATCTTATAAATGGACTCAATTAGATATTTATATCTAGAAATTCTTGACTAATAATTCAACCTTGTGACATAGATGTAAGATCATAGTGAATTATTACCCATACTTAGTGGGTGCTTAATGTTGTGATCTATCATGTGTTGGAGTTTGTGAATTTAAATAGATCAAGCATAGCATTTTAAGAAAAAATTCTTTCAATATCTAACTTAGTTTTAAATGTTGGGGATTCAATAATATTAATATCATGTCTCATATTTAAAACATAGAAGCTATTGAAATAGTTGTAAAATCCTACTTTAGTGATTTCCCCTTATTTGCAAAACCTCTTCATAAGATAATGAATGCAATAGTTCACTTTAAAATTAATTATGGGACTGATAGTTAAGCCCAACTCTTTCCTTTAAAGAGGTTTTTGGTGATCTACCCCCTATTTTTCTCATTATACAAACATGTGTATACACATTATCACAAGAAAGTAAGATGTTCCTACATAATGTCTCATGAAAAACAAGTCTTCAAATTTATATGATCCAATTGACAAGTAGTATCTTAATACACTATTGCCCATTTAATATAGCCTTGAATGAGAATCATCTCATGGACCATGGGCTTTGATGTGTCAAAAATAATAAGGGAATGGCTACCTATAGACATCAAGTGCATTTTAGTTTTATTCTAGATGGGTGCACACTAGTTACATTAAATGAAGGATTAGTTCTAGTGTTTATCTATGAAGTTTCCTATGTATATTAATAATTTACTATTGATATTCCAAGAAATATTACCATGTATTATTCTATTGTACTTTGATATTGGACTTGATCAACCCAATAACTTTGTACATGTGTCTTATAGACTATTGTATTTATTTTCATTCAATTATACTTGACATATGAAAAAGAAGATACTCATGTAGTCCGGAATGCATGATTATCATCTTAGAATGTATTTTGAGTGTATTAATTTTATAGTTCAAGGATGAGTGACTACATAGTATGGGATATGTATGTCGTTTGAATAGGTATATGTTATGTCAACACATGATAATAATTTTGTAAATTTAATGTTGAAGTTACATGTAAGTGATTAAAATATCTATATTAAAGAAAATTGATAAGGTTGAAATATGTGTGAGTAAACACATAAAATACCATTAGTTTCTTTCATTGTAAATTCCTAATATGTGTGTATATATATAGCTCTTGTCATTGCAAAAAATGTTTTTCTTGTAATACTTGTTAACTTAAAATACAATTGGAATAGGGAGATATCTATGAACTAAGAGAAGAAAAGGATATAGATGAAGTAAATATATACAAATTATTATGAAGAATGGTTATGCTCAATATCATTTTCTTCAATTATTGATTATGTGTTTTTTGAGTTGTGATGTAGATTTATCTCATGCTACTGAGGACAACAGCTAATTTACAGGGGGAGAATTGTTATGTGACTTTTTCCCCAAGAGAAAATAAATCTATTAAATAACCCTTTAGAATTAAAAAGGGGGAGAAAAATAAAGGATATTATAATCCTTTGGTAAAAAGAGAGATTAAAGAATATGAATAAACATTCTTTAAAAGGGGAAGCCTAATTATTTATTTAAATAATTGTTAAAAAGGAAACCTTTGTAAAAGGGTGTGATGAATTTGGAAACCACCCCTTAAAAGATATATAAATCATTCATGTGAAACTTGGAAAAGGAGAGGAAATAAAAAGAGGAAAATAAAGTGGAGCACATTGCGGGAATAGGGTTTCAAGGTTAGCAGGTTGTGAGTAGGACGGAGAAGGGGCACTCCTACAGTGGGTGTCCAACCTGGGGTACAAGTGCGTGCACTCAGGATGGTCCTGGCCAGGGCATGGTTTTGTGGCACGAGTGTTGAGCATTGTTGTGGTGGAACCAACACTCGTGTAGAGTAGCAAAGTCTGCTTTCCTCCCAGACTACTCACAGACGGAAGAGGCTGAACCAAGGACCATTCCAGCAATAGTTGGGATTTCTTTTGCACATTTCCACAGATAAGTATTAAAGCTTAATAAATTATTTGAGCAATAAAGTGTTTAAGTCTTTTATGTTTATTAAATTAATAATTTATTTACGGCATGCTTGAATGTACTGAGCATAATGGTTAATTAATTTATTATATTCCATTTAGTTGTAAATTTTTAAATACTATATTATTTTCTTAGCATAATTTTTTTTTTAAAGTAAATCATGAAATCATTTTAATTACTGCATTTTAAATTTGATAATTAGTTGCATTTCATCATGACATGCGTCTGCTTCGTCATCTCTGTCACCCATGTCATTATGACTGGGTCTCACTCAAGCAGAACCTTCACATCGCCATGTCAGAGAGACATTCACAAAGGTCTCACTGATGTCATCTAGTCTCATCGATAACATTCCACACTCCTTATCACTCTGTCATTGAAAACCTAAACTTTAGAACCTTTTTTTTTAGATTACTAAGTTATGAAAACCTGCGACATGCTAACATATAGATATGGGGTTGTTGGGGAGACACCGACTTGAATCCCACCAATAATTTCTTGTGACACTGATAGAGTGACCATCATACCATCAAAGAGACTCTGATGCATGTCAGGCCGATGAACCTTCATTAAGTTGTCGATGAGACTTCCACTTGACTCCTACCAACATTGAATTTTCTCACTGATCTACTAGAGATGTATAACCTTGAAGTGCTAAGTAGAGGGGCCAATCAACCTCATGACTTCAATGATATAGGTGATAAATTATGGGATTGGTTACTTCTTGTTGATAGTCAACACTAAAATAGAAATTTTGTGAATGCCATGATTGTAATTTATGCACATGTAGGGTTTAACTGATAAACCCTAGACTGAGAGCATGAAAAAATGAATGCTAACATCTCCATTGACATCAAGACTTGAAAAATACCTTTTTGGAGAGCTCTTGAGAAACCCATATCAAATCTGTTGTTAGATCCACTACTCACACTCATCCTTTGTCATCATGCCAATGATCTCCTTTGCCATATTTTCCTTTTTGAAATCAATGATGACTATATGCCAATAATTTCCCCCTTTGACATTAATGGAAGAACTATAACTGCTCAACTAGGTACCATAGAAGCTCTACATCAATTTGCACCAATTTAATTATTCACACTATAACGCAACAAACTCCCCCTATGACATACATCTCATCTCTTCTCAACAAGCTTCTATTTTACATCACATTTCTCCCCCTTTGATATCAATGGAAAAGGGTACACTCCCCTTGAGGAAATGCTCTGATTTTGACAAACTCTTCAACCATTAAGTTGTTAGAAAATTGTAAAATAATATTTTACATGACTTGATCACACTATTCTCAACTGAGGTTAAGTAAATGATCAATGAAGCTCACCCTAGATATATGCCCTATCACTAATGTTTAGTGATATGATATGGGAGAAACTACTCTTAGCTTCAATGTAAAGTATTCAAACTGCTCTGTAGGAAGAGGCTTTGTAAATATGTCAGCCACTTGTTCCTTTGTTGGAACATACTCCATGTTGACTTCCTTATTTGTAACCTTTTCTCTGATGAAGTGATACTTGATTGACATGTGATTTTTTCTAGAGTGCATTGCTAGATTATTTGAGATATTAATGGCACTTGAATTGTCACAAAGAATCGAGATATGCTCATTGTACTCTACCTTGATTTCCTTTAATTTCTACTTCATCCATAGGACTTGAGTGCAACATACAACTGCTGCAACATATTCTGCTTCTACAATAGAAAGGATGACAGACTCTTACTTTTTACTCATCCAAGAAACTAGTTTGTTTCCCAAAAAGAAAGCTCCTCCACTAGTACTCTTTATGTCATCCACACTTCCTGCCCAATCTGCATCTGTGTATGTTGTTAAAGTGAAATATTTACTTTTGGGGTACCATAAACCATAGTCAATAGTGCTTTTGATGTATCTAAAGATTATTTTCACTCCATTAACATGTGATTCTTTTGGTGCTACTTGAAATATAGCTGCTATACAAACCACTTGCATTATATCAAGCCTAGATACAGTTAGATATAGCAAACTTCCAATCATTGATCTATACAAAGTTTGATTTGCATCACATGACTCATCTAATTTACTCAACTTGTAGCTAGTAATCATGGGAGTACTGACTGGTTTACAATCCTCCATGCCAAAAATTTTAAGCATTTCCTTTACATACTTGATTTGAGATATAAATATACTTTTATTAGTTTGTGTAATTTTCAAACCAAGAAAAAATATGAGTTCTCCTAACATAGACATTTCAAACTCATCTTGCATGTGAGTAGCAAATATCTTACAAATTTTATCATGGCCGACACCAAATATAATGTCATCTATGTATACTACCACAACAACCATGTGCTCAACTTCATATTTGAAATACAAATTGCTATCTGCACATCCTTTCTTGAATCCTTATTGTTGAAGGTATTGATCCATCCTTGAATACCAAGCCCTTGGGGCTTGGTTCAAACCATACAATGATTTTCTTAATCTATAAACATAATCATCATCCTCTGATAGCTAAAAACCTTCTGGCTACTCAATATATACTTCCGCTTCAAGGTTTCCATTTGGAAACACAGATTTGACATCCATTTGATATACTTTAAATCCTTTATACACAAAAAATGAAAGAAACATCCTAATAGCTTCCAATCTTGCAACTGGAGCAAATGTTTCTTCAAAATCAATACCTTCTAATTGAGCATATCCTTTGCATACTAACCTTACTTTGTTCCTATCAACTGCTCCATCTTCATTCAAGTTATTTCTAAATACCCATTTGGTGCCTATTACATTCTCGATTGATGGTCTAGGAACCAATTCCCATTTTTTGTTCTTTTCAATCTCATTGAGTTCCTGTTTCATTGTGTTTATCCAACTTTCTTCTTTATTGGCTTCATCAAAACTTTTTGGTTCAATCTGAGATAAGAGAGAAAAGTTCACTTGTTCCTTGTTCTTTGTAAGTCTTCTTCTAGTCTGCACACTTTCATTCTTGTCACCAATTATTTGATCTGGAGGATTATCTTTTTGCATATATTTTGTAGGAGCATGTTCAACCTCTTGCTTATTCTCTTCTTTCTCTTCTTCTTCTGTTGCTACACCTATATCCTCATCATCTGATTCTCTTTCAAGATTGTTTCTACTAGGCTTATCTTGATATGCACTTTCATCAACCTTGACATGTACACTCTGTACAATTCTATGCAATCTCTTATTATAACACTTATAAGCTTTGCTTTCGTTGGAATACCCCAAAAATATCCCTTCATCACATCTTGAAACAAAACTTCCTAAATTTTCATCTTCTCTCTTAATATAGCATTTACTATGAAATAATTTGAAATGCTCAAATGATGTGGGCCTACCAAACCATAATTCATATGGCATTCTACCACTATTAAATCTTATAAGTGCTCTATTTTGAATGTATATAGTAGTTTTCACTTCTTTCCAAAATGTATCTACCAAGTTTTCCTCATTCAACATGGCTCTAGCCATCTCCTCCACAATTTTGTTTCTTCTCTTTACCACACCATTTTTTTGTGGTGTTCTTGGAGCAAAATATTGTTGTTTGATTTCATGATCTTCATAATATTCCATGAATTCTCTTGACATAAATTCTCCACCTCTATCTGACCTAAGACATTTGATTCTTCTCCCAGTCTCAGTATCTACCACATTCTTATAAAATTTAAATGCTTCAAATTCCTCAGCCTTCTCCTTCAAAAATGTGACATATTCCATTTTGGTATAATCATCAATCAACAACATGAAATATATTTCTTTTTGAAATGTCCTTGTCCCCATTAGACCACATAGATTAGTATGAATTATCTCCAAGGGTTTCGTAGTAGAATAATCCTTTGTAGGAAACTTGAACTTTGTTTTCTTTCCTTGTTGGCATCCTTTGTAGATTATATTCTCAGGCTTTACAATCTTAGGCATATTTCTTACTAGACCTTTTGAACTTATTTTTACCAAATTGTCAACTTTTACATGTCCCAGTCTTTTATGTCACAACCAAATCTCATTTTCTTGGCTAATTAGACATGTTTTTCCTTCCACTTCACATCGATTATAGAGATTACTATCAGTCCTTATCCCTTGAGCAATTAGTTTACCATTCATTCTTATCTTGCACCCTTCAAAATAAAATGCAACTTTGTATCCATTATCACACATCTGGCTGACACTAAGGAGATTATGTTTTAGACCTTCAACATAAAGCACATCTTTAGTTTTATTCTTCCCATCTAGGCTTAGAATTCCTTTACCATGGATTTTAACACTAGTGTTATCACCTAGGCTTACTAAACTTCCTTTTCTCATTTCTAGTTTAATGAATTTATTTTTATCTCTAGTCATGTGCTTGGAGCAGCCATTATGAATTACCCATAGATCTTGTTCCTTTGCATACAATGTTGTTTGGGCAATCATAGACTGAGTAGAATTCTTCTTTTTCTCCTTCCATACCTTCTTAGGTTTATTTTCAACCTTTTCTTCCTTTTCTCAAGGACCTTAGTTTTCTTTTCATCTTTGGGAGGTATGTTTTTCTTCTCAAAATAAGCATTTGTTCTTACAAATTTTTCTCTACAATTTCTAGCTATATGACCAAAATTATTGCAATTGTAAAAAACTACATTCATATTAGCTAAAGGAGAAAATGGATTTTTGCTTATGAAATTTGCATTTCTCCTTGGAATGAATTTACACTCTCTAGCCCTATGACCAAAATTATTACAAGTATAACAATACCCATTAATGTATGATGAGTACCTGATCATGGAGTTTCCTTCTATTGGATAAGAAGATCTTCTTTGTCTGGGTCTCCTTGGATAGTGTACTCTTGTGAAACCATCATTATATATTCTCTTAGTATTCTACTTCTTCTTTTGTTGATCAAGAATTGTCTGGTTGTCCTCCTTGACTACAACCAATTTCTTTTCTTTATCATATTTTTGTTCATCTTTAGGGGCTTCCACTTTGTCAAATTTTCCATCACTTGGGGCATATTTTTCTCCTACTCTAAATCTTTCATAGAGATTTTTAGAGGCATCAACGAATGAAATTTTTCCTTTTCCAAGTCTGAGACCTTATTTCTCCTTGTTGGCTGACTTTTGTGTACTCAACAATTCATCAAGAATGTTAGTACCACTTCTTAATTTTAGACCCTTATTGATCTTCTCATAGGCCTTCTACAATTCTTTTCTTAAAGAAACTATTTTTGCTTCAAGTTTCATGCACCCTTCCATTTTATATTATAGTTTAGACTTCATAACATCTTCTACTCTTTTAAGCTCTTCTACCTGTATTTTTAGATTTACCACCAACTTATTTGATTCCTCAAGTTCTTGAGATATCTTATCATTCTCCTTTTGAGCACTCATTTTTAGTTTCTTGTTTTCCTTCATAAGATCATCATATCTATCTCTTAAATCATCAAAGTCTTTAAGAGAACTAATTAATTCTCCCTCAAGATCAACAACTGCTTCCTCTTCTTCTTCATGTAAGTCCTCAACTTGTGCACCTTTATGAGCCTTAGTTTCTTTAGCCATAAATAGAAATTCTCTTCTATTTTCTCTCATTACATGGGAATGGTATTGATCCTCTTCTAAACTATCACTAGCATCAGATGCTTCACTTTCTTCATTGATATACAGACTCTTCTTCTTCTTTCCAAAATTCTTCCTTTTTGGATAAACCATTTTCTTCTTTTTGTTATCTTCTTCTTGCTTGAAGCTATCCTCTTTATTGTATGGAAACTTTGAATGAAAATGACCTATTCTACCACAATTGAAACACTTGAGAGGGATCTTACCTTTATATTTTCCTAATCCTCTCCTTAGTCTTCTTATGAAGAATGCTTCTTCCTCATCAGTTTCTTCATAATCAGATTCAATGATAACAAAATTTTCTTTCTTATCAGCTTCATCTTTTCCTTTCTTGACAACCTTAAATGCAAATTCTCTCCCAGATGATTCAAAATCTGGCATTCTCATCTCATATGTAGTAATTATTCCATGCACCTCATCAAGGGTGTGTTTATTAGAATCTCTTCCTTCTTCGATAGAAAAAATATTGGATTCATATTTAGTTGTCATAGACCTAAGAACTTTCAACACATCTTCTTATTTTAGATCTACACCATAACCTTTGATGGCATTTACCACATCATCAACTCTCTGAAGATAGTTTTCAAGCTTCTCTTCTTCGATCATCTTCAAGCCTTCAAAATTTTCTCTCAACACTTGTAACTTTTCCAACTGCACTTTGGTGTCACCTTCATAGATCTTCTTCAATTTTTCCTAGACATCATAAGCAATTTTACAATACATAACTTTTTTATGCATAGAACCAGATAAAATTTTCATAATAATAAACCAATCTTTCTTATTCTTCTCATGAATCTTCTTTCCTATACAATCTGTAGGAATATTAGTGAGAATAGTATATTAGGTCTCGATAGATTCCCAGACTTTAGTTCAAAAAGAAACAAAGGATCCTTCCATTAATGAGCTCCACTTAGCATAGTTTGTTCCATCAAACCTAGGTGGCTTGTTTGAACCTTCTTGAAATGCCATTGTGTTCACCTATCCAAGATCTACCCAAGTTGGTTAAGCTTCTCCTAGGGAACCTAAGGCTCTGATACCAATTGTTAGAACACAATGATCTATTGAGAAGGGGGTGAATTAGTAGATAGAAAAACTTTTAGACTTGACAACGTAGTTGTAGATTCAACCCTATAATCCAAATGTGTAGATTAAAATATAAAATAATATAAAAATCACATGCACATAAAGCAACAACTCATAACACCAGATATACGTGGAAAACCCAAGATGGGATAAACCATAGTGAGAAATATTGCTAGGATCTACTATCCTAATCCAACCTCACAAGCATCAATGTTTAGTTACAAGTTTTAAGGGCTACAACCCCAAGGAAGCTTCAAATCCCTATTTTAGATGTAAAAACTTCAAGGATGCTACAACACCCTAATCTGAGCTACAAATCAGTGCAAATGGAGGCTACAACCTCTTGAAAAATTAAAAGTTCAAATATGCATATAAGTGGTTCTATAAACTTGAGATGCATCAATACATGTAATACAAAGTTGCACTTAATGCAACTTACACTCTATTGTTGTAGATGCACTCTCAGAAGCACATGATTTTTTTCTACACTCTCATCTGCTTTGAACTTCATTCTCTACCATATTCTTAGTTGTACATCTATATGTTCAACTCTTTTTGCACTAGCAGAGTTCACACCATACTGTTGTGGACTCAATCAATCAGAAAATGCCAGTTCGTCTTCCTTCTTTACCAACTTGCAATCATTGCCTTAAGATGCACTACATCCTCCAGATCATCTCCCTCATCCTATTAGGGTTTTCTTCACTTGAAAGCATCATCATCAAGCTACCTCTGTATCAAGCCACACAACATTTATTTCTAATACAGAGTATTTTCCTTTGTTCTCTCTATCAAACCCTAAAATCTGATTATGCATTTAATGCTCTATTTTTATCCTTTGATCTAATTTTGATCTCAAACACTTTTGCAATATGTTCTATCATCTTCAAGATCAAATCTTCATATTTTGGTCATTGAGGTAGTTAGATAAATTAATTCTATCTCTTGTGTTAGTTTGTAGTCATAACCCTTGTTCACACGGACCAGACCGTTGTAGATCTCTACTTTTGAATTGTGTCTGTCAATCTTCTCTTTTCTCGCCATGAACCTAAGATCCTCATTCTATGTCATGCCTTTAAATCCTGACCATTGGATAAGTGGTTGATCAAATCACCTTCATCCATCTTGCAGTATTCCCTTAACATCATGTAGTGCTTTGTCAAAGAGACATTCGCTAAATCCTTATCTAATATCTATCTTTCTCTTTGATGTGAACTTCCATGAGTGCACAAACCCACATGCCATGTAATTCACAGTTAGGATGTGAATTTCCTATTGAGAAATCGTTGGTTAGCATTTGTCAACATTGATCATCATCCAACAACGTCACCTTCTTATTGGGTCCCACTTAGTAATCTCCATATATCGGTGTGTTGAGGAGACTTGCTTCACAATCCTGTTGATACACCAAAGTCATATCAATGAAGAACATACACTAACCCATCACTTAGTCACTAGGACATGCTTGAAGGTCCTATTGATACACAACCTTCACACTGATGAAGCAACTTTGCACCAACATTGACTAAACAACCTTTGATCAATCTGTTAGGGTTACAAGGCATATATCTAATAGTTAAATGCAGATTTGATCAATAAAATAGAGAAATAAAACATAAAAAATTTCTAGTAGAAACAAGACAACATAGAGAATTTAACGTGGTTCACCCAATTTGGGCTACATCCACAAAACTGCAACCATCCAATGATTTTATTATCCAGTGCAAAACATATTACAATCTCATGAATAATTGTCTTTCTCTACGTACTGTAACCCCCATCCAAACCCCTTATAACAAGATTTTTAGAAGCTTCCAGAATTATGGTTTTACAAAGTAATTCTTTTTCCTTTTCAGTGATTTTTCCTTTTTCGGTGACGACGCAAAAAAAAGAGGGAAAAAAATTGTTGCCACCCTTGAACCCCCACCCGAGGCCTAGCCCAGCCCTAGACCCAACAAGGATACATGCTGGGGTGTACAGTATAGAATGATCAGTTGCCACATACCAACACAATCTTCACCGTTCCTTGTAGGCCTCACAATTTTTGATCATGTCCAAACAAAAATCTTGGGAGATATGTTACCATCATCTAATCTTGCTATCTTCCATGTGTCCTTATGTCGTTCACTCTCTGAATGTACCATCAATGCATGTCAACCTAGCTGGGTCCCGTAGTTAGCATCATACACTCATCACCCTATCAAAGATACCTTCTTCAAGGTCCTGGCAATATGCCAATGTCTCACCGATGAAAGTCATCAGTTTATCGGGGATACATCCTTCAAATTCCTGTCATTGAACTTTAGTCACACTAATGAAGACACTTGATGACATCATCTATCCACTTCATCACAATATCACAACATTGTAAGCCACAATGAGGATGTGGATTATGGTTCATCCAATCTTGGCATGCCATGCATCTGCTTCATCACCTCTATCACCCACGTCATTAAGATTGGGTTCCACTCGAGCACAACCTTCACATCACCATGTCAGAGAGACATCATCCAGTCTCACCAATAAAATTCCACACTCCTTATCACTTCATCACTAAGTCACCAAAAACCTAAACTTTAGAACCTTTTGTTAGAGGTTACTAAGTTATGGAAACTTGTTACATGCTGATATATAGATATTGGGCTATCAGAAAGACACCTAATTGACTCCCGCAGATAAGTTATTGTGATTCCGTTAGAGTGACCATCAGACCATCAGAGAGACTCTAATGCAAGTCCCACCGAACAATTCCTATCACCCCGATGAGCCTTCATCGAGATGTCAATGAGACTTCTGCTTGACTCTTGCTGACATTAAATTTTCTCGTCAATCTCTTGGAGATGTATAACCTTGAAGGACTAGGAAGAGGGGCCAATCAACCTCATGAATTCAATGAAATAGGTGTTAACTTATGTGACCGATTACCTATTTTTGATAGTCAACACTGAGATAGAACTTTTGTGAATGCCATGACTGTAATTTCTGCACATGTAGGCTTTAACTAATAAACCCTAGGCCAAGAGCATGAACAAATGAACACTGACATCTCCATTTACATCAGGACCTACAAAATACCTTTATGGATAGCTCTCAAGAAACCCAAATCAAATCTACCATCAAATCCACTACTCTCACACTCATCCTTTGTCACCATGCCAATGATCTCCTTTGCTAGATTTTCCTTTTTTACATCAATGAAAACTATATGAAAACACAATTAACATACACATAATGGGATTATTATACTTGTATCAGAACTCCAATAGGAAACATACCTTATAACCTTGTTTATGGTGCTGAGGCAATTATGCCCCTAGAGTTAGAGATTCCCTCCTTAAGAATCTCTTTTCAATGGCTAATTGATGAAAATACTTATAGGGAACAACAATTACACCAACTTGAAATGCTCGATGAAAGGTGCATCAACACCCTTAAACATCTTTAAGCATATCATAAAAAATGCAATGAAATTATAATCATCATGTCATCCCTCGTTCATTTAACAAGGGTGATTTGGTGCTATATGAGAATCAGTGAAATGCCAATGCTAACTGGATAGAGAAAGGAAATTTTAGCCCTAATTGGTTAGGACCTTATGTATTTCAAGAGAGCTATGGGTTTGGAGCATACTTGATATCTAAAATGGATGGTACACCTCTTCAATAACCTATTAATGTTGCACATTTGTGTTAATACTACACCTAGCCTTCTAAATAGTGTGAGTTGTTAAGGAGCGTTGTTAGAGTTAATAGATAGTATATCATTGCCTCTCACACCTTGTTCATTCATGATACATAGTCCTTTATGTCTTGAATTGTCGAGTATTAGGTCTAATGCAGTTTTTTATTCTTGCACTATTCGGACCTTATCATGTATGTTATGTTACATTAAATCCTTATTGGTATTTAATCAATGAAAACTATATGCCAACACAATTAACATACACATTATGGGATTATTATACTTGTATCAGAACTTCAATAGGAAACATACCTTATAACATTGTTTATGGTGGTGAGGCAATTATGCCCTTAGAGTTAGAGATTCCCTCCTTAAGAATCTCTTTTCAATGGCTAATTGATGAAAATACTTATAGGGAACAATGATTACACCAACTTGAAATGCTTGATGAAAGGAACATCAACACCCTTGAACATATTTAAGCATATCATAAGAAAATGCAATGAAATTATAATGATCATGTCATCCCTCATTCATTTAACAAGGGTGATTTGGTGCTATATGAGAATCAGTGAAATGTCAATGCTAACTAGACAGAGAAAGGAAATTTTAGCCCTAATTGGTGAGGATCTTATGTAGATCAAGAGAGCTATGGGTTTGGAGCATACCTGATATCTAAAATGGATGGTACACCTCTTTAGGAACCTATTAATGCTGCGCATTTGTGTTAATACTATGCCTAGCCTTCTAAATAGTGTGATTTTTTAAGGAGTGTTGTTTTAGTTAATAGATAGTATGTCATTCCCTCTCACACCTTCATTCATGACACATAGTCCTTTATGTCTTGAATTGTCGAGAATTGGGTCTAATGCAGTTTTTGATTCTTACTTTAGGTATCATGCTATTCAGACCTTATCATGTATGTTATGTTGCATTAAATCTTTATTGGTATTTAATGTTTTACAATTAAATCATAAGTTCATTTAATTTAGCATAACATACATCATAAATTTAAGAAAGATTAAGAAAAATACATGTTAGATCATGGAGATATTTATTGTATACTCTAACAAAGATTATAATCACATTGCCATCTAACACATATACATAAAATCCAAGCATGCTCGTATATATATATATATATATAAAGTTTTAATACATCTCATCAATAGTAAAATGGAACTACAACCTATGACTATTGGATCCCTCAAAATGTGGTGTCTATGCCCATCGAGAGACAATGGTGTGTGACCAAGATCTTCTCATGTTGGTCATCTACTGCATAGTCCATAGTGACCTACATAACTCACCCTCACATATCAATGCCTCCACACGCTCTCGCTCTGTGCAGTCTCTATCAGCCTAGATTTTGACATTCTCTCTCTGTAGCCACTCAACCTCTAAATGTAAGATGGGCTCTCTTTTAGATCATCAAGGTACTTGAGCCTCCTCTAACTCCATGACCAGTGCTGATACCTAACTCTTAGTCTAATGGGTACACCTGTATAAGCCATCATATGCTCCCCTAAGCCTCAAATAAGGTTTGAATAGATCCATGCACTTCACCATGAAAGGTGTGGGAATGTGCTCTATGGCCATAGCCTCATCTGTAGGAAGGGGTGACACTATCTCTGCAGCTGCACATTGAAAGAGATCCTCAGGATCTATCATGGGCCCTGCAAGATAGAAATCATAAGAATAATTAGTATACATCATCATAATATATATACATATACATGAGCATGATATACATAAAAACATAAAACATAACAATAAATATCATCACCTGGGTCTATTGCATGATCCATAGGGATCTTGAATTCCATACTACTCTCCCCATGCTCTCAGACACTGGCACCTATAGATTGTGACCTCGTAATCTATGTGGGAACTATATCTCTCCACTCAGGTCTAGGAGTACTAGCCTCATCTTTGTCACTATCCTTGCTCATTGGCTAGCTCTGCTCATCTTTTGTCTCCTCATCGTCCTCCTCATCCTCATAGTCACTATCCTCCTCTAACTCCTAATCTCACTCTAGGAATAGATTTGTTGGATATACCCTCCTTCCTGACTCCCTGTCCTCCTCCCTTGGATGTGGTAAAGGTCCTACAAAGCCCATAATATAGCCCATAGGAAAGATAGCTCCTAGTTGATCCACCTCCCACCACTTGTCATACTCCTATGTCATGTGAACATAGTCTGCATCAGAGATTGGGTGCATGTTTGTATCCTCCTCCTCTACATCAATCAATATGACATCATCTATTGTTAGCCATTTGAGGTCCCCTGGTCTGCAGGCACTTTGTATTGACTATCTATATGAATCTCATAGCTGTGGTCACTGCTATACCTGCCCAAACTATCTCACAGCATGATCGTAGCATAAGGTCTCACTACATCATCACATCATCCTAGTAGAAGCCTGCATCTTTGCATCCACCTCAGCTATCCTATAGTGTCCAACTAGAATAGCTCCATCAAATAGGGTTTCCATATAATGTCTGTGCTCAGTCTGTAAAATCTAACCCTCCAGAATAGTATATCATCGTGCTCCCATGCCTTCCTAAGGGGATAACTGAAGGCCCATGGGTATCCCACTGGTGTGACAATTGGGAGTCCTATAGGCCTAGTGTAGGTAATGTGCTCTAGGATCTAGGTCTATAATAGGGTGCAGTGCAGCATGCTATGCAACTCTCTATAAGTAAATTGACCCAAGTCATAGTACAAGTGTGTTAGTATGCTCCTACCCCATGCATAGATGATAGATTCATTCTCCATGTCTTGAATCATGTGCACTAGCCCCCCTCTAGATGTTCTTTGTGGCCATCAGGGACTAGTACCAACACTACTATGAAAATAATAATTTGTCTAACTAGTGGTGAATATGCATGAAGAAGCCATGAAAACTCAATGCATGGTCCCACGATCCTGCGACAGACCAGTTTTCCTAAGAAATACTCAGTGTCTACTCGCATCTCCTCAATGCTTCTACCCTATGCTAAGAATACCATCTCTCCTTGAATAGGCAGTTGCAATACATGGTGCATGTCCTCTAAGGTAACTTTCATCTCTCCTATCAGTAGATAGAAGGTGTAGGTGTTTGCATCCCATCTCTCTACTAGTGCCATCATCATGGTGTCATGATACCACATGGCTGGTGAGACATAGGCCCAATAGAGACCCATCTCTTGGAGGATCTGCACATCATCCTCAGGAAGCTAATCAACAAGCTCTCAAAGTCAACTAAACATATGACCACCCAAGTGTTGGCATGACTGGGGTGTAGTCTACCACAAGAAAAAGAAGTAAAATTTCATTTAAAGCATCTTAAAATCTTAAATTTATGCTTTAATGGTCAAAAAGTGTGTTAAGGGTGCTCTAGAATATCTTAATTAAGGATTCTAGAAACTTTATTCCTTAACTGGGACACTTTGCGACAATATAAAAAAAGAAAGAAAAACCCTCCCTAGCCTATAAATTCATCAAAAAATTTCATAAAACATTAAAAAATTGATTAAATTGAAGTACAAAGAAGGTGAAATCCACTCACAGTAGACTATAGCTCGCCCCATGCGATTGCCTCCCATAGAAGCTTTATCCGTGGATGGGTGGATGGACATCTTCTCGGCATGGTGGCTCACTCTACTCCAAGCTCACTCTACAAAAGGTAAAAGATAAAATGAAAGTAAGTTACCCTTGATCTTTTTATACATGCATATTTAGGTCACTTTTTTGTTAAAAAGAAAAGAAGTGCTTTTTATTTAAACTAACATATTTGGAGCTAGTGAACTCCATTTTTTATGCCATTTGTTGCATCAAAATTGTGGTTTTGCTCCCGTTTTCATCAAATTTCTATCATCAAGTGGCATGGTACTTTGAAATGTCCTATGATGGATTTGTCTAGTTCGATGTGGTTGATTTGCTATCTTTATTCTACCTTCATATAGCAAGCAGAATCAAGGGGGGGAATACATCAACCCTCAAATGTAATTTTCTAGGAAAGTTAGATAAGAGGATTATTTTTGAGCTACTAATGAATTTGTGATGTAGGATGCGGTTCTTAACATTGTGGTTTTGCAGGAAACTATAGTGGGGGCCTCATTATCCCTGACAAATCCATATGAGTATCTTTTTACAAAGTTACTTTTTGAAGTACTTTAGCTTCCATATGCACGTAGTGTCTAATGGGTGCTAAAGTGGGCGCTAAATATAGTGTAGAAAAATGCATAACTTTGCATTTTCACACTTAATTTGGACCTACTTTGGAACCCCTTGCATTACATTCCCTTTAGGTCACTTGTTATGGGCCCCTAAGACCCCTTTTAATGTATCTTAAGGCATATTTCAACTGTAAACCTGACCAAAACCCATAAACAATTGTTAATCTTGGTAGCCCACCTTTCAAAGTTGCAAATTCAGCCTTGTGGGACCAAGACACCACCTAGGGTGTCTTTGTCCTAAGTGCTTTGTTTTTAGGAATTAAGAGTAGGAATGAAAATATTTGAATTTATTTGGCATTTTGTTGGCCTTTGGGATCTAATAATCGGGTTATTAGATATGAGTTCCTATAAAAGTAAGATTCACACCCCATTTTCACATAAGTTGAAAAAGAAGTCATAGGTGGGAAGCAAATGTTAAGTTGAAGCAAGTGAAGGAGAGTTTCAAGTCTTAGAGTAGCGTTCTAGTGTTTTTGCAGGTTTTTCAAGTCAAGATCTAGCATTGCCAAAGACTAATAATGGATGCCTATGGAGGATCATGAGAGATTCTAGGTTGGAGATGTAGCTAGCCATTCTTCTAAGCCTAAGGAATTGTTTCTTGATTGATTCTATTTTCCATTTTTGCTCTATTTTATACCTAAGGAAGGTACATTTCATGTTTATAGCCTATTAGGGTGATTAGAGATCTCCTTTATAGGTCATTTTCATTTTCATTTTAGGATTTCTATTGTAACAAACTTGAATAGGGTCTCTCCAGGTTTTGGCTTGCATAATTTTAGACACACTTAAGATTAGGGAACACACATTTCCATTTTTAGATCCATGCTTTTTCATCAAGGTTTAATTACCAAACAAGGGGTTTGACAAAGGAAAACCCCCATAAACAATCAATCCAATTTCCTTTGTGTTGTAGTATATTTTACAAGTTTAGATCTAGAAACTTGGTGAAGAAGGAAGTTCAAACCTTGAATCACAAGATCACACTCATAAATTTTAGAAATTTAGATTAGGACTAAGGAAACAGTAAGGGCGTCTTACTCCTCCAGGTGGAATTTTGCAGAGATTTTTTCAAATCCTATTCTGGCATCTGAATATTTTGCATCTTCCTTGAAAAAAAATACCAAGACTAAGACAATAGTAAGGGCGTCTTAGTCCTTCATAGCACCTTTTGGCATCTTCTTTGCATTTCTAGAATCCTCACAACACCTCCAAACTTCCCAGGTACGTACATCCTAACTCCTCGTTGCATAATTTCATCATTTTTATCTTTCATTTAGCTTGCATTGTTATATTTTTTGAGTTGAATGCTTGTTTTTCTTTTCCAAGCATTTTCTTGGTGGTGAACCCCTAAAAGTTGAAAAATACCCTTCCTAGGTCTTCCTTGTTATGAATTGACTCACCTTGTGAGGTTGATAGTCAATCCAATTAGGACTCTTAGGACATTATTGAATGATTGTGGAAGAAGAGTGATACTATTAACCACCCCTTTTCAGAAAAATCAATATATATATATATATATATATATATATATATATATATATATATATATATATATATATATATATATATATGTATGTATATATGTATGTATGGATACATATATGCCCATATGTGTGTGTGTCTATATACATATACATATATATATGTACATATATATATATATATGTATATATAAGTTTGTATGTGTGTATGTATTTTTGAATAGATGGTCACAAAATTTACTAAAATTTGTTTCATATGGTCTTCGAATGTTACTTTCATGAAGTGTGAGTTTAACAGTTATATTCATGAAGTGTCTATTTAAATTTTATAAGTAAATGAGGGTCTTTTTTCTCATGGGTTATTCCTTACTAACCCCACTTATAAATTCAAGAATTTTTTTTTTTATTTACTCCTTTTGGTTAATGAATAGAAGACTACTTTATATTAAAGAGTAAGATATGTAAAAACACCCCCATTTTTTTCCTTATTGTCCAAAAGATCATCAAACATGTCCCCCAACATATGGTCCATGTACCACACATTATGGTGTGACCCCTTAAAAAAATTCATCTATCCTTCCTTAGAATCCCTTGCATGTACTTATTTCTCAAGATTCTCTACCATAACCTACAATCCTCCCCCACTTCCTACACCCTCAATATTTGATAGCCTCTCTAGAACAACCTGATGAATTGGAAACTCCACACACTCCCAACATCTTCAAATGCAAGGACCTAACATTCTAACAATTTCTCGTTATCACCTCTGCAAGTCCATTAATCACAAATTAATATCATCCATAATTTCATCCATCTCTCGAGATACATTCCCCACCTTTACCACACAAAATTTCCCCCCTCAAAGGTAAGCCATAGCATACCTACAGGCTAGCTCAATCTTCTTCCTCCATTGCTTGTGGCTCAAATCCACTATAATAGGATACTTCTTAAAAAAGGTCTTCCCCAAATGGGTAGGAAATAATAGAATCATAGATCGATCATACAACAACATATCATAAGATCCATAAAGCGTCCTCTTGGCCTCAAAGGGCATATAATTAGTCTTAAGTTTTGAATGTTTCAGTACCGTTGAAATGAATAATATTTCCTCTTTAATCTTAGCCTTGGAAAATTTAGATGACACCCAAGACACACTATTTTCTCCATCAAATTATTATCAAAGTTGAAACCCCATAGTTTTCTTTCAATGAATATGTATGTATGTATATGTTTCTATGTATATGTATGTATAAGAATCTATCCATTATGTATGAATGCTTGAAGTTTCAATTGGCAACTAAACATAGAATAATACATCTACATTCTTTATTACTTTTCATATGTATCTACACATATAAATATATATATGTATGTATCTATGCATACATATATGTATGTATGTGTGTATGTATGTATGTTTCTATACATATGTATATAAATTTTCCACTATCTATGAATATTTGAAGTTTTAATTCCATCAACTAAACACAAAATAATACATATTATTTTTTTATTACCCTTCATATGTATCTATGCATAAAAATATATATGTATATAAATATATCTATATATACATAATGGGTGATCCCATAATAGTGGTTTACAATTTTTGGCCAAACTGGACACTCAAATAATTTTTTTAAACTAAATCTTCACTTTCGGGCACCTATAGCGGCTAAACTATGAAGAATTTGAAGATGATGCAAACTAGAGTTTCGTGAAATTTTGTCTTTAGATTCTAAATATATTTTTTTCAAAAATTTGGAATCAGATTGCACTTCTTTTTCCATCTCCCTCAAAAACTAGTTTTGTTCAAAAAACAACATTTTTAAAAAGTGATGCTCACCGTATAATGCATAATTTTTTTTCCATGAAGGATAAAATTCTAATTCTTTCAAATTTAGATTTGTAACTCCAATATCTAGTGATTACACTTGGTTAGATAGTTTTTTATTGAATATTTTTTCTTTAATCAAGTTTCAAAGTCAAGCCAATTATAATTCAGACATAGCACGACTGTATAACGTAACTTTTTTTCTATCTATCAAAAATCAATTTTTTTTTTTGTTGGATCAAGGAATTCAATATCTGGTGCACTCATATTTTTTTTTTTTTTGATAATATGCTATTTTTCCACATGTGTAGAACAAAGAGCTTGATTTTTAGTGAAAAACCTACATTCACAAGAAATAAAAATAAATATAATAATCAAATTAAATTTTATTAAAATTATACTTTTTGGAAGATAATAAGGACATACATAAAAATAAATTTAAATGAATTCATTTGATCTCGAAAAGGTAAATAAAAAGTGGTTTTTTATCGCATTTTGATAGGTGTGAAGGAGACTCTATTATAGGTATTGTTCAAAACTAGCGGGGTTCTATCCAAGGGGGATTGGTCTAAGGTGGTTTGATCAAACCCTCTTCAATTGAAATCCTTTAAATGGAACATTTCAAGGCTTAAATAATTATATTTTCTAAAAATATGTGATTTCAGCAAAAATTAGTATCTCCTAGAAATTGTAAACCACTATTGTGGCAGCACGTATACATACATACATACATACATACATACATACATACATACATACATACATATATACATACATATCCATATACTATTATTTTACCCCCAAAAAAGTGTGGGAAATAATCCACCACTAGACCCAATGTGGCTATGAATTGGAGAGAATGCCTAGTTGTATTCAATGTTAACGCTTGACGAATAATGTGTCGGTTCAGACTATTATGACTACTAACCTAAACCTTCAACATTAACACATGAATTTTACCCATTCACTTTTGATCATTTATGAATAATAATTTTTTTATAATTGCACCCTAATGTTGACACAATTAGGATTTTTTTAAATATTAATTGGTGGTGATAGTGAAAAGCTATTGGGTCATTTATGTTTTGTAAACTATATATATAGATCTTTAAATTTTTTTTATATGTATGTATATGTTTCTATTTATATGAATCTATCTACTTATGTCACTTAGTCTCAAGTTTGGGTTGGAAGTTAAACAAAAAATAATGCACATTAATCTTTTATTACTATTCATATGTATATATATTTGTATATTTATATATGTTTGTGTATATATACATACACATACACACACACACATGCATATACATCTTTATATACATGTATGTATCTATATATGTATCTATATCTACATTTATATATATAAACGCAGGAGTTGATCGTGTGCAAAGTTAGCTATTAAAACCATTTACTATACAAACCTATTAACATCATTTTGTATATGAACCTGCACAAAAAGTAAATTATATAAGGCTCCCCTAATAAACATCAAATCCAAATATAATATATAATTCATTCATTTCAACACAAATAAACATATGTAAATGGAAACTACAAATTTAAAATTTAAACACAATAACCAAATGGATGCATTGAATCATCAACTTTGAATTACTAAATGAGAGGGAAAGTAGCCATCATTAAACTCAATTATTCTCTCCTACTAATATCCTCTCCATACTATAGAGAATTGATTGACATACTCTACACATTCCTCATATATCTAGGGTGATAGGCTGTCATTAGGTCCCATTACTTTAGAAGATAAAATTCAATATGTCAACCGGGTAGTGTTCAAGGAAATTTTCAATAGAAGAAGACTTGACTATCTCCCTTAGATTTTCTAACTTATTAAAGCAGCTAATATTAATTCTAACTTAAGGTCGTCTAACTATTAAGTTGTAAAGAAATTTATCCTAAGAAAACTAGAAATATTTAAACTAGAAAGAATAGGAAAACTAACTTAGAAAGCATGATTACTAAATTAGAAAATATAGAAACAATTAAATTAAAGAGCTAGTAAACTATGAAAGTAGAAAAACTTATAAACAATCTATGAAACATCTTCTCTAACATTAAAGATTCTAATAGTTAATAGCAAGACACTATGGAAGTGAAAGACAACAAGTGCTTCAGAAATTTAGACACCACACTGATAAACTCAATAATTCATATAGAATAATAGTTTATGTAGTAAAAGTAACATAATGGAAAGTATTTATCTATTTAAGCTATCTTCCTTCGAGTGGCCAGCTCGCGGGTTATTACATTCGTTCTTAGATCACATAAACAACTAATTTAGAAATTCTTTCATTAAACAAAATTTCATCTATAACTCACAAATCATAAGTGTTTACATAATAATCTCTTTATTCATAACTCAGAAAAACAAGTTGACAACATAATATTACTATTTCATGTGTTATATTGTTTATGAAGATTACATATTTTATAGAAAACTTCTAGCTAAATCCTATATTTCAAATGGTACATATAACCATTGAAAAAGTGCATAATAGATTTACAAAAAAAAATTATGTCTTTAAAACCCATTACATAAGTATTAAAGAGGCTCAAGTTAAGCCATAAAGTATTTGAATTAAAAACATAACAAAAACTAAGACTTAAAAGCAACTAATTCTTCAGTCCATCACCCTTAAGTTCTGGAGCATGTTTCTAGTGCATGCCTTCAACCTGTTATGGAGAACGTGTTGGTTGAATACTTCTTAACTGCAACTTGATCACCGGTTATTATCCTAAAAAACACTTAAAACAACCCATTAAATCTGTATTGGCAAAATACTTCAATAAATCATAGGAAATAAAGTTTGTACAATTTCTCCTTAAAAGACAAGCAATTATTTCTCCTAAAGTTTAATTAATTGGCCGAGGATAGGAATTTTGTAGATATGAAATAGGCCTTTATTATGTTATTATGATGAGGTTATTTTTACCTCATCATTTCCTCCCCTTCCTAATTTATGCCAGGTCCTCCTGCCTCTTGACTATGACCTTGTCCTTTGTTCCGTTCTTCAAATTTGGCACTAACATCATATTGATCCCTTGTTGTTTGATCAAAATTTATAGGTGAATGGTGGAAGCCTCTATGTAAAGCTACTCCCCCTTTCCATTCACTAAAGACTTTATCATCTTGATCTGTATTAACATTGAAAGTAGGAGTTGGACAGAGCAATAAAGGAGGTTTGTACCTCATCCCTATCCACTTTATTCTGAGATCTTTCAAGATATTAGCCAAGGCGTTTGCTCTTCTGAAGGACCATTTGATGTTAAGAGGGAAGATCACCTCTCTTTTCTTTAGATATGCAGGTAATGGAGTGTATATTTCTTCACATGCATGCCAGGCTTTACCAATCAATTTCTGTCCCTGATCCATAAAATGATTATAAAAAAGTTGAAGGCTTTCATCATATCTTTCTTTCATTTTCTCATCCAATAGAAGAGCTAAAAAGTTTTTCTTAAAATTTGTATGTCTACTATTGGGGGATCTCATTTGAAGACCCATGTTTTTCTCTGCTTGGGCATATTCCCTATTGCACTCTTTCTAATGCATCTAATTCCACATAGTAGATAGCAAAGACCTCAATTGCACTTCTCCAACAAAAAGATTAATGAAGAAATCAATATGTTTTTCTAATGAAAGATCATGAACAAAGAATTCACAAAGCATATCCTGATCTTTAGGAGTTGATTCTGCAAATATTTTAACAAATTCTTTATCATCTAGTTCATAAGGCTGATCATTGTAAATTCTTAATAGTTTCCACCTTAACCATTGTTCATTTAAAAACATTGAATACAATCTTGATGGTCTTATAGAAGATAAAAGAAATTCCGCTATTTGACATGCATCCTGCTTTCCTCTATAGGCTTTATGAAATGATTCTTTTAACAATACCATTTCCATTTCAACCTGTAATTCTCATTTTTGTCATTCCTTAGGAAATAGCACTATTCCATCCATTTCATTAACAATGGAGGAATCTAAACTTGGAACCACTTATTTACCATTGGTTCGGTCTAAACTTCCTTTGATTCCACCATTGGTTTATTTGTACTTTCCTATAAATCTTGTTCTAATTCCACAATCATACTAAGAGAAGCATTCAATTCTTCTTTTTGTATTTTCTTTTCTTCCTCAAAAGTTGAAAACATGAGCATAAAATTCTCTTTTAAACTTTGAATTTCTTTATCTAGATCAGCACTGTGTATCCTATTTTCTTGATTACAATTCTAAATTTGTATTTGTAATTTACTAATAAATGTATCTTTTTCTTGTATTTGCAGTTTCAAATCCTATATTTCCTGATCTCTTTTACTTATCACAATAGTGTGTACCATTATTTCTTCTTGTTCCAGTTCCATATGTCCCTTATTTTTGTGTAACTGACTTCTCAACTCATCAATTTCTAATCTTAATTTTTCCAACTCTACATTAGTACTTTCACTTTCAACCATTTCAACAACTCTATTCACAATAGGGGACACATTCCCTATAACATTATCTTCAACCTCCATGGAAGGTGGAGATTGCTCTCTTTTTGGTTTCTAAATTTCTTGGTCAAGGGCTTCTTCTTCGAACATTTGGTAAGGATGTATTTCTTCAACAAGGGTTTCTTTTTTTGGGGATTGATGAATTTGTTCATCTATTTCCAAAGATTTTTGTTTCTTTTTGGATTTTGATCCACTTCCTATACTCTGCACTGGGGTTTTCGTAGACTCAAAGGATAACCTTTTGCTTCTCCTCAAAGGATGAGCATTCTTATAAGTAGAAATTGTTGGAGCATTCTGATAAGTAAGAATGGTTCTTCTTTTCCTCTTCTTAAAGGGATTACTGTCTACATTTGGGTGTAGAATCTCAACATCTACTGACTGGTTTGGGGTTTCAAATTCCTCATTTACAGATTCTGGCACTTCCTCACCTAGGGTTGTGGGAATTTGGGCTTCAGGAGCCTTAGAAAGCTCAGGGGAAGTTGCTTTGGAAGGTGAAGTGACTTGTTTAGAAGATTCCCCTAGTTCTAATTTTCTTTCAGACACAGGCTTTTCAAACTTGCTCAAAAATTTCTCCCACTTGCTCTTAGGTTTCTTATGAAAATGATATTTACAAATTAACTAAATTAACCCATGGTTCTTTAATGGCCCCGAACCAGTCTTATATCTTTCTATGGAAGAATTAATAGAATCACTCAAAAAGTGAGGAAAATTAACCCTAAGGGTAGGGTTTTCTTTCCCATGTCATAAATTTATTAACATGTGAAATGCAGGTCCTACCACAGTAGTGAGTTGGCCTTCACAGGTGAAATATTTAATAATCCATGCAACCGCAGTGCCCCAGGGTTCTAATATGGAAGTTCATTGAAACCCTTTATTTTATCCCCTAGTACTAATGACTATCATGGGCTGAGGGTCCCCCTACCTAAGGAATAATTATGATAATTTTTTATATTGTAATTTGAGTTGTTTCTGATAATTTCCTGGCCCAATCTCTTCTTCCTGAAGAGATTGTTTTTGTCAATATGTTTTCCAACTCTCTCTTAGTCACCTCCACTTGGTCGTTTTCCTGAGGGTGATAAAGGGATGACTTCTTATGACTCACTTGAAAATGGTTCCTAAATGCCAGAAGAACTTTGGACATGAATTGGGGTCCCTGATCTGTAATGATAGTTCAGGGGGCTCCAAATCTAAGAAAGATTTTATTATACAGAAAGTCAGTGACTTGCTCTTCTCTGGCAACTCGTAAGGCTTGAACTTCTGCCCATTTCATCAGATAATCAGTGCATACTAATATGTATTCTTTCCCTTAAGAGGAAGGATTTATTGGGCCGATAAAATCTAATCCCCATTTTTTGAATGGTTCAAAGGTTACCTCCAGCTGCAACGACATTTCTGCAGAATCAGTTGGTCATCCCACCCTTTGACATTCATCACAACAACAAAAATAATTTTTAACATCTTTATGCATTGAAGGCCAATAATATCCAGTGCCTAAAATTTTATGAGAAATTCTCTTTGCAGAGTAATGACCCCCAGAAGGATCATCATGACAGGCCCTCAAGATACAATAAGTTTCATCGGCTCTAACACATCTTCTCAAAACCATGTCAAGTCCACAATGGAATAACATTCCATTAATCCATTTAAATGGTGCACTCTCTTGAATAAGTCACTTCCTTTTTTTTGGTGAAAACCCAGGGGGTACTTCAGAGGTGGCTAAATAGTTGGCAATATCAGAAAACCAAGGGGTCTTTATAGAGATGGCAAACAAATTTTCATATGGAAACTCATCTTGCACAGGTGCACGATCGCCCTCTTCTTGTTTGATTCGAGACAAAAATTATACCACTTCATTAAATCTCCTCGGCTTGTCAAGTATTGTCACATTGAACTCCTGAAGGAGTAGTAACCATCTCATTATTCGACCATTAACTACAGGTTTATTCATTAAATATTTTATAGTTGAGTGATCTATATAGACTGTAACTTTATATCTTGTAATATAATGGTGAAAATTTTTAATGGCACAACCAAGAATTCTTTTTTTGTAGTTGTGTAATTCCTCTTAGCAGATGTCAAGTTTTTACTAATTAAATATATCACATATTTAGCCCCATCCCCATCTTCTTTCCCCAATACTACACCAATTGCACCGTCTGAAGCATCAACATAAATGTGAAAGGGAAGACTCCAATTTGGCCCACACAATATAGGAGTAGAGACAAGCTTCTCCTTTATCATTTCAAATGATTGTTCACACTCAGATGTCCAGTTAAACTCCACATCTTTTTGGAGAAGAGAAAAGATAGGGGCCGCTATCTTACCTAAGCTTTCTATAAACCTTCTATAATAACCAGAATGCCCAAGAAAACTTCAAACATTTGTTTTCCTTTGAGGAATAGTCAGTTTTTGAATGACTTCTATTTTCTTGGGATCAACCTTTATTCCTTCAAAGGAAATATGATGACCTAAGACTATTCCTTGTTCCACCATTATTAAACACTTCTCATGGCTAAGGGATAGTCAGTTATCGTCACAAACTTGTAAAACCCTATCCAAGTTTTGTAGGGCTTCATCATAGGTTGACCCATATACTATGAAATCATCCATATAGACCTCTACATAGTCATTGACAAGTGCAACAAATATAGCCAAAATAGCCCTTTGGAAAGTTGCAAGAGCGTTACAAAGTCCAAAGGGAAGAACTCGGTATGAAAACATTCCCCATGGACAAGTAAACGTTGTCTTATCTTGGTATTTAGGTGTGACCTAAATTTGGTTGTAACCACTAAATTCATCTAAAAAGGAGAAATATTTCCTTCCAGCCAAGTTGTCCAAAACCTGGTCAACAAATGGTAAGGGGAAATAATATCGAAAAGTGGCTTTATTGAGTTCTCTATAATCTACACAAATTCTCCACTTCCCATTTTTATTTGGAACAACCATAGGTGACACCCACTTACTATTAGATATAGGATAAATAAATCCTACACAGAGGAGTTTCTCAATTTCAATTTTGACTAGATCTGTTAACATAGGATTGAGTCTCCTCTGTGGCTGATGTATAGGTCTTATGTTGGGATCAATGTAAATGTGATGTGTACAAACACTCAGATGGATTCCCCTCATATCTGTATAGTCCCCAGCAAAAGCTTTAGACCTTTTTACCAACACATTAAATAATTTATCCTCTTGTATTTATGTTTACCAACTATTGACATTCAGAGTTTTTCCTAGTAGCAGCATAATTGTCTTTGTTCTTGGATGGGCCGAAGTGACAGTATGTATTGGTCATAACAAGGTATTGAGAGGAAAAATATGAGGTATAAGTTGGTGAAATCTTGTAATATCCTCCAAAAAATAGCTCGTTATGGGAATCATATTGGCCAAAGGCCAAGGCATTCCCATGGTAACGTAATTCTATTCCATCCCACTTATATCAATTAGTTGTCCCAAAATTTTTGGCACATTGACTATTTCCTCCTCACTTGAGCCTATAGCTAGATGTGCCACTTAATTTACTAACTCATCCTCTAGTTCCTCTTCATGTTGTTTAATCACTACCATGGCTAACAAGGCCAAACTGTCTTGACCATTAGATTCTCCTGGTTCATCAACCCAGACTTTATTATATTTGGTGGGTTTAGCAGGAGGATATAAAAATAAACGTTTACTATCTGGACCATGTGAAATGGTCATTCCTCCTTGAAAATCAATTTTAGCCACAACAGTAGCCAACCATGGTCTTTCGAGAATTATTGGATAGCTATCTTTAGGCGTGAGTGACTGAATTATTTGAAAGTCAACTGGATATTCCCATCCATCAACTTTGACAAGAACGTTTTTAATAACACCCTTTGGAATGTCTATAGATTGATTTTCCATCTGTAAGACTATAGTTGTGGGACATAAATCAGTAAGACTTAATTTTTCCATCACATCCACAATCATCACATTAATAGTTGCTCCTAAATCCACTAATGCATTAGGTATTGCTACCTCATTAATTGTGACAATTATCAGTGGAATCCTAGGATCATTGTATTTTGGAGCAATAGTCTTTCTAGAAAAAAACTCAGCTAAATAGCCATCGATATGGATAGTATCTATTTTCTCTGGTTTCCTTCCTGGATTTTTTATGCGTAATTGTTTGATCAGCTGATTCAACTCAGGAATTTCCTTTATTGCTTAGAGCAAATGAACCTCTATTTGTAGCTGTTTGATTTCTTGAATTAATGTAGTTTCAAAGGTCAAAGATACTTCTGGAGTATCTTTTGGAGTTGTCAATTTCAGATGCTCCAGAAAGGGCGCCTAAGTTTTCTCCTTTGTAGGGGTATCCTTCCTAAGTTTAGCCAAAGATTGACCTTCCTCCTCCCGAGGTAAGTTAGCAACTCCTCTTGCTAAAGGAGGGACAATATTATTTGAAGGAGGTGGAGCATCCTTCTCAATATTCTTAGGAATAGGTTCATCCACAATTTCTTCAATGGTGGGTGACTGAAGTTTTCTTCCAGAGCGTAACTAAACATTTCCACAATGAATTGCATTAAGTCTGGTGACATTATCTTGTTCAGTAGTATATACCAGAGTATTTTGTTGATTATTCTTAGGATTGGGAAGTGGTTATGCCGAAAGTTGAGGTTGATCTATCTGCTCACTCTGAGGAGGATTCTGAGGTGGCGGTAGCAGATTCTATTGTTGATTCCTCCGAGGACCGATATAAAATTGATTATGTCCTTGATTCCATTGGGGAGTAGTATGTTATGGGTACCATTATGGTTGAGATTGATTTGGCCACTGTTGAGTTCCCCATGATTGATTTTCCCATTCAGGGGGTCCCCAATAAGGTTGAGGTGGTGGTGGTTGATTCCAAGATGGAGGCCATTGAGTATTAGCCCAGTTGTTTTGGGGTCTCCATGTAGGTTTGGAATTATGCCCATAAGAGAAATTACCTCCGTGGTGTTGGTTTAACACATTTATTTCTTCTTCAACTTGAGTAGTTTTTTTATTAGTATTATTAAGATTAGTAAGAAGCTCACACTAGTTGGTAGGATGGTTTTTCTCACAGAGTTGACAAACATTGACCTTTTCTAAAGGAAACTCCCGTAAAATATGTGTTTTTTGACACTTAGGACAATAGATAGACAAAGTTTTAGGGTTACATTTCTTTGCTTGTATTCCATCCAAAGTAGAGTTCAATTGAACAAGTATGTCTGTCTTGAGATTTTCTATTTCTTCTCAGAGCTTTCCTATTTAGTTATTCCCTCTGAAAAAGATTAGTTTTATGGATTCCTCCATGATTACGTGAGAAATTCTGACACAAATCACATATGTCTTCAAGGGCTAACTGAGATATGTCACCTTTTCCCATTAGATCAAGACTTCTCCTTGCTTCCTCATTGAATCCCTTAAGAAATATAGTCTTGAGAATCTCAACACTAATAGCCATTTATTCACATCGTTTAGATAAGAAAAGAAACCTATCTAGATAGTCCTCTAGACTCTCATCCTCATTTTTCCTAAGTTTAAACAATTCTTCCTTATGATCACTCACCCTACAATAACTCTGATATTTATGCAAGAAAACCGTCTCCATTTCCTCCAAAGATGTTATACTTCCAGCTGGTAGTCCTATAAACCAACACATGGTTGAATCTTTCAAGGTAGAAGGAAACAAATTCAGTTTCTGGTTATCATTTTTATAGTCATAGGTTTGACAAAGGACCTTGAATTCAAAAAGAAATCGGTTTGGGTCTTCCAGGGACAAGCCACAGAAGGTTGGAAGGAAAGCTAGAGAAATGTTTTTCATTGTAGTATCATCATCTGCATCCATAGTAATAGGATAAGTGAATGTTCGAGGTGGTGGAGGGTCATTGTTATTATGGTTGGCATCATTCTGGTTAGCTTCATCCCTACAATCTCCATGATGTTCAAAGGAATATGTTCCTCAAGGATAATTTCCTCGACAACAGGTTGTTCTACTAGATGATATTCTCGAAAATAGTGGAAAGCCTCTGTTGGGTTAGGCTCAAGTAGGTCATCAACAGAGTGGTCTTCTGAGCCTTGGGCCTCCTTATGTATGATTGGAATGTATTTTGGGGGTGTTTTTGGTATAAATCATTCGTGAGGGCCTCTTTTCCCGACCATGCAAAAAAGGAAGCCAAAGATGGTATTTTTAGCCTAAAAGAGGTATTCGAGGCATCTTTTATTAACACTCAAGAAAAGAAGCTCGAGTCCTCGACAACGGAACCAAAAAGTGATAGGTTGTTGTTAGGTCCCATTACTTTAGAAGATAAAATTCAATATTTCAACCAGGTAGTGTTCAAGGAAATTTGTAATAGAAGAAGACTTGACTATCTCCCTTACATTTTCTAACTTCTTAAAGCAGCTAATATTAATTCTAACTTAAGGTCATCTAACTATTAAGATGTAAATCAGTTTATCCTAAGAGAACTAGAAATATTTAAACTAGAAAGAATAGGAAAACTAACTTAGAAAGCATGATTACTAAATTAGAAAATATAGAAACAATTAAATTAAAGAGCTAGTAAACTATGAAAGTAGAAAAACTTATAAACAAGCCATGAAACATCTTCTCTAACAATAAAGATTCTAACAGTTAACAACAAGAAACTATGGAAGTGAAAGCAACAAGTGCTTCAAAACTTTAGACACCACATTGATAAACTCAATAATTCCTACAGAATAATTGTTTATGCAGTAAAAGTAACATAACAAAAAGTACTTATCTATTTAAGTTATCTTCCCTCGAGTGGCCAACTCATGGGTTATTACGTTCGTTCTCATATCACATACACAACTAATCCAAAAAATATTTCATTAAATAGAATTTCATCTATAACTCACAACTCAGAAGTGTTTACATAATAATCTCTTTATTCATAACTCAGAAAAAACAAGTTGACAACATAATATTACTATTTCATGCATTATATTGTTTCTAAAGATTACATCTTTTATAGAAAACTTCTAGCTAAATCCTATATTTCAGATGATATAGATAACCATTGAAAAAGTGTATAATAGATTTACAAACAACTTTTATGTCTTTAAAACCCATTACATAAGTATTAAAGAGGCTCAAGTTGAGCCATAAAGTATTTGACTTAAAACATAACAGAAACTAAGACTTAAAAGCAACTAATTCTTCGGTCCATCACCCTTAAGTTTTGGAGCATGTTTCTAGTGCATGCCTTCAACCTGTTTTAGAGCACGTGTTGGCTGAATTCTTCTTAACTGCAACTTGATGACTGTTTATTATCCTACAAAACACTTAAAACAACCCATTAAATCTGTATTGGAAAAATACTTCAATAAATCATAGGAAATAAAGTTTGTACAATTTCTCCTTAAAAGACAAGCAATTTTTTCTCCTAAAGTTTAATTAATTGGCAGAGGATAGGAATATTGCATATATGAAATAGGCCTTTATTATGTTATTATGATGAGGTTATTTTTACCTCATCATAGGGATGGTGAGAATTTTTTAATATAAATTGACATTCTTTTGAGATATAACTTGAGTATATATTGTTATATAATGTCATTGACATATGTATATGTTTTAGTGTTCATAAATCAACATAGACACACATATTTTTTCATATGTATTTTTGTGTTTGTTGATTTATATATATATGTTTTCCATCTAAAAATTTTAAGATGTTGAACTTTTTTAATTGTGTTGTTGTACATGCATTATTGTAAAGGTCCTTTGATGTTTATTCATTACAACCCTCGGTTGTAAAAAAATTCTTGCAGGCATGGGAGAACAAGGAGAGGTGATGCGACAATGTTGATGGTAAAAAAATTAATCAATGTTTTTGTCAACACACCACATAATTTGAGATATTTGTTTCATATGGATCTAACTTTGAATTTAATAATGCACTAGTTCCTTTAGTAACAAATATGTCATTTTAGTTATTTCATTAAGTGTTTTTCATGTATAATTTTTTTCAATTATATAATTATTTTGTGGTAAGCATCTAAAATGGCTAGGAGTTTTGAAGAGCATCTCAATTTATAATCTTATATTTGAAGTAAATTATTTCAATACTTTACTTTGGCAGTGACCTAGTAGACATTGTGTTCTTTTATAATGCTCATTATTCTTATTTATTTTACACTTACATTTACAAATACACATACATATACATTTATTGTTTTATTTATTATTCATGTAGTTTAATAGTTTGATCAATTTCATATTATATGTGTTGAATATTTTTTATTGCATTAATTTATGGATATGTTGCATCTATAACACTATGAAACCATATTCTCTTTGCATTTATACTTACATTTACAAATACATATTTATACACACACATATAGATTTTTTTATTGATATGTTGCATCTACTCTTCTAAGAGAGCATCAAATCACTACATTTACATTTACATTTTCAAATACATATACATACATATATATCTATGTATATATATATATCATTTATATTTAGTGTTCAAATGTATTCTTCTATGTTTAGTTGCCAATAGAAACTTTTGAAATTCATACACACTGAACGTATTTACATCTATATATGCATACTTATAGACATACATACATATATACATACATACATACATACATACATACATACATGCATACATACATGCATACATACACACACACACATACATACATACATACATATATATATATATATATATATATATATATATATATATATATATATATATATATGTATGTATGTATGTATATGTATGGATACATATGAAAGTTCCTCCAAAATTAAGATATATTCTAGTATATTCAAATGGAAACCCAAACCTAACACATTCATACAAAGTGGATAGACCTGACCTATATTCTTTTGTGTTCAGTTTCCAATTAAAACTTTGGACATTCATACACATTGAACATATTTACATTTATTGATGCATACTCACATATATATCGATATAATCATCTGAAGTCAAAATCTAAGATTTATTACTTAGGAGTAGCACCCTAGTCTAACCTCTATTTTACAATTATTGTACCCTTTGCATTAAAAGTGGAAATTTTTTTTGTTTGTGCTTTCTTATTGTTGGTCTTTGAATTGTGTGCATGACACAAAGTCAGATTTCTGGTTGCTTGTATCATTAACATCAAATCCTTTTGCTCCATCGGTGAAGTAGTGGATGAAATCTTTGGGATCATGATGTGGTGGTGATGGCATGGACAATCCTTCAGCCCCTTGAATAAAATTCAAATGTACCCCTAGGTTTAAAGTTGCATCTTGAAACCATCCTGACTGCCCTATATGTGATGGAAGACTAGGATTTTATTCAATTTCTACTGCCTCATTGCATGTTGTTTGAAATACAAGGAATTATCTATCATGCACTTTAACATCATTAGTATTCATGAAATTTCATAATTTATTTTTTGGATTTGGGGCATTTCTTGTATTAAACATTTGTATAAACTCATCAATCTAATCTTCATTAAAACCTGCTAGCCTCAAACAAGTCTCCAATGTAATGAACTATGTGTCATCCTCAACTATCATGGCCTCTATTTCTACTACCATAGTGGTTTCTTTGTCTTCCAATATTAAGGCTTCACTTGGCCTCATATCCATGTCAAGTGCATGTCAATTTAATGTCCAAATTATTTTTCTTCTAAAATATCTTATAATATTACAAACTATCAAAGTCTATACAAATGCCTTGCTAGAAAGAGTTGCCAAATCTTCCCTTCCTATTTTAATTTAGGGATGCATAGAGATCCATGCACTCCTTTGTTATTTGAAGTAATTTTTTAAAAGGAGAGAATACATTGACATCAAGGGGCTATAATTTGTGGCTAGTTTGTGCTTTTATCATTTGCAATTCTATTCATATATGCCTTTCTTCTTCAATTATCTTGAATGCCACGTGGTTGTCATGATCATCAAAGATGAGAAGTGATCCATTTTACAATGAAACCTCACTTGGAATATTTCTAGAAAAGTGTTATAACCAATTGACAAGTAATTATTTTGTCATCCAAGCATGCTCGTGGGCTACCATGCATGCCCTTGGCTCATAGTTAGAAATGTAGTTTTAATGTGTCTCTTTGACTTGAACAAGTAAAAACTAGGTATAACATGTCCTACTACACTAACCCATTCTAGAATAGTGATCCATTCTTTTCTTTTTGAGATTAAATGAGGAATGCATCTAGTTCACATCCTTGTAATAACTCTCATTCCACAATTTCTACCAGCTTGCACACCTATTTCATTGTAGTTCCATATTTTGACTGACCCTTGTGTTTCTTATAGAACTTCTCCAAGTTGTCATAGAAAGATGAAACTATGGAGGGTTGTAACATAATAGCTCTATCTATGTCGACTCCTACAATCTTAATCAATATATTAAGACACATTTGAAAAAATCCAACCCAGCATGACCTCTCTCACATCCCATTTAAGAATGGGTTAGGCCCCAATTCAATTATTTAGGCCACCATTGATTTTAGTTGCGAGACTTGAAGGCTATCACCAATATCAGCCATTTTCTTCCACCATTCCACTATTTCAACTTATTTTCTAGAAAGGATGGTTTGTGGCCCCTTCATTTTTGTGGTTGTAACTCTATTAAGCCACACCATCAAACTTCTAGGTGAGATTCCCCACTTGGTTGATGCACCTCTAATTGACATATGATTATCCTCAACATTTAAAATTACACTATCCATGTGATACATACTTTAATATGTTGTGGAAAAATATGGAAACATCAAATGCATGATAGTTGACTCAAGAACTTGAGCAAGAGGTTCCAAGCTTGCTTGAGTATTATGAATAGTAGGTTTAGAACTTGAATTCTCACTTATATGGTCTACATTTTCTGAAATGACTTTTTCATGGATAGGGAATGTTAACTCTTCCTCAATAGGATCAAGAATATTGAACCTCACTCCACGAGTAAAACTAATTATGCACCTCCCAATTGCTCTTTCCCTCTTGTTCCCCAGTGTCATGATTTTCAGTGAACCTGTATGTGAATTGAAAAGGTTAGAAAAACATTTGTTATGTTTGAAAATAATAGAAACCTAAGACAAACAATGTCAAATAAGCATATGTACATACATATTAATAGAGACTACCCTACAAAATAAAAGGATAATTGATACGTTGACGTTATCTAAAACCATGGTGACTGTAGATACTCAAAATTTTCCTAACCTGTGAGCAACACCTTTTTACTAATTTTCACTCTTCTCCCTAAATGATTAAATAATACCTTATTATTTAATTATTACCAATTATCATATTTTTCTATTAATTATGTGATTTTACATTATTTAGTTAATTCATTCTAATTCATCAATTTTAACTAATTAAATAAATATTATTTATTAAATAAATTTCCTAATTAACAGTATTCTTCTTGATAAATTAAATAAACCTTATTTATTTAATTATTAGTGATTTTTTTAGTGGCTAATATTCACCAATTGGCTAATAGTTCAAGCTATAATGTTACTTGAATCACAAAAATTTTATAGTCTTATTTAAATCACCAAGTAATTTATTTTATTTAGAAATTTGACTCAAAAATTTTCCATAATATTCAATACATGATTACATTAGATTCACTTAAATTTTATAAATTGTAGTAGAAATGATGTAGGAGCATCTAGGGCGAAGAACAATCTTGCATCACCAAAAATATATTCTATGATCGTTTTGAATAAGGGCCAAGTGTGTGAAGATTCACAAAGATCTGAATTTTTCTAACTAATGTCATAGAGTTCTGAAGTTTTGAAACCTCTCAATTTAGTGATCCCTTTGTTATCGCAGGGTTTCAAGATTTCCTAATCGCCTGATTTGGTGACTTTGTGATTTCAGTTACATTAGTGAGACATTGCTTTATTAGCATGACATTTCCCCACATCCCAGCAACACACCGATGGTTTTGGTTGGGGTGGTGAACATCGGCATGAGGATCTCCTATCGGCAGAAACTAGTCACCTGGTCTACTAGTGGCTCGATGGTGGTCGTTGTCGACGTGAGCTTACTTGTTCCTAGGACTTGGATGGCAGTCTCCATGATGGCTTGACAACTTCTGAGTTTGGTAGTACCATTCGACGGGGGTATGTTTCTTTGGTGGGAGTCTATCTTGAGTCTCCATGATGGTCTGATGAGTCCCTTAGTGTGCATGTAATCGTCAATGGGACTTCCTCATTTTGGTGGGAGTTTATTTGAGGTCTCACCGATGGGGAAATGGTGTCTTCAGTGGTGTATGTAGTATGATTCATGCATAAGTCAACATTGGTGGATGGCGACACCTGGTAGAATAAGATTAGATGAATTCCACATCATTGTTGCAACATGGAATCCATCTCCATTGGCCGACTCGATGAGCTACTAATAATGAGGTAATGACATAGTGATACTACGATATGAGGTGAGGTGAACACCAAGGCTGACCTAAAGGAATAAATGAATATTATGTAGTGATAGAAGTAGGTGTGTAGAACAGAGAGAGGGGGTTGCATGTGGTGAAGTGAAGAACAAAGTGTTGCTTTGAAGAGAATATCTTGCATGTATCTCTATCATTGACTAAATAGAATATATTTTGTTCTTTTGTGCATTCATTTGATTTTTTATGGGTGTATGTCTATGTTAATTGTGAGATTGGATAGTCTAGTAAGGCCCCTCTAATCTTGACTACACCAAGTGGTATTAGAGCAAGGTTTGCTCTTGGAAGGTGTCAACCAATTACAAATTCATATAGAGAATTTTTTGTGGGTGAGTGAGTGTGAAGAGAACCTACAGCTACAAAGGGCTTGTGTAAGATGGCACAAAGAGGATGAGGTAGAGGATGATGGGTGTGAAGAGAAACAAACCCTGTCCTAATAGATATATTGAGATGGATTGCAGCCATATTAGAGGTTGTTGAGAATGCACAATGAAGAAGTCATCACGCCAATGATGTGAGTGATGAAGAAGAAGAACAGGTTGAAGTTGAAGGAGAACAACCATAACACGATTGAGGGGAAGAGAGGTTCATTCAAGCCCTAACCAGAATAAATACTAGACCCTGTTTTGACCCTCCTAAGTACAAAGGGAGCTTGAACTCGAATGAATTGCTAGATTGGATTACTGAGATAGATAAGTACTTCAAATTTGAAGGTATTGAAGATGACAAGAAGGTGAAATATTCCTACACAAAGTTGAAAGGGCATGCATCCCTGTGGTGGGATCATTTGTAGACTGATAAACAATGGAGAGGTAAGGAGAAGATAAAATTATGGGACCACATGGTGAACAAACTGAAAGCAAAGTTCATGCCTGCAAATTATCAGATAAGTCTATTTAGGAAATTACAAAACTTGAAGCAGAGAGAGACCAATGTCAAGGAGTACACTGAAGAGTTCTACTGATTGAGTATTCAAGCATACCTTCCTAAAGATGAGGATGAGCAAGTTGCAAGATAATTTTTCTCAAGTTGTAGAATGTGGAAGAGGCTTATCAATATGCCTTGAAAGCTGAGGAGAAATTAAATAGGAAGTAGTAAAACAATAATAGGGGTAGAGGTAGAAATGCCCGTGGCCGAGGAAAGAGTAGTTGTCAAAGAGAATATTCTACCAAACCAAATGGGGAAGGTACCTGTCAAGACATAGGAAGTAGAGGAGATTTCTTAGGAAAATGAGAGTCATCTCGAAGAAGAGGTAATTTTGGAAGATGAAGAGGTAGAGGATTCATTGTTACATGCTACAAATGTGGAGAGATCAGGCACAAGTCTTTTGAATGCCCACAAGTTCAAGGTGGTGGAAAAGGAAAAGAGGCTAGAGTGCATGTGGTTCAAGCTGAAGATGAAATGGTGGAAACTTCAAAGCATGGAAAAGATCTAGAAGACAAAGAATCCTTGATGATAAGGAAGATTTTGTTAAGTCCTAAGAAGGTAGAAGTAGAACCGATACAGAGAAGGAATTTGTTTAGAACCAAATACAAGTCAGGTGGTAAGTGTTGTAAGGTAATTGTAAATAGTGGCAACATGGACAATATTGTGTCTGATGAAATGGTGAGGAAGTTGAAGCTAAAAAGAATGAAGCATCCCAGTCAATACAACATTTCATGGTTGTAGAAGGAGCATCAACTAGTGGTAAGAGAACAATGCTTGGTTAATTTTTAGATTGGTAGATACAAAGATGAAATACTCTATGATTTAAAGCCAACGGATGTGTGTCATACTTTGTTGGGAAGACCATGCTAGTTTGACCGTCAGGCTGTTCATGATGGTAAGAATAATACATATACCATTAAGAAGGATGGTCAATAATTTACTTTGTATCCCATGAAGGATAAGGAGGAAGATACAAAAGGTTCTTCCAAGGTGTGTTTTGTCATAAGAAAGTAGTTCCTGAAGGATCTGAAGAAGGATGATGTTTGTTATGCAGTGGTAGCATGACCACCTCCAAACCTGACAACATAAAAGAAAGAAAAGATACTAGTATAAGTTCAAGAATTGGTTGATGAGTATGCTGGCATAATGATGAAGGAGTTATTCGATGGGTTGCCACTGATGATAGAAATCAGTCACTTTATGTATTTGATTCTAGGAGTGAGTATGCTAAAAAAATCACCATATAGGATGACACCACAAGAGAATGAAGAGGTAAATAGACAATTCTAGGAGTTGTTAGACAAATGTTTGGTTAGGGAGAGTCACATTCCATGCACTATACCCCCTGTATTAGCACCTAAGAAGGGAGGTGAATGGAGGATGTGTACAAACTCCTATGAAATCAATAAGATTACTATTAAGTATAGATTTCCATTTCCCATAATGGATGATTTAATGGAGTTTTTGAGAGGAGCAAGGTATTTCACAAAGATTTATCTAAAGAGTGGTTATCATTAAATCAGAATTTGTGAAGGGGAGGAGTAGAAGAAAATATTCAAGATGAAGGATGGACTATATGAGTGGTTGGTCATGTCGATTGGATTGAAAAATGCACCCAGTACATTCATGAGATAGATGAATCAGGTGTTGAAGTCCTATCTTGGTAATATTTTCATAGTTCATCTTGATATTTTAATTTTCAGTAAAATAAAGGAAGAACATTTAGAACATATTAGAGCATTTTTTGCAAAGATTGAAAGAATAAAAGTTAATGGTGAATATAAAAATGTGTACTTTCATGAAGGAGTTAGTGTACTTGATATTTGTGATTTTTGAGGAAGGGTTAAAAATGGATCCTGAGAAAGTAAAGGCTATTGTTGAGTGGCCATCACCAAGGAGTAGTTTTGAAGCCCATAGTTTTCATGGGTTAGTGAGATTCTATAGGAAGTTCATAAGGAATTTCAGTGGGATATGTGCTCCCACCATGGAGACAATGAAGGGAACAAGGAAAGAGTTCAAATGGACAATTGCAACAAAGAAGAGTTTTTAGCTATTGAAAAGTAAGGTGATAGAACAACTAATGTTGGCATTACCAGACTTTGGAAAAGTTTTCCAAGTGGATTGTGATGCAAGCAGAACATCAATTAGAGGATTTCTTAGTCAAGAAGGAAGACCAATAGCATACTTTGATGATAATTTGAATGAAGCCAAGAGGAAATATTTAGTGTATGATCAAGATTTCTATGCGATTATGCAAGCACTCAAGAAGTGGAGGCATTATTTATCGCCAAAAGAATTTGTGTTGTATACAAATCATCATGCCCTGCAATTCATAAATAGCTAAGGTAAGTTGAACCAGAGGCATTTGAAGTGGGTTGAATTCTTGCAAAGTTATTCTTTTGTGTTAAAACATAGAAGTGGTAAATCCAATAGGGTTGCTGATGCACTAAGTAGGAGAACTTTGTTTATGAATGAGATGAGAGTGAATGTTGTTGGTTTTGATTCACTGAATGAGTTGTATGAGCATGACCCATATTTCAGAGGGGCATGGTTAGCATGTAAGAATCTAGTTGAATTGGATCAGACTCCATGGTTGGAGTATTTCATTTAGGAAATTTTTTTGTTCAAAGAAAGGAAGTTGTGCATACTAAGAGGTTCCATGAGAGAAAATCTCATCAGGGAAAAGCATAGTGGTGGATTAGGTGGACATTTTAGAATAGATAACATAACTGCATTGTTAAAAGAAAGCTATTATTGGCTAGGAATGAGTGTGGATGTCAAGAAAATGGTACAAGGATGTAGAATTTGTCAACATGAAAAAGCTATGAAAAAAAATACCAGACTATATCAGCCATTACCAATTCCAGAGAGACTGTGGGAACACATTAGCATGTATTTCGTTATGGGACTTCCTCGAACTCAATGAGGTAATGATTCAATTTTTGTGCTTATAGATATATTTTCAAAAACGTCTCATTTTATTCCATGTCAGAAAACTAGTGATGCTTCCCATATAGCAAATTTGTTTTTCAAAGAAATAATTTGGTTGCATGGTTTGCCTAAGAGTATCATATCTAATCAAGATACAAAGTTTGTTTGTCACTTCTGGTGCACATTAGGGAAGAAATTAGTCACACAATTGGGTTTCAATTCATCCTACCATCCACAAACAGATGGTTAGATTGAGGTTGTGAACAAAAGTTTAGGTAATCTTCTTCAATTTTTTATTGGAGACAAACCAAAACAATGGGACTTGTTGTTGTCCCAGGCATATTTTACCTATAATAATTCGGTGAATATGAGTACTGGAAATAGTCCATTCAATGTGGTGTATGGTTTCAGTCCTAGGGGAATAGATGAACTCAGCGATAGTGAAGACCTAGTGAAAATGAGTGTTGTAGCAGAGGATTTTGCAGAATATATAAGAGATTTACACAAAGAAGTGAAAGAAAAGTTGGAGAAGAGTATAACTAAGTATAAGTTGTCTGCTGACTATCAGAAAAGAGAGTAGGAATTTCAAATTGGAGAATTGGTGTGGGTTCATTTAAGAAAGGAGAGGTTTCCACAAGGAACCTATAATAAGTTAAAATGGAAGAAAATAGGTCCTTGTTGGATCCTACGTAAATTTTCAGCCAATACTTATGAAGTTGAAATTTGAGAGAATGTAGATATATCCCCTATCTTCAATGTCAATGATTTGTACAAGAATTTGGTTGGAGAGATAGGTACTCAATCACATTTTCCTGTTAATTTAGATTGGGTGAACCAGCTACTAGAGAAGCAAACTAAAGAAGCAGATGCAATTATTGATTCTAGGGTTGCAAAGAAAACATGTGGTAAAGAGTATCCAGAGTACCTGGTTCACTTGAAGGGAAAATTAGTAGAGGAAGAATCTTGGTTGAAGGCACATGAGTTGGCTCAGTTTAGACTATCAGTTTTAGATTGGCCCAAATGTTCCTGAGTCCTCACTCATGGAACATTTCTCCTACCATGGGTGTCTAATGCAAGAGCATCTAGGGTGAAGAACAATCTTGCATCACCAAAAATATTTTTTTTGTTTGTTTCGAATAACGGCCAAGGGTGTGAAGAGTCATGGAGGTCTGAGTTTTTCTAACTCATGGCATAGAGTTATAAAGTTTTGAAACCTCTAAATTTGGTGATCTGTTTGTTGTTGTAGGGTTTCAAGATTTCCTAACCTCCCAATTTGGTGACTTTGTGATTTGAGTTACATCGATGAGAGATTGCTTTTTCGGCATGGCATTTCCCCACATCCAAGTGACATACCAATGGTGTTGGTAAGGATGGTGTACATTGGCATGAGGATCTCTGATCAACGGAATGAGGTCACCTAGCCTACTGATGGTCCAATGGCGATCGTCGTCGATAGGACCTTGCTTCTCGCTAGGACTTGGCTAGAAGTCTCCACAATGGCTGAACAATTTGTGAGTTCAGCAGTACCATTCGACGGGGGTGTGTTTCTTCAATGGGAGTTTATCTTCAAGTCTCTTTGATGGTTTGATGAGTCCCTTAGTCTTCATGTGTTCATTGGTGGGATTTCCTCATTTCGATGGGAGTTGATTTGGTGTCTCACCAATGGGGCGATGGTGTTTTTGATGGTGTATGTAGTATGATTCATGCATCCATCACTAGTGGTGGATGGTGACACTTGGCAGAACAAGATTAGATGAATTCCACATCATTGTTGTGGAATCCATCTCCATTGGATCAATCAATGAGCTATTGATAATGAGGTAATGGCATAGTGATACTACAACATGAGGAAAGGTGAACACCAAGCCTGCACTAAAGAAATAAATAAACAATATGTAGTGATAGTAGTAGGTGTGTAGAATAGACAGAGGGGGTTGAGTGTGGTGAAGTGAAGAACAAAGTGTAACTCTGAAGAGAATATACTGCATGTATCTCTGTCATTGACTAAATAGAAGATATTTTTTTCTCTTGTGCATTCGTTTGATCTTTCTGTGGGTGTATTTCTATGTTAGCTGTGAGATCAGATAGTCTAGCAAGGCCCTCTAATCTCTAATGCACCAAGAAATCTATATTAATTCGCTAATAGGATATCATAATTATTAGTTTCTTTAGGGGGCCATATTTCTAATATTTATTTTCCACCATTGATTTACAATATAATCTAATGGCCCTTGTTGTATTCCATGAGGTAAAATATAACCACAATCAGTAATGCTAATGGGGCCCACAATTTCAAGTCTCATGAGCATTATAGATTGTAGGTATATTTTACCTCTCATAGTACGAGGGTCATTAGATCAATGATGCAAAATCAATTTTGGGCCCCATGAGAATTACATATCGTGGGTACATTTTACCTTGCAGAATACAATGAGAGTCATTTTATTATATCTTAAAACAATGATGACAAGCAAATATTATAGCTTACCCCTTAAACCCATCTATAATATCCACCCTCGAGCCCCTACTTTTTCATGATAATTATTTTTAGATTGGATGGATTTTAAATCATATTTAATGTATTTTCATATTATTTTTCAAGATTCACAAAAAAATTCTACAAAATTTTAGTGATGTAAACAAAATTGCCAATAAAATTAATATATTTTTTTTAAAGGAAAGGTTTTCCAATAGAAATTAATATATTTTTCTTAAAAAAAAAATATTTTCCAAGATTTTATATCTTTTCTTGAGGGGGATTTCTTAAAGTTATCACTCTTAATTATCTTGATTGATACACTTATTCATCTATTTTAATTAAATAGTTACCATTGATCATTTAATTAAACATCAAACAACCTTCTTATATTAAATAATTGTTATTGATTTTTTAACTAAACCACTTTCCCACTTCTACATTAAATAATGAAATTAAATATTTAATTCTCCATTTTTGACTCAACATTATCCATTAATAAATAAACATTTATCTATTAATCAATTTTTACTTGCACATTCCTCCAATGGTTAATTAGTTAATTAATTAATTATCCTCTAAAACATTGTCAAATCAATCAATCCCATTGATTAATCAATCAATTTCCACTAATTATCCCATCAATTCCCTTGATTGAATCAATCAAGCCAATTTTTAAGAGGAAAATCTAACTAAGAATAATAATGGAATTCATCCATGGAAATATGGTAAAGGTAAAATTATCATTTGTTTAAATCTGGTTGTATCTATTATTGCATGTTTTCTATTGATTAAATTGGATCTTGTTGAGTTTAGGATTGTAGATTATGGTTGTTTGTATTGTTTCCTATTACATCATTAGCACCTACTACATCACAACCCACATCACAGTTGAACACAAGCATGTTGTCTTCCCAAAAATCTCAATACACATCAATTTTGAATGCTACACCACTCGCTACATTCAGTAAACCTATGGAAAATCCATTTTTCTGCACATCTACAACTGCAACACCAACCCATACTATGGCTAGAGCCAAAGCTTCCACCCATTCAAATACATCAAGATACAAAAGACAAGACCACAAGTGGGTACCACATTCACTTCACAAAACATAAATACACCTCCATTAAGGACTCAATCCTTTTTCAAAACATGTCAAAAATTCACTCCACCCTAAGAAAAAACAAACAATCTTGGTTTGTAATCTATATTTGGGTTTTCTCAACTATCACCTCCACAACAACCTAACAATCATGGTTCTACATACACCTGGGTTTAATCAACCCCACCTCCACAACAACCAAACAATCTTGGTTCACATTCGACATTTTGGGTTTTCTCAAACCCCTTCACAACAACAAAACAATCATGGTTTTGCATACACAATTGGGTTTACTCAACCCCCTCCACAAACAAAACAATTATTGGTACATCATTCACAATTGGTGTAACTACCATTCCACCTCCACTATCACCATTTACTCAAAATATTGCATATAAATCACAATTTCACCAACATATTGCACCCATGCATCAACATCAAAATATGCACGGATTCAATCAACAACACAACACTAACTTATTTAGGAACCCATCACAAGGTTCTATGCAATACATCACACCCAACTCAGTTCTAGTGGCACCATAGCCCATGGATCTGATGGCCCTAAGTAGTTATAGATGTTGCAAAACCAAATGAATAATATACATGTAATTGGTTCATTTATTTACTGACTAATCCATCTATTTCCTAAATAATTCATCTGTTTGTCAATCCCACTGATTAGGAAATCTATTTCCTCTAATTGATCAATCAATATCCTTAATTGATTCGATCACAAAAGCTAATCGAGCAATCTAATTCTTCTCAATAGCTTTCAACCATTGATCTTGATTCAACATTGTTATGATCTTGCACGCTCATTTCAAAATGAAAAATCTATATAACAATCCTTTTCATCCTAAAAAATGATCGAAGAATTTACATCTTTTGTGCAATCAAGTAATGTTGAATTACCATTTGATTTATTGAGAGCTTTAACACACATCTTCGATCACCATTCATGCACATTGAAGCTTTTGCAATGCATAATGGATGCTTTGCATTGATACAATGCAATCCAACATCATTTACGAATACACTTTGACATGAGATGGGTAACGATATAGTTAATTGAATTCTTTATTTGTTCTTTGATTGCATTGCTTAATTTCATTGAATTCAGTAATCTTGTATTATTCATTTCATGAGTAATGGGTATGGAATCTATCTTTTGTTTGAATTAAATCTTGCTTAATTCATTCATACTTGATTTCCTTATCCTTCTCAACTTCCACCTTATGACATTTGGCACGCTCGGTGGGACCTTGGTCCTTAACACTAACATTTTCATGAGTTTTAATTTAGTTATAGGTTCCAACACACATTTTTTATTTTTAAAAATGCAATTAAAAATTTTTCACAAAAAGCTATAGGAGTTTTGTGCTATCACTCCTTTGTTTCTACTACATTTCCTCCTTTCCCAACTACTTTTTCTTTTTCTAACTGCTTTTTCTTTGCAGATGTTAACATAGGTAAACTCTGACAAGGCTGATTTTGACAATGAGGACCACATTTTCTAAAAATAACAAGGCCGTTTTTGACAAATATTTACACTTTTTTTATGTGTCTTTATATTTAAATCTACAAACCAATTTTCTGATTTCTAACGCTAATAGGTGATTGTTTTGGGTGTTTGAAGGTTGCTAATATTGATTATGGAGGATTTGCAGGAGCATGGCATGGTTTTATCCAAGAAAAACTAACAATTTTTTTACAAAGAAGGAAAATTGTCCAAGTCACATTCCAAATTAAAATTTTTCTTAGTTTAGAAACATCTTTTCGATTTGGTGCTACGACTGATGCAAGAAGTTGGGTTCAAAAAAAGCTCAAAAAGTGGAAGTGTTTTTTGTTGTTTTTAAGAATTTTTCACACTTGGACTTAAAATTTGAAGCACTTACATAATGAATCTTAAAAAAATTTAATAATATGAAATTTATTATTTTGAATCTAGTTTCCAAATATGTAATTTATTCAAATACCCAGATGATAGAAATTGAATTTTTGTAGGCATGTATAAAAACAACTTTTTAAAAGTCATTTTTTTAACCATACTATACACCTGTATGGAAACACTTTTTGACCTAAATATAAGTATTGTTCTAATTCATTTTTGGGAAAACATGTAAGAATATGAAGATTGATGAGGATATTTTTTTTGTAATTTTTTCTAAATATTTTTTTATATTGATTTTTTATTAGCCCTAATTGTTGTTCTAAAAAATCAACGTGTACAAACAACATAATTGGACCTAAACTAAATATTTTTTTAATTTTCATTTTCATTGTGTAGAGAATTGTTTGAAGATTGATGTCATATTTTTTTTTGTAAATAATTAACCAAAATATAGTTATTAAAAAATAAAAAAGTCTGATATTTCAAGTTTATGGACCAGTTTTCTTAGAAATTAATTAAAAAAAAAACATAACTAATCTTAAAGAAATTATATATTTGGAAACTAGACATCAAATTCTATAATGGGTTTTAATTTCATAGATTAGTTCAGAAAAAGGGTCCATTACCTATATTGCCAAAGTTGGAAATTTCTCTTGAACCTACCTTAGTTTTTTAGTTGCAAGTCAAAGGCTAAGGATCAGGTTGTCAAGCCTTTCCTGAGCCTAAAACTAAGGTAGCATGTTGTTTGGGAATGCAACATTTTAAAAATGCATATGCATTCTTTATTTGCTTGTTTATTTAAAAAATTCAATACCTTTTAGAAATGCATATGCATTATAAAACCTGTATGCATTATAACGTGTACACATTAAAAAATGCATATGTGTTATAAAATGCGTACATGTTATAACACATATGTGTTTTGGATCTAGAAAAATTCACCACCAGAAATTCATCAATGAAAAATTCACCATCAACAATTCATTGTGGGAAAATTCACCGCCACTAGCAATTTACCGCCATGGAAAATTAACCGCCAAAAATTCATGCAATTAATTTTTTGTGTGGTGAATTATCATGGCGATGAATTTTCCCATGGTGAATTGTTGGTGGTGAATTTTCCCTCATTCAATTGTTGGCAATGATTTTTTTGTATGCCATGTGTTTTATAACATGCGCATTTCTAAAAGGTATTTAATTTTTTAAATAAATGACTCATATGTGTTAATAACACATACACGTTATAGTGTACTAGTTTTTTAGTGCATACACAAAGCATAATGCATATGTATTTTTATTTAGGCTTGAGCACCCAAAGCATAACGCATACACATTTTTAATAATGCGTACGTGTTTTGTACAAGATTTTTTTTGTCGAAACTTCTCTTTGTGGACCCAACTTCTTACTTTTACCCGCTAGAAAACTGAACCCCACAACTTGCATGTTTTCGATTTGGTATCTTAAAATGAACATTTAAAAAAGATTTCTAGTTTAGAAAAACACTTCAGATTAGTGCTTAACAAATGAAACCCACAACTTGAATTCTTTTGATTTTGTGTCCTAAAATGAACTTTTCAAAAGCTTTCTAGTTTAGGAAAATATTTGGAATTGGTGCTTAATAATTGAACCCCACAACTTGCACACTTTTGATTTGGTGTTGTAAAATGAACGTTCAAAAGCTTTCATAGATTGGAACAACACTTCATTTTTGGTGCTCATACTTCATTTTTGGTGCTCATAAAATGGAATGCTTTGTTTTGACCAATGCTTTCATTATGTTGATGAAATGAACGATTTTATTTTGTTGACCACATTAAGACAAGGCCATTAGAAACTCTCAAGAATTGGTGCTTAAAATTGAATAAATACATTCTAATTTGCACAATGTTGTCTATTTGCTTGAAATCTAGAAAAATTCAAAATTGGTGCACATAAAAAACAAATTGCTATCTTGTTTACACTTCATTCATTTTTTTGGTTAGCGTCACTCGAGGGGCTTAAAAATAATATTGCGATTAATTGTATGTCGTGTTTTCCATGTTTGCAAAACTAAGTGTCTATATTCTCTCCTTACATATTTTGGTGATCTTAGGTGATGGAAAGCACTTTGAGTTTCACACTTGTTTCATTGCAAGCATCACCTTTAAAGAGCCTACCTTTGAGACACATCATGCACTAGAGAACTCAAAGGTGACTTAAAATGGTTTTTACCTTAGCCTAGTATATAAATGGTCAAGGATAAATGTCAAACAACTTAATCAATGATAACTTGGATGATAGTACCATTCACAAAAATGGAGGTACCATTTGGTAGATAGGGCTCTGAGTATGTTGGTTAAATCCTTAAGTGGCTTGTCGAAGGATTAGCTAGGCATTGATCCGATGAGTAGTAAATAAGGACTAATGTAGTAGCTCGGCCACTATTTTTTCCAAAACATTCTTTGTTAGTGTTGCATCAAAATTTACTTTTGAGAAGTTACTTATCAAGTCCAATTTATGGTTGAGATTAAAACACTCTCCATAAGTTGCATGTAAAATCATCCCTTTGGGGCATGAGGTAAGCCCACCTAAAAGAATTTGCCTATCTCTATGTTGCAAATTGTCTACACAAAATTGCCAAAAATTCTCAATTACTCTGGACATCAAACACTTTTCTTGATTTAAAATGAACAAATTAAAACAAACATTGAACATAGTTATCAAATCTCAAACCCTTTGGACTTATTGTGAATACCTTTGAAAAGAGCCCTATATTTGCACTCCTTAAAAGATATCTTTAAAAAATATCTCTAAAGTTTTCCGAACATTTAGGCTTACATTTCAAGTCACATTAAGAACAAAGTCAACATTGGAAACTATGGTGTTAGTATTTTGACTTTCACAAGATTTGAGCTTTTGTGGAAAGAACTTGCTTAAGCTATAGACATTTAGGGTCAAATAGTTTTGATTGTTGTGTTGTATTGTATCACTTTCCAAACTTGTCAAGAAAAATAGATCAAACAAATACATCCAAACTACAAACTTATCCAAACTACTACCAAAACAGAAACTAGAAAACAAACCTACACAGAAACTCCTATTGCTGCTATTTTTTTGTTTGTTAACCTTAACAATACCACAATTGATCTAAAAAAGGCCACTATTGCTCTCTAGTTTTTGACAATAACTATTAGAATTTTTTTTTCCTTTGACAAACATAAAGTAGTTGATATAAAATTTATTGCTATTGATCTTACCAGTACCACATTTGACCTATTTTATTAGCCATAGTTGATGAAAATATAGCCACTTTTTCCCAAAACTACTGATTTTGCATCCACCATTCACCAGTCATAAAACTTCCAATGTAGGAAAATTTTGAGAAATATTACCATAGTTGTCCTTCAGACTTGGCTATAATTGACATAAATCTAGCCACTTTTGACAAAAATTACAGCTACTATTTTAAGCTTGCCACATTTTCCTTATTTTCTAGTGCAAATCAAAGACTAATTAGAAACTAGTTTCATCTTTCACCTTGTGAGAATTAAAAAGTTAGACCTCCAAAACACATCATATTTGCATCAGTCCATATCCATTCACAAAATCAAACACTCGAACCTAGTTTTAGGATTCAAAATCAAAACAACTTGGATAATTTCTTTACTCAAAATTATAAGATATCAACATTTGCTTGCACCTAAAATCTTGTTCAAGTAGATTATTCAAAACACATCATCTAGAAAAATGAAGTGAAATATTGGTCCATGTTTTCAACATTTTTAGTGCCAAAGATTAGCATCATTTCCAAAACATTAATCAAACATCACTCACTTTATGACCATTTGACATCCTACTGCTCCAATTCAACAACCACGTCTTACAACACCCATTTTACAACCAAACCTCACACAAATTGAAGGTGAAAAATTGGATATCATCAATAGCTTGAGAATTTTGTATTTGAGAAAAAGGAAACATGAACTCAGTGGAGAAATGTAGCTAATAACCTAGACAAAGAGGAATGAAAAGCAGATCTTATGGTCAAAAGGCTCTTATTACCACCTCCCATGTGGCAATAGAAAATCTTGGCTTACAAAAACACCAATATTTTAAAATGGAAACAAAAGCCATTTCATAGTGATTGGTCATAGAAATCCCAAAACTAGGTCTTAGACTTGTTTATGACAACCATGAGATCTTAACATAGAAAAAATATGGAAGTGAACAAAAGTAACTCTATATGCCCCTAGTGAACACCACAAATGTTGCAAGTCACCCATGGGTTTATAGACCAAGTGACCTTATAACTCCTTGAAAGGAACCCACATTCAAGAAAACACCAAAAAACCACCTATTGAGGAGGAAGTAATCCGTAAACAACAAGAAATGATGGATAGGTCAAACCAAAATTCCAAGGACATGGTCATAGAAGAAATGGATAGTGAGGAAGAATTATATCAACAATCCAATAATCCCAAGGTAATTAAACTGATGGACAAACTACTAGGAAAGGATCCAAATGCCTACTTCTTCAAATTAGTACAAAGTGGTGCTAAACTACCTATAGACTTTAATATGGAAGGTCTTAAGGATCCTAACCATATTCCCTTAGGGGATAAATTATTTTTGAAAAAAATACCCAAACAAGTGGAGAATCCGAACATGCCACCAATCTTCTCACAAAGCATTGATCAACCTAAACAACAACCAATGGACAGCCCTTTGTTTAGGAAACCATCCCAAATTGAACAAGCAATAGTTGCCCAACAATATCATGGAGGTACAACTCAATACATGCCACAAAACAACAATATGGAAAATAGGGGAAACTTTCCAACAATGGAGCAACAAGCTAACATCCAATCACAAGTACAATACATACCACATAATACATCATATATTGATCCTTCAAGCAACATACCAAATCAACAAGGTGTACCACCAACACATTACCAAGGTAACCTTCAAAAAAATTCATCCCAAAAACAAGGTGTATCACCAACACACTACTAGGGTACCCTTCAATAAAATTCATCCCAACAAGGTGTACCACCAACATACTACTAGGGTAACCTTCAAATAAATTCATCCCAACAACAAGTTGTACCACAAATGCACTACTAGAGTAACCTTCAAAATAATTATTCTCAATGGCAAGGTGTACCACCAACACACTATCAAGGTATCCTTCAACAAAATCAACCAAAGAAAGGTGTACCACCAACGCACTATCAAGGTACCCCTTTTCAACAAAATCAATAAGGATTTAACCCTCCTTACAATCAACAAGGAATTGACCCTCCTTACAATCAACAAGGACTTAACCCTCCTTAAAATTAATAAGGACTTACCCATCCTTACAATTAACAAGGACTTAATCCTCATCCCATACAACAAGGACTTAACCCTCCTTCCACCCAACATGGTTACCAAGGTCTTGTAGTTCAACCATATCCAACCTATGACCAAATGAACATTCTAGGACAAGGCTACTACGCACTGGGTCCCCAAAAAAATGTACCAAACAAAGAGGTAGGCATGTAACTACAAGCCCTAAATCAAAGGATATCAGACATCCAGATTGGAAAACAAAAGTATACCTATGCTCTATAAGATATATGTTCATTCCCTTTTGATCACTCTATTATTATGCTCCCCTTCCTCAAAATTTTCAAAATACCAAATTTTGACAAGTCCAAAGGAAAAGGCAATCTGATAGAACATGTGCAAGACTTCTCGGTAGCTTGCATGGAATTACAAAACAATGATACTTTTTCCATGCGGTCTTACTAGTCATGTTGTGGAATGGTTCTCCCATCTACCACTAGGTATAAAGAGTTTTGATGTATTGTCTAACAAGTTTGTGAACCACATCTCGATCAACAAAGAACAGGATGTCACCATCACTGACCTCTACAAGATTAAACAAAGCCAAGGGAAATCCTTTACATCCTACCTAATATAGTGTAGTAAAATGCATACCCTTGTGTTTTCACTTCTTTGGGCCCACCTTGCTTTATTTATCCCTATTTATGTCTTAATTGGTCCTATTTTGCATCCACAAGCCCAATGAATTACATATTTTTCTGGTTAATCCTAGCATACTCCAATGGATAAATGATAATTTAATTATTTTATTTGAGTGTACCTAATTTTTAGGTCAAGACTAAAACACCACCTAGGGTATCTTTGTCTCCCAATGGTCTTGGGACCTTGATTTTGAAAGCATCTAAATAGGTCCTTTTTTGGAGTCTTTGCCCCTAGTTTCATTACTCAGGACTAAGGCACCACCTAGGGTGTCTTAGTCCCTCTTGAGGTATTTTTTAGGTTTTAATTTCAAATTCTAGTGGGATTTAGCCTCCTTTAATTAATGAATTCATATGTTGGCTGGTTGTGGTGTAATTTTAGGATATTAAGCATAGATAAGTATAAATACAAGAATCCTTCTCTAATTTTCTCCTAACAAGCAATCTAAGCATCCAAGCATTCAAGTATTCAAGAGAATTAATGAGAAATTCACCAAGGATTTGGAGCCATCATTAAGATTCAAGCATCATATCAAAGATCTTCTTGCATCATGTGTGTTTTTGAGCTAACATTTCTGATGTAGGCTTTTGATTCAAGCAAGCAATTCAATTCCATATCTATCAAGCCTTTCATTTATTCAAGATCCATATCCATTACAACCATTTCACACAAGTTTGTAGGCTTTACAACAAGGTTTTGGTGAGTTGTAACATTGAATGTTCATTCACCATTTCCCTTCATTATTTCATTTCATTTCATTTCAAGGTTTAATTTCCAACAAGGTGTTTGACCAAGACAAACCCCCATTCACTAACAATCAACAAGTTTTTCTCTTCTTTCATGTTTGTGATTGCATATTTAGATTGAATACTTGGAGATCAATTGAAGTGAAAATTTACAAAGTTGCATTACAAAGTTGTCATCTTAACAAAAACTCACTTATAGGCCAAATTTAGAAGTTTCAAAACTTGAGATCAGAGAAGAAAGAAGTGCATACATCAATCCTCAAGACCACATTTAGAGATTTCTAAAATTCTATACATGACTAAGTTTCCACCTAGGGCGTATTAGTCCCCCAAAGGTATTTTTTAGAGATTCTTCCATATTTGGTTTTGACATTCGAAGATTCTACATCTGCCCCAAAAAACAAAAATGGGACTAAGCCAATAGTAAGGGCATCTTTATCCTCCATAGCATATTTTGACAAATTCTTTTCATTTTCAGAATCCTCATATCATTTTGAGACTTCCCAAGTACATATATCCTAACTTCCTATTGCATAATTTCATCATTTACATTCATCATTTAGCTTGCATTACTAGGTTTTGTGAGTTGAATGCTTATTTTCTTTTCTAAGCATTTGCTTGATGGTGAACCCCTTAAAAGCTTAAAGAATCCCTTCCTAGGTCTTTCTTATTGAGCATTGTCTCCCCTTGCGAGGTTGATAGTCAATCTAATTAGGGTTCCTAGGACATAATTGAATGACCGAAAGAGAATAGGAGTGGTCTAACCACCCATTTCCCCATTTTCTTTCTGGTTCATTTTGGTGAACTAGACCTTTTTGAGCATTCATTAAATTTCTATATCTAGGTTGCATTCATTCTTTTATTACATCTTGCATTAGTGAAATTGCACCTAGGGTTTCTCATATTTAGTGAAATTGCATTTAGGGTTTCTCATAATTGCATTAGTGAAAGTACATATTATAGGTTGCATTTTTGCTTTCTTGCATCATTTCATTTCATTCAAAAACTGAAAAGTGCATTGTTTATCATCCTAATTTCATTTAGAAACATTGTTATTGCATTCAAAATTGAAAAAAAAAATACATTCACTCTTGCATTCAATTGTTTGTCACTAGTTACTTTTTCTTGCATTCATCTGCACATTTTTCTATTTCCAAACATCAGATCCCTGAATAGGAAACTTGTGAACACTATTAACAACTCATAATTTGTTGTTTTTATGACAAAAACCTCTCCTAGGACAAAAACTCCCTTCCTAGCATCTTAGTCCCTCTGTGGGTTTTTGGCTCAGAAACCTCTCTATGTTGTTTGCTTTTTGTTCCAGTTTCTGGAATCTTCAAGTTCCTTCAATAGGACCAAGATGCCCTTACTGGCATCTTAGTCCTTGTTTATTTTGAAGCTGAAATTTCCAAGGTTTAAATATTGCTTCCTAAGTCTCTTGGTAACATATACTATAAGTCTGGAAAGTTTTGGGAACATCTATTTTATGCATGTAGGTCAAAAACATAAATTTAGGGAACTCATTTTTCAAATCATTTCAATTACAAGCATCATTATATTTGAAAATGCTCACATTTCTGAAACTTTGCATAATATGGATAAAAGTACTTTTCACTTTTTCATATACAATGTTTACATTCATAAAACTTTGCATATGTTTGATAAAAGTGCTTTTCATTTTTACATATACACTGTTTGTATTCTTAAAGTTTTGCATACATTGGATAAAAGTTTTTTGCATCTTTGGATATAGATTGTTTACATTATCAAAGCATTTCATGAGATTGTTAAAATTTCTTTTCATTTTTTGTCAAACAATGTTAGTACCTTACCTTTCTAGGCATGCTAAGAAAAAGTTCATATCCCCTCCCTATGAGAGTATTTTAGTGAAAGAGACCTTGGAAAATCCTAACGATCATATTTTTTCTTCTCCTAACATCTCTCCTATTTGTGAGGAAGATATTTTGGTGTTAGACGAACCAGTCAATGAGAGTTTTGAGAGTCCTAGTTGTTTATCTCCTCTTACCTCTCTTAGTGAACAAGACATTGATAAACAAGAAGAAACAACTATTGAAACTTCAACTAGCCTATATTCATCCCCCAACATCTTCCCCTCTTGTGATAATGTCCTAGAGGATGAAAGCATAAGTGATGATATGTTGGTGTTGGATGATAAAAAAATTAAGATCTATGGCAACCCTCTTTATGATCCTTCCCCAACCTATCCTATTTTGGAAGACATTAGGGAACAAAGGAATGAAACTATAAATGATCATGAAAATCATACTTGTTCTTCTCCTAGTATCTCTCCTAGTTGTGAAGAAGATACTTTAATTGATAAAACTCTTGAGGAAAAAATTCTTGAACAAGATAATGACATCATTGATAAGCAAGAAAACTCAACCATTCATCATTCCCCTACTTTCGATGAAGTCATTTTGGAGGAACCAATCCTTAAATGTCAAGAATATTTGGTTTGTAGTTCTCCTAAAAGCTCTCCCGCTAGGGAAGCCATCATGATGGAAGAAAATGAGAACATTGACAATAGTAATTCCTTAGATGAAGATGATGAAGTAACATTAGACTCCTCTTCACTAAGAGATCATGAAAATAAGGATAAGTCTTCTAAGGTTATGCACATTGGATACCCCTTGGAGTACTCTCTCAAGTGTAAACTTATCATTTGTCTAGCCTCTCAAAACCCACAAGTTCAAAATACACCTGTCCTTATCCTCAAACCACCTAAGAACAATGTTTCACAAAAATTGAGTTACAATACCATTTCTCATACATATAACAATAGGAACAATCTACAACCAAGACAAACACCTTCAACATCCCTCCCATTTCCCAATCCTATCGTACCAGGGCCCCCTAATTTTCCTTCACAAAGTGGAAAGGAGTATGATCTTGTTGAACAACTTAAGAATACTCCTGCAAAGATATCCCTCTGGGACTTGATTCAGAATTCACCTAACTATAACAATATTCTTCAAAGTTTCTTACAAGTTCCTATCCCTTATAATGTGAAACTGAATGACGTAGTAGCCCTAATTCAAGGATTGAATGCTGACATTGTTTTCCACCAAAGTGAGCTCTCTCCTTTGGAAGTAAAAAAATAGTATGATGCTTTCATGATCATAGCTCACTACAATACAACAGGGATAAAATGAACCCTTGTTGATAATGGATCAACCTTAAATGTGTGTAGTGTGAACCTTTTGGATAATCTTGGTGTCAATAAATAAAAAATTCAACACGCCTCTTTATCTATTAGTGGTTTTGATAACATGGGAAAAAAACTGCTTGGGATGATCACATTACCTATTAAAGTTGACAAAGTTACATTACAAACCCTAATCCATATTATGTTTGATGATCTTTCATACAATCTCCTTTTAGGTAGACGGTGGATTCATGACATGCATGTGGTGCCTTCAACCCTTTATTGTGTAATGACTTATTTTTATAACAACAAAGTGTACACAATCAAAGCTGATCTTGAACCAAACAATTGTTTGAACATTGAGAAAACCAAGGAAAATCCTTTAAAACATTGACACCAACTACACAAGTGGAATTCAAAAAATAAAATCAAACAGACAAATGCCCTAAACCCTTGACAATGATATCACTAGATGATTTGGAATCATTGAATTTTGAACCAACATTCATGGGCGAATACAAGATCATAAAAAAAAATTAGATAAAGGAAAAGAAAAAATAGTAATGTCAACACAAAATTTGGACAACCCTTCGAAAGAATCCACCTCAACCACTTTAGAAGAAAAAGAAAATTACACAACAAAATCTTGCGAAATTGACTATCAACAACCACTGAATTCAAAAGCGATGAAAATACTTTATAGAAAAGGTTATGAAATGATGAAAAAACTTGGATATAGTGGAAAAGGATGTGGTATGAGAGAAAAAGGTATGTGTGTCCCTATCGAACCTAACATGGAAGAAAAAAATAATGGTCTTGGTTCTTGTCCTTTGATAGAAATAAACAAGCCTTCACTTAATATCAACACTGTAACAAAAGATCCTCTAAATCAACTTTAACAGTAGGGCATCCTGAATTGATAGACACCAGTGGTATTGGTTGTTATCATTTGAAAGAAATAGAGAAGTCCTCTCTTAACATTAATGTCATCACACAAAACACTAATGATTTGAATTTGATATATTTTACGTCTTCCTTCCAAGAAGAGAACAAAATCTCACAATCCAAGGAGTCTTGTGCAGGTATGAAAAATAATACTAAGAAAGAGATATCTTTGTCACAAAATAAAGAACCTTTTCTACTTTTGATCGAGAGAGTATCTTGTTGAGACTCCAAGATCATTTGATATCCCTCCCTCCAAGAACATGAAAGAAATTCTACTACAAGAGTTCATTTTGTGCATATCATAGAGTTCATGGTCATGCTACTAATGAATGCAAGACTCTGAGTAGTAAAATCAAACATCTTAAGGAGTTTGGTACTCTTCCTTATGTGGGGGCACCTAATTAATCTAATTGATACTAATTTTCATCCTAGCATGTTTCTCATTAGTCATTTTGGCTCATCCTTGTCCTGCATTAAGTGGGGGCAAGGGGCTAGGTAGCCTTGTCCTTGCATGTCACATGCTATCTCTTTTGGATAGTTGACCACCTCTCATGTATATATATAAGAGCAAGCTTGGGATGTGGATGACATACCTTAAGTTGGATCGCATGTGACCTACTGAGTTATCCATTTTGGGGGAAACCCTCTTTTCATTTTTCATGTTTTCTCTACATTAAAGTAATTTCTCACAACATGGTGTTAGGAATTTCTTTAAAGTGGGGGCATACATTGGCATTATTTTTGGCATGATTTCATTTTCCTTTGTTTTCATGTTCATTGTGTGATTTTCTTTCTTCTTCCGATGCATTCCTTCCTTGGTGGTGTCATTGGGTTTGATTTCCTTCGAGAGCATGATATTTTCTTGCATTTGTCTTCTCTTGAAAACATTAAGTATAATGTTCCCCAGGATGATACCTTGTATCTATCCTCTCTTGGAGACATTAAGCACATTGTCCCCTAAGATTAAGACCTCGCATGAATGAAGTAGAATCCCTTCAAACATCCCTCTTTCTTGTTACATTTTTCCTTTTTCCCCTTATTAAATTCATGGAGGTATGGCTTTGATATGGTTCTCTAGGCTCACCTAGTGAACAACTAGCTTCACTAGCCCTTATGAGCATGGATTTTTCTTTTTGTCCTTATCATAGTCATTGGGATATGACATTGATATGGAACTCTTGGGGCTCACCTAATGGACAAGTATCTTCACTAGCCCTTGTGAGCATGTTCCTTGTTTACATAGTGGATAGCGCGTTCCACTTGTAAACCTCTCTTCGCCAAACAACCTAGACCGAATCTATAGCACATTGGATGGCCAATCAAAGCTTGATCCATTGCATTTTCTTTCCTTTTTCTTTTTCTTTGTTTTTCTTTTCCTATCTTTGATGGTGTATGTTGGTGATCTTGTTATGGCTTCATATATCATCTACAAGCATGTTCCTTATTTCCTATGTTGGTTTTCCATAGGATCTTGATCCTGGGGGCTTTTCCACCCTCTTAATTAATGTCATCCTATCTCACTAGCATGTGTACATTTGAACCCCTCTTTATTGCATGGTTGGATACTTCAATGCTAGTTTGAAGCAAGTTCATCCTCTCACTAAAGTGGGGGCTAAATGTAGTGTAGTAAAATGCATACCCTTGCATTTTCAAAATTGTTTGGGCCCACCTTGCTTTATTTATCCCTATTTATGTCTTAATTGGTCCTATTTTGCATCCACAAGACCAATGAATTACATCTTTTTCTAGTTAATCCTGACATACTCCAATGGATAAATGATAATTTAATGATTCTATTTGAGTGTCCTTGATTTTTTGGTCGATGCTAATATGCCACCTAGGGTGTCTTTATCCCCCAAAGGTCTTGGGATCTTAATTTTGAAAGCACTTGAATAGGTCCCTTTTTGGAGTCTATGCCCTGAGTTTCATGCCTCGAGACTAAGACGCTACCTAGGGAGTCTTAGTCCCCCTTGAGGTATGTGGACACAAAAAAAGTAACCCTTCTACATTTTCTCAAGTTCAAGCCCTCCTAGTGAACTTTGGCTTGATTTTGCCTAGATTTAATATTTTAATGTGGCCAACATGTTCATATTGGGTCGTGGACCCTTGTGAATCATTAAGACTTCTAAGATGTCTTGTAAAAGTGTTGTGAAGTGTTGTAACCCACTTTCACACTTTTCTAGGACCCTTTCATCATAATTCACTTAAATAAACCTTTCTTATCACTTACCAAGTCTTATTTCAAAGTGTTGTAAAGAGTTGTAACAAACTCTCATGCTTTTCTAGACTTGTCATCACTAATTTAACCCTTTCTCATGTTTAAATGACCCCTTAATGCACTTTTTGGTCATACTTAAGTGTATTTTTTAGCATATTCCTATTATAAATCATTTAATACACTTGAATCTTTCAAACCCAATGAAATTTCCCTGGTGGGACCAAGTCACCACCTAGGGTGACTTAGTCCCACTAGGCACAAAAATCAAAATTATTTTAATTTCTTGGAGGGATTTTATTTTCTTACCCTTGAGGTCAACCTGTGATGTGTTATTTTTAAGAAATATTAGAAAAGCAAGTATAAATAAGGGTTTTTCCTCTCATTTTAATCCCCATTCAATTCATCCACTCAAGCAATTCATCCATTCACATAATCATTCTCAAGCATTCAAGCACTCTAAGTATAATCAAGTCATCCATTGGAGCACTTAATTGCATATCTTCAAATTTACACATTAAGGGTTTGGTAAGTTTATGAAATTGCATGTTGTTTATTTATCATTCTCTTCATATTTCAATTCATTATCTAGGGTTTAATTACCAAAGTGGTGTTTGACCAAGGAAAACCCCTATACTCTAACCCTTAACCCTTTTTCCCCTCTTTGCATGTGTGTTTGCTAACTTTGTATGCATATTAGTCAAAGAGTGGTCAACAATCCATAAAAGTCAACATAACCCTAATTGAAGCTTGGAGACTCTTTTCAACTTGTTTTCTGTAGAATCAGGATTAGACACCTCTTAGAAAAGAAAGTGTAGACCGAAAGCTACAAAATCCTGTCCTAAAATTCTATAAATCCCCAGGTGGACTAATTCACCATCAGTGGTGAATTATCCCCACTACTAGGGCTAAAAAAGTGGTTTCTACATTTTTTGGATACCCATTTGGCATATTCCTGTTCTGACATATTTTTCCCAAAACTGGACTAAGTTTTCCCACCTTGGCGTAAGTGTCCCATTCAACTCTATAGGATTCCTAAGCCTCTCTACATTATATTTTAGATTCCATGTGCACCTCTCTAGTTTTATTTAATTCTTTCATCATTTACTTGCATTCTTAGGTGTTCTTGCATATCATAGTGTGTTTTCCAACACATTGCATTTCTTAGGTTTAGCATCAATAAATCATTTCTTTTTTAGTTTTTTGCATTTAGACATCATAATTAGATACATTACATCCATCATTACATTAATATTGCATGTAGACATTAGCATTTTGGGCCCATTTCTCTCCTTTTAGGTGAAAAAACTAGAACAGTAGAGAACCCTTAGGTAACCAAAAATCATTGTTTACATTTTGGTGAACCGACTTTTGAACATTTTTACTTCTGATTTTAAGAACATCCTAAGTTTAGTTTGCATTAGCATTGCATTAAGTGTTGCATTGTTTAAATTGCATCCTATGGTTTTAAAAATTGCATTAGTGAAAAGCTCATATAGCTTGCATTCTTTCATTTTATTTCATTGAAAACAACAAAAATTCTTCATTTTCATACTGTAGTTGCATCTGTGCATCCAAAAATTATCAAATTGCATTGAAATTTTTTGAAGAATCATAAAAAAATCCTCACTGGGACTAATTTTCCACACTTGGCAACTTAGTCCTTCTGCACATTTTGCATTATAATTTTTGGCATTTTCTATCCATTTTCTACATTTCTATTTTTTGTTATTGCATCTCTATTATAGTTTCTAGGCTTTCTATTATTTTCATTTTATTTCTCCTAGTTAGCATTTCATTTGCACCCACCTTGCTTTTAGGGGTATGTGCAGTATCATGATGGGCCAAAAAGTGGTGATATGATGGGTATGTGGCTGATGACTTTTTTAAAACCCAAATTTGATGAATCAAAAAGGGTTTTTAAAGGATATTCTCAACTCTCCACCAATATAAATTATGCTTTACTTTGAATCTAATAAATTATTATTATTCATTTTCTATTTGAATTATGACTAAAGTCTTGATTGATAGGCTGATTGAAAAAAATATATAGCTTTCAAATGGTATCACATATTTTGAATCCGAAACATGCGTCACATTCTATCCTTCACATACTATAGGATTAAAAAAGAAAAAAATGAATTTCATGAAGTTTTGACCAAGTTAAGGTGGTCAAACATACAATTTTTTATATTTTTTAAAAATTATAATTAAAAAATCATAATTAATTATTTTCTTGGAAAAAAATTACAAAAAAATATGCATCACATCGAGACATGAGTCCTCTACTTATATCTAAAATCTTATAAAACAATATTATCATTTTATTGTGGTTAGGGTTGTCAAACAAGCACCTACTTATTTTTTCCTTGAAATTTAAGTTCTACTGCATTGAAATTTCAAATTTTCACCAAATAGATTTGAAAAAAATAAATAAACCTAGTAGTTTAGAAACTACATTCAATTTTCTATAGATTCTATTCTTACATATTTTTGAAATAATATAGATAACGTATTCAAATTTTTACGTCAAATTGCCTAACTCTAATTTTTCTAATTTTTTTTCAACTTAAGGGCCTATTTTTTCCATGATGATCCTGCACATACCCTTAGTAGCCTTTGTATGAATGTTTGTGCCCTAGTGATAATACTTTAGTGAGAAGAAGTTCACAACTCATGGCATCCCATGATAACACACTCGTTGTGGACCTTGGGTTGTCTCGACCTACTACACCTGGCATTGACAATAGTGCATGAGGCATGGACCCTACCTTTATCAATACTATGCCTTCCAGTAATATGCAAATTGACACAAAATTATCACATTCTGCAAGACAAGTTCGTTAACATTCATGATGATTTAGCACATTTGCAACAAGACTTTTGTCTTGAAAAAATTTCAACCACTATAATTCCTACTATAGAAAACATCCATTGCCTCATTGAAAGTGACGAAGGCTTAAACCTTATGAAAAAATTGCTGAGATATACAACAAACATGCTCCTTCCACTTCTAGCACATCCGAACAGGCAAACACTATGGTTAGTCAAGGAGGACTTAACACTCCTCCCCCTTTCACAGTAGCATCCATACCTACCTACACAATTATGTAAGTCACAAACACAATGCAACAGGTTAGCAATATGATTCCTTCCTTGACTACTCCTACTAGCATTATGTGGAATTGAATGTTCTCTCCTCTTCCACCATACCATCTATTAGCATTCCATTGAATTTCCCTACCACTACAAACACTCCATCACCACTTTTCCTTCCACCTCATACCACTTACATTGACCCTCTCATAACACAACTTTTCCAAACTACCTCCTCCATACAAAAAAAAAAATCCACCATCAACCAAAACCAGAATGGACCACCCACCTATCATGTCTAAAGCAACCCACTCTCTTTAGAAATCCTATGAACATCGATGCCACAAGGAATAGAAATGCCTAGATTTGAGAAGTACAGAGGAAAGGGTGATCTTACTAATCATATTAATTCCTACATAGCCTTGTGCTGTGACTTTGTCCTTGATGATAAACTGTTGACCAAACTATTTCCTAGGACTTTAAAATACACTGCCTTAGAGTGGCTTTCATCCTTACCAAATAATTCAATTATTTCATTCAATAAATTAGTTGATGCATTCATAAGTCATTTTCAAGTGCATATTGTCCCAAAAAGACATTCGCTCATTTAATGTGATGTAAACAAAATGTAGATGAAAAAGTAACCGATTTCATCTCACACTATCAATCACTTTATGTCCAACTTGATTTTAAAATTCCTGATCCGCATCTCCAATAGATGTTCATTGAAAATTTAGAAAATCACATTCAGGATAGATTGACTATGATGAAATCTCCTTCTTTCATGCACTTGTGTACAACCCTTTGTGATTATCATAATTTAGTTAGTAGTCACGATTCAAAGTCCACTTCCAACCAAACTAAAAAATATGAACCTACCACTTCAAACAATTCACAACCATTTCAAAAACCAAACAAATGGTTCTTACCATTCAATCCCTCTCCTCAACAACCACCTCAACTTTTCAACAACCAAGTTGCAGCTATTAAAGCCATGATACCTTATAGTTATGGATATCCAAAATGATAGTTTACACAATTTCTAGACACTCTTCCTAACACAATGACTCAACTTATACAACAAAAAATGATTTCTTTACCTACTATTAAACCATTGGATCCAACTAAACCATTTCCTCCAACCTTTCAACCTAACACTTATTGCCATTATCATAGACAAAATGGACATGACACAAAATAGTGTAAGTGTCTTAAACACATATTGCAAGACCCTGATTGATTCTGGCCATCTATCCATTTCAAATGTTAATGTTAAAGGAAATATGTCCATTTCCCCACCCAATCAAAATGTGCAAAGTTTTACCAACCTGATGCTTAAACATAATGTGTCATTCATCAAAGCTAGTGAAACTCAAAACACTGATGTGATGACTATTCATAAAGGTATTGAACATCCTGTTCCTATTCCACATACCACTTCTATTAATCCTATGGATGATCTAGTAGGAGCAATAGATGTTATCCCTCATAAGGGCCAACCTAAGAAAAATCTTGATATTACTTTCTCTTATAAGGATATTTTTTCAAATCTTCCCAATGGTCCTCTCTACAAAGCCAATTGTATTTATGATAAGCCCACTAATGGGATACTCGTAGATAGGATTGATCATTCTTCCATTATAGATAGGACCTAAGACAATGAATGTAACATTCTCCATCATCCCAAAATCGGATCAGTTTTGTCTGCGGCTAGGCCATCCATGGCTTCACTCAATGAAAGATATCCCTTCAGTCATACACAAATGTTTGAAGTTTCTGCTCGACAAGGAAATATTCATTGTTCACCATAGTGGCTTTAACCCTTTGTCTTCTAAAGGAAATTTCTCCTTAGAATCCTTTTTCCCCGAGCTCATGGAGCCCATAACACCTCGCAAAGACTCCTTTTTCATTGCTTATCAAAAATTTAAAGAAAAGAAAATTGTTGAATTGTATCTCCACAACCAATCCCCATCCACTTCTAGCACTCTTATCCTAGATGATACAATGCTTCAACCTAAACCTGAACCAGCAAATCAAGATCATTCAATAATCAACACTTCATTGTCTTCATCTTAACATCCAAGAGATAATGAAATCAACCCCATCATTCCCCCTTATATAAAACAAGTTTATAAAGAAAAAGAGAAAGTGATTGAACCACCTCCTATGGTTCCTTTTGTTCCTCCCCTTGGGGAAGAAAATGAGCCTATGGTGGATCAACCCGCTCTTACACCTACACAACTTCAAAATAGAATCAAAAGAAACCACGATGCTAGGAAGCATAGGCATTGACATCATCTCCTTGCTCGTCAATTACAAACTAAAGAAAACAAAGAAAATAAACCTCCACCCTTGACAGAAGCAATAAATAATGACCCTCCTCCCCAATCACAACAAAATGATCTGATACAAAAAAACACAACTCCTGATACACCCTTCATTGGAAATTACCATCCATCCTCCTGTCATGATTAATATAGATGACGATGATGAGATTACTAAAATAGACGAAGAGGTGCATAATGATCTGAATACATTATTTTCCTCTTCCATGAGCTTAAATGAAAAATCTCCTACAACAAGTGTAGAACCTGGTACTTCTTCTAGTTTGACACTTGCAATTGTCCCTTTGGATAGTCAATCACCCTCACAATACAATGAACATGATTGGGAGGCAGATGACTTGCTCATCGGTTGAATTGCATTCACCTTGCTAGCCTTTTTCATTTTTCTTTTGTTTTTCCTTTTGAGCTTGTATGTGTGTATCATTTTCCCCTATGACGTGAAATTTGATGTTTTCCTCTCTTTGTAACATTCTTCTATTTGTACCTTCATTCTTCTCTATGTCGTAAATTCCTTTTTCCTTTCGCCTTTGTTTTCTATTTTCCTTTTGGGGATGACGCAAGGAACTGAGACCGCAATGTCTCTTTCATGTTGACCCAAAAGCTTTTCCTTTTCTTTCACTTTTTCATTTTATTTTCGCCTGTGTTTTCATTTTGGGGATGACACAAGGTATTGAGACTGAAATGTCTCCTTCATGTTGACCCAAAATCTTTTCCTTTTCTTTCACTTTTTCGTTTTCTTTTTGCTTTTTTTTTCCTTTTGGGGGTGATGCAAATCATTGAGACCACAATGTCTCTTCCATGTTGACCCAAAATGGATTTTATTTTTCTTTTATTTTTGCTCTCTTTGTGTCATTCTTCAAGTTCTATGTGTATTTGGGGAATGATGATAGTTTTTATCTCTTTAATAAAAACATTGCAGCAATGAACATACTAACTCCAAATACATAGATCACTTATGTGTTTGGTGTGTTCCTTTTGGGGGTAACCCCTCTTTCTTTTGTTCCTCTTTCCTTCACATGACATAGCCTTACTTGGAAACATATGACTTGGCATAGGGGCTTTCCGAGTTGGTTGTCATGTATTGTTTCTTTTTGCATTTTTCATTCACTAATTTAAAGTAATTTCTCATAGAATGGTGTGTATAAATTCCTTTAAAGTGGGGTAATACATCAAAATTATTCATTTTTCACTTTTTCCTTGGTTCTTAGTGTAGATTTATTACTTCATATGATGCATTTGTCACTTTGTGTATGGAACTGTGTGTAATTTCCTTCATAAGTGTGATCTATCTTATCATATTACATTCCTCTTGGTTGCTTGATGTGACATACTACATCCCCTAAGTTGTGAATATTCTATTCTCTGATCAGTCCTCTCTTGGAGACATTAGACACAATGTTCCCTAAGTTATAGAACTCACATGAACTAAGCAACACTCCTTTGAACATTCTTTTGTGTGTCGCATTTTTCATTTACATGGCCACCTTGCATAACATAGCTTGCATGACTATGGTGCCATTTCATTTTTTCATGAGTTCTAAGCATACAAAGCTTTGCTTGTCTCATGAAGCACAAAATAACATTGTCCTTTGTGGCACCCTATTAAAGTTATCAGGAGGCATAACTTTGATATGGTTGAGTGGGAAACCCCATTCTGAGGCATGACTTTTCCCCATAGCCACCTACTTGTGTGAATGCATACCAACTGTGAGTGTATCTTCCTCAGCTTTTGGGCCTTCTCACCCTGCAAACAACCAGAAGTTAGTGGCCCCAAAGTGAGTATACTTGGGCCTTCTCACCTGATGGACAACCATGAGTTCCATCACCCTAGAGTGAGTACACATTTCTTGTTTCAAACAAATAGCCTAGATTTGATCCACAACGGGCTAGAAAACTGATCAAAACTTTCTTTCATCCTTTCTCGTCATCTCTATGTGTGTTCCTTTGCATTAATGTTTGGTTTGCTATGGGATCGTGATCCTGGGGGCTTGATCATCCCTCTTGATTATTGATGTCTCATCTTACCAAGTATTAGTTCATTTTGACCCCTCTTGGTTGCATGATTGACTACTTTAGTGTGACTTTGAAGTAGGTCCATCCTCTCACTAAAGTGGGGGCTAACTGTGAACACGAGAAAAATAACCCTTCTACTTTTTCTCATATTTAGGCCCTCCTAGTGGACTTTGGCTTGATTTTACCTAGATTTAATGTTGTAATGTGGTCAACATGTTCACATTAGGTCTTGGACCCTTGTGAATCATTAAGACTTCTAGGATGTCTCATAAAAGTGTTGTGAAGTGTTGTAACCCACTTTCACACTTTTCTAGGACCCTTTCATCATAATTCACTTAAATCACCCCTTTTAATCACATACCAAGTATTATTTCAAAGTGTTGTAAAGATTTGTAACAAACTCTCATGCTTTTCTAGACTTCTCATCACTAATTTAACCCTTTCTCATGTTTAAATGACCCCTTACTGCACTTTCTGATCATACTTAAGTGTATTTTTAAGGATATTCCTGTTAGACATCATTCAATGAACTTTAATATCCAAAACACACTGAAATTGGCCTGGTGGGACCAAGTTGCCACCTAGAGTGACTTAGTGCCACTGGGCACAAAAATCAAAATCATTTTAATTTCTTGGCGGGATTTTATTCTCTTACCCTTGAGGTTGGCCTATGATGTGTTATTTTTTGGAAATATTGGAAAATCAAGTATAAATAAGGGTTTTTCCTCTCATTTTAATCCCCATTCAATTCATCCACTCAAGCAATTCATCCATTCACATAATCATTCTCAAGCATTCAATCACTCTAAGCATAATCAAGTCATCAATTGGAGCACTTCATTGGATATCTTTAGATTTACACATTAAGGGTTTGGTAAGTTTATGACATTGCATGTTGCTTATTTATCATTCTCTTCATGTTTTACTTCATTGTCTAGGATTTGATTACCAAAGTGGGGTTTGACCAAGGAAAACCCCTATACTCTAAACCTTAATCCTTTTTCCCCTCTTTTCATGTGTGTTTACAAAATTTGTAAGCAGATTTTTCAAAGCATTTGGTGTCAAAAAGTGGTCAACAATCCATCAAAGTCAACATAATCGTAATTGAAGCTTGGAGACTCTTTTCAACTCATTATCTACATAATCAGGATTGGACACCTATCAGAAAAGCAAGTGTAGACCGAAAGTTGCAGAATCCTGTCCCAAAATTCTAGAAATACCTAGGTGGACTAAGTCACCATTAGTGGTGAATTAGTCCCACTTCTAGGCCTAAAAAGTAGTTTATGCATTTTTGGATACCCATTTGGCAGATTCCTATTCTGGCATATTTTCCCTAAAACTAGACTAAGTGGCCCAACTTGGCTTAAGTGTTCCAGTCAACATTTCTAGTCAACTCTATAGGATTCCAGAGCCTCTCTACATCAGATTCTAGATTCTTGGTGCACCTCTCTAGTTTTGTTTAATTCTATCATCATTTACTTGCATTCTTAAGTGTTTTTGCATAGCACAGTGTGTTTTCCAACACTTTGCATTTCTTAGGTTTACCATCAATAAATCATTTCTTTTTCAGTTTGTTGCATTTAGACATCATAATTATATATATTAGATCCATCATTACATTAATCTTGAGTGTAGACATTAGCATTTTGGGCCCATTTCTCTCCTTTTAGGTGAAAACCTAGAAGAGTTAGCGAACCCTTAGGTAACCAAAAATCATTGTTTACAAGGTATTTTTAGGATTTAATTTCAAATTATGGCAGCATTTAGCCTCCTTTAATTAATGAATTCATATGCCAGCTTGTTGTAGTGTAATTTAAGGATATTAAGCATAGATAAGTATAAATACAGGGTTCCTTCTCTCATTTTCTCCTAACAAGTAATCTAAGCATTTGAGTATTCAAGTATTCAAGAGAATTCAAGAGTAATTCATCAAGTATTTGGAGCCATCATCAAGATTCAAGCATCATATCAAAGATCTTCTTGTTTCATGTGTTTTTTTGTGCTAACATTTGTGATGTAGGGTTTTGATTCAAGCAAGCAATTCAAGTCCATAATTATCAAGCCTTTATTTGATTCAATATCCATATCCATTACAGTCATTTCACACAAGTTTGCAGCCTTTACAACAAGGGTTTGGTGAGTTGTAACATTGGATGTTGTTCATTCACCATTTCCATTCATTAGTTCATTTCATTTCAAGGTTTAATTACCAACAAGGGTTTTGACCAAGGCAAACCCCCATTCACTAACAATCACCAAGTTTTTCTCTTCTTGCATATTTATTATTGCAGATTTAGATTGAATACTTGAAGATCATTTGAAGTGAAAAGTTGTTATTATCAACAAGGATAATGCCATGATGCTAAGACTAAACTCAACAATCCTGTGAAACATTGAAACACCTTCGATCCTATGGGTTACTCATAATGAAGGTGAATCTCCACATTATTGGCTAGTTCCCCTTTTGATCTTCTAGAAACTAATGTATTGAATAGGAAAAGTTTAGAAGGATAACTAAATTGAAATGTAAATCATTAATCTAGGAGGTGATGCACCAATAATAAAACTAATATGCAGAAAATGAATCACAACTATCTCTCAATGAACCCTTTTACATAGGTCGATTTGTCTAATCAAATCACATAATTAATTCATAAAGAGGTTTGTAATATCTAATCTTTGAAGGAAAACAATGTTTTCACAACTCAGAATGCAAAATAAGACAAGCACACAATTTACAACTTGTGATGGTTAACTGCTTTTTTGCATATGTAATGAAAGAATGAGACAAAAACTAAAAGGTTTTATCAAAACACAATGAATTTGCTTCAAATCATTCAAGATATTAAAAGACACCTGAAATCAAGAAGGAAACATGATAATCCTGAAAGATGGAAGGAAACAATGAAAAAATATAAAAGTAACCTACTACTGTATCATAAATGAATAATCATTCTGAGCTACGAAACTTTCAACCTCTCTCAATGTGTAAGAGAAGGAAAGAAAGTAAAGAATTGAGGAAAAAAAAAAATTCCTCCTATATACAAAAGATAACTCCAAACTACCAAGAGGTGGCACTTGCAGTTAACTGCAACCTCAAAATATCTCCCAAAATTGATCCATGAAAAAAATGCAAAACCCTCATAAAGACGAATAAAAACTAAAGTAATTAGAGTAAAAATAGGCTGAAAATCCCTCTTACAATTAGTTTTACCAAATTTGACCCTAAAATCACTCCAATTGACTAGAAATCAGGACAAAAACTCTTCAGTTACACTCCTTAATCGAGTCTACATGACTTGAAGTGAAGATAATTAATTTAAATATATATTAAAATAATTAATTAAAAATTACTTTAATATGTGTTGTGGGTTTGCCTACTCTCCCATTCACATGAAATCTAATAAATAAATTTATAAAAGAAGAATGAAAAGGCTACAAATACAAATGTAAAACAAAATGAAAGTAGAATGGAAAGGATACAAGGTAAAAGTCTTTTGTTGCAAAGACAATTGCCAAGGTTTCATTGGAAAAGGCACGACATGAAGAGGAAGATTCACCACATGAGGAGGAAGATTCAATTTATTTATCTATTCAACTACCTAGATTTGTTGACAATGAGGATGATGAAGCATCTAATTTGAATTCATAACTCTCTTCTCACCCTGCAAACAACCAGAAGTTAGTGGCCCCAAAGTGAGTATACTTGGGCCTTCTCACCTGATGGACAACCATGAGTTCCATCACCCTAGAGTGAGTACACATTTCTTGTTTCAAACAAATAGCCTAGATTTGATCCACAACGGGCTAGAAAACTGATCAAAACTTTCTTTCATCCTTTCTCATCATCTCTATGTGTGTTCCTTTGCATTAATGTTTGGTTTGCTATGGGATCGTGATCCTGGGGGCTTGATCATCCCTCTTGATTATTGATGTCTCATCTTACCAAGTATTAGTGCATTTTGACCCCTCTTGGTTGCATGATTGACTACTTTAGTGTGACTTTGAAGTAGGTCCATCCTCTCACTAAAGTGGGGGCTAACTGTGAACACGAGAAAAATAACCCTTCTACTTTTTCTCATTTTTAGGCCCTCCTAGTGGACTTTGGCTTGATTTTACCTAGATTTAATGTTGTAATGTGGTCAACATGTTCACATTAGGTCTTGGACCCTTGTGAATCATTAAGACTTCTAGGATGTCTCATAAAAGTGTTGTGAAGTGTTGTAACCCACTTTCACACTTTTCTAGGACCCTTTCATCATAATTCACTTAAATCACCCCTTTTAATCACATACCAAGTATTATTTCAAAGTGTTGTAAAGATTTGTAACAAACTCTCATTCTTTTCTAGACTTCTCATCACTAATTTAACCCTTTCTCATGTTTAAATGACCCCTTACTGCACTTTCTGATCATACTTAAGTGTATTTTTAAGGATATTCCTGTTAGACATCATTCAATGAACTTTAATATCCAAAACACACTGAAATTGGCCTGGTGGGACCAAGTTGCCACCTAGAGTGACTTAGTGCCACTGGGCACAAAAATCAAAATCATTTTAATTTCTTGGCGGGATTTTATTCTCTTACCCTTGAGGTTGGCCTATGATGTGTTATTTTTTGGAAATATTGGAAAATCAAGTATAAATAAGGGTTTTTCCTCTCATTTTAATCCCCATTCAATTCATCCACTCAAGCAATTCATCCATTCACATAATCATTCTCAAGCATTCAATCACTCTAAGCATAATCAAGTCATCAATTGGAGCACTTCATTGGATATCTTTAGATTTACACATTAAGGGTTTGGTAAGTTTATGACATTGCATGTTGCTTATTTATCATTCTCTTCATGTTTTACTTCATTGTCTAGGATTTGATTACCAAAGTGGGGTTTGACCAAGGAAAACCCCTATACTCTAAACCTTAATCCTTTTTCCCCTCTTTTCATGTGTGTTTACAAAATTTGTAAGCAGATTTTTCAAAGCATTTGGTGTCAAAAAGTGGTCAACAATCCATCAAAGTCAACATAATCGTAATTGAAGCTTGGAGACTCTTTTCAACTCATTATCTACAAAATCAGGATTGGACACCTATCAGAAAAGCAAGTGTAGACCGAAAGTTGCAGAATCCTGTCCCAAAATTCTAGAAATACCTAGGTGGACTAAGTCACCATTAGTGGTGAATTAGTCCCACTTCTAGGCCTAAAAATTAGTTTATGCATTTTTGGATACCCATTTGGCAGATTCCTATTCTGGCATATTTTCCCTAAAACTAGACTAAGTGGCCCAACTTGGCTTAAGTGTTCCAGTCAACATTTCTAGTCAACTCTATAGGATTCCAGAGCCTCTCTACATCAGATTCTAGATTCTTGGTGCACCTCTCTAGTTTTGTTTAATTCTATCATCATTTACTTGCATTCTTAAGTGTTCTTGCATAGCACAGTGTGTTTTCCAACACTTTGCATTTCTTAGGTTTACCATCAATAAATCATTTCTTTTTCAGTTTGTTGCATTTAGACATCATAATTATATATATTAGATCCATCATTACATTAATCTTGAGTGTAGACATTAGCATTTTGGGCCCATTTCTCTCCTTTTAGGTGAAAACCTAGAAGAGTTAGCGAACCCTTAGGTAACCAAAAATCATTGTTTACAAGGTATTTTTAGGATTTAATTTCAAATTATGGCAGCATTTAGCCTCCTTTAATTAATAAATTCATATGCCAGCTTGTTGTAGTGTAATTTAAGGATATTAAGCATAGATAAGTATAAATACAAGGTTCCTTCTCTCATTTTCTCCTAACAAGTAATCTAAGCATTTGAGTATTCAAGTATTCAAGAGAATTCAAGAGTAATTCATCAAGTATTTGGAGCCATCATCAAGATTCAAGCATCATATCAAAGATCTTCTTGTATCATGTGTTTTTTTGTGCTAACATTTGTGATGTAGGGTTTTGATTCAAGCAAGCAATTCAAGTCCATAATTATCAAGCCTTTATTGGATTCAATATCCATATCCATTACAGTCATTTCACACAAGTTTGCAGCCTTTACAACAAGGGTTTGGTGAGTTGTAACATTGCATGTTGTTCATTCACCATTTCCATTCATTATTTCATTTCATTTCAAGGTTTAATTACCAACAAGGGTTTTGACCAAGGCAAACCCCCATTCACTAACAATCACCAAGTTTTTCTCTTCTTGCATATTTATTATTGCAGATTTAGATTGAATACTTGAAGATCATTTGAAGTGAAAAGTTGTTATTATCAACAAGGATAATGCCATGATGCTAAGACTAAACTCAACAATCCTGTGAAACATTGAAACACCTTCGATCCTATGGGTTACTCATAATGAAGGTGAATCTCCACATTATTGGCTAGTTCCCCTTTTGATCTTCTAGAAACTAATGTATTGAATAGGAAAAGTTTAGAAGGATAACTAAATTGAAATGTAAATCATTAATCTAGGAGGTGATGCACCAATAATAAAACTAATATGCAGAAAATGAATCACAACTATCTCTCAATGAACCCTTTTACATAGGTCGATTTGTCTAATCAAATCACATAATTAATTCATAAAGAGGTTTGTAAGATCTAAATCTTTGAAGGAAAACAATGTTTTCACAACTCAGAATGCAAAATAAGACAAGCACACAATTTACAACTTGTGATGGTTAACTGCTTTTTTGCATATGTAATGAAAGAATGAGACAAAAACTAAAAGGTTTTATCAAAACACAATGAATTTGCTTCAAATCATTCAAGATATTAAAAGACACCTGAAATCAAGAAGGAAACATGATAATCCTGAAAGATGGAAGGAAACAATGAAAAAATATAAAAGTAACCTACTACTGTATCATAAATGAATAATCATTCTGAGCTACGAAACTTTCAACCTCTCTCAATGTGTAAGAGAAGGAAAGAAAGTAAAGAATTGAGGAAAAAAAAAAATTCCTCCTATATACAAAAGATAACTCCAAACTACCAAGAGGTGGCACTTGCAGTTAACTGCAACCTCAAAATATCTCCCAAAATTGATCCATGAAAAAAATGCAAAACCCTCATAAAGACGAATAAAAACTAAAGTAATTTGAGTAAAAATAGGCTGAAAATCCCTCTTACAATTAGTTTTACCAAATTTGACCCTAAAATCACTCCAATTGACTAGAAATCAGGACAAAAACTCTTCAGTTACACTCCTTAATCGAGTCTACATGACTTGAAGTGAAGATAATTAATTTAAATATATATTAAAATAATTAATTAAAAATTACTTTAATATGTTTTGTGGGTTTGCCTACTCTCCCATTCACATGAAATCTAATAAATAAATTTATAAAAGAAGAATGAAAAGGCTACAAATACAAATGTAAAACAAAATGAAAGTAGAATGGAAAGGCTACAAGGTAAAAGTCTTTTGTTGCAAAGACAATTGCCAAGGTTTCATTGGAAAAGGCACCACATGAAGAGGAAGATTCACCACATGAGGAGGAAGATTCAATTTATTTATTTATTCAACTACCTAGATTTGTTGACAATGAGGATGATGAAGCATCTAATTTGAATTCATAACTCCCTTTGTACTATAATGAAAATGGTAACATGGATGAAACTAAGGAAACTTTCCTTGAAGAGAAATCAAGTCGACTAGCTAAAGACGATCAACCTTTTCAAGACAACTCTATGCTTAATTGTCAATATCCTAACTGTTCATCTTGTAGAGAACTTGCCACTCTTTTGAATTCTTGTAATGACCAAGACCCCAAGTCAATAAGTGGTGAGGACAATAAGGTAAAATAGGTTTCAAACTTGTTTTTTTGCATTTAATCAATATGAAGCTAATCGATTTGAGGACAACAAGGAAAGTATGTGGCTAAATTGTAATACCCCCTCTGTACTTTATCTTGACCATAAAGTCGTGTGTGATTGATTACTGTCCTTGTTTGATTGTTTTGTTAACTAGGAATCATATATATATATATATATATATATATCTTGATATCTGTAGTGGTTTAGATAACAATGATGTTGCTAATGAGGTTCTCACAAAATCTAACCCCTAGAGAACTTGAAGAAGGCTAGGGGGAGAAACATTAAATCGCTAAAGGTTTTGTTTTGTAGCTAACAACTATAACCCACCCTTTCTTCTTTTTAATAGGAGATTGTGAGCCAAAGTTGGTTTCCTTTCATGGGACCCTAGGAGACTTTCAAAAGGGATAAACTTTGGACATACTCCAGTCCCTGGGACCGGCAGTTTTATTCTTGTGATCCCACAGATTCTGTCCTTGTCTTAAACGTTGTTTTTCTCCATTTTTCTTGTAGATGATAAGTGCTGAGGTTTGGAATCTTGGGCCAGTCCATAAAGTCCCCATCGACCCACCCTCGTCGCAGCATTAATGTAGTGAGACAAGTACTTATTAAGGAGACAAAATAGCCATCATGCTTTCTGTGTGCATATCATAAATCCTAACTAAAAAGCTGGCTCAGAAAGAAACAGAAGTAAAATGTTGTCATACTAGACCACTAGACAAGAATTCTTTACCTTGACCATTGAATCTGGAAGGACAGTTGGCACGGACCTGTAACAAGCTGGAAGGAAAAGCCGTAAATGGTGGAGCTATGATGTGTACGAGAATTGAGGAATAACGTTAGTTGTTACCCATCATGCTTGTTGCATGTTAATGCGGATAAGGGAATCGTTATTTATTTTGGCTTTGGAGCAAGTTTTTAGGGGGCTTAACTTGTTGTAAAACAACTTCTTTCCTGGCATGTCGGTACTAGTAGAGGGGGCGGTTACAAGAGAAGGGGTATGATAATTCTGCAAGTTCTCCTCTAAAGGGGAGTTCTTCTGCCTTTTACTTGTCGTCTGGAAGAAAGACTAACGTTTCTATTATAAAGATAAAGAAGAGTACTGCTAACAAGACCTCTAATGGAGTGGAAGAGGCGAAGGAGGTGATCAAGGTGAAGAGCAAGCACAATGGGATTAGTTATGGGAGTGTAGTGTTTTCATAAGATTGGAAACTAGTGTTACAACAAAGCTCTGTATCAAACTTCCAGACCAGCTAATTGTTTCAAACAGGTTTCTATGTTTAGCTTACAACTCTGTTGACTCTTATTTGGAATCATAAATTGGAATGGCTTGAGTAGAAATTCCCTGTAACATTTCTTTAAATATCATATATATCCTGTAATTAATGTTCCCATTGCTTCCAAACTCTAATTTCTGCACTGTATGAGTTCATGAAAAGAATGAAATTAAATCACCCTTTGTTTCATGTTAAGAATTATGAGTTAACTGGCATTAAATTAGTCGGCCATGATCAAGCTCCTAAACTCGGCATTGATATTATTGGAGAAAGACCTCTTTTATTTCTCTGTATTCAATACTGAGGGTGAGCTTTTGTCACAGACCGTTATTTTACCATCATCCATATTTCCACGAGAATCATTGTCCCTGTATTTAAAGATGAAATGGCTCACAATTCTCAAAGCAATTTCTCTTGCAGCATTCCTAGGGATGTATTCTACCACTTAAATTAAAATCTTGAGTCTAGTAAGATCCTGTTTCATTCATGCGCTAAGCTAATCTTTTGGTAGTTTTATCTTTAGAGAGTTCTTCCACTGTTCAGTAATTTCACCTCTCATTGATTTGGTAAATTTGTAAGGTAAATCTTAAAAATTATTCAGTATGTTGTGTTTTGATTTAGGTTTGTATCGATTTATATTTCTATCACTGTGTATGGGGAATGTATGAATTTCGATAATAAATATTAATTAAATTTTATTCGGTGCCCTTCCTGGCAAGCCGTCGACATAAGAGTTGGGGCTATGATAAATCTGAAGGTGTTGAGTTGTTTACTTATATTCTTAGCATATTGTAAATGATATGGAACCATATGTAGCACCGCCTCCTTTTGTTAAATTAATCTCTCTAATTCTATTGGCAACCAGTCGCAGCCGTTGCACTTGAATATAATAGGGAGTCTAAAGTTTTAAATTATCTCTTTGATTCCCTAGTGAGTTAATTGCGGCTGCTGCACTTGAACATGGTAGTTATATTGATTTGGGTTCTATCCAAACAGAATGATCATTGAGGGTTTGTTAGTTCAGCGATGCGCGCGTAATCTCTATTTGAGGAATTCACTTAAGATTAAAAGCTTAATTTTTCTCCTTGTCCTATCGCTGCTCCTCTCTTTTTCCACAACTCTCAGTTTAGTTCAAAGTTTGTTCCATGAATTTAAGCTAAGGAATATTCTATTATTAGAGGAATTGCTATAGTTTAGCACCTGTAGTTGCATTAGAGAGGTCGCCGAACTCCAGACTTAAGGATATCAAAATGTTAGAAATGTATGCTATAAATATATAGATATTTATTTAGATCCGATCCTATTGGTAATGGGTGTATTATGTACAGATTTAAATAATCTTCCGAATTCCATTGTCAACCTGTCATAGCTGAAGCACTTGAACATAACAGGAAGTTTAAATGTTTTAAAAAAAAAAACCTGTTTGATTCTACTGACAATCTATCACAGTTGCTACACTTTGAAATAATGATAACAATGCATGTAGATGGTGATATTTCCAAATTCCAATATCCATTTTCTAATATACTTGGCAACTTGTCACTGTTACAAAAATTAGAGTTGAGGCAGAGTACAGAATTAAATAAACTCCCTATAACCATTAGTAACCTGTCTCAGCCGCATCACTTGAGCATAAGAGGAATTTTTTAAGGGTTAAATAATCTTCTTGATTCGGTTGACAATCTACAACAACTCATCTGAGCACCATCTTTGGAAACTCCCCAAAGATTTTATCACAAATTGACCTTGTCAAATTTCTAGTGTTATTTTGGTATAGATCTCTCCAACTAAAAAAAAACTTTCTTCTCATGCCATTCATCCAATGAGTCTGCAAATATCTGTGCTCTTGTCCTAACGAGTCTTTTGATAGGTTCTTGGGTTCTTGTTAATGATTTCTATTGCCAAACAAAGCACTAGGTGTGAATTCTCGTAGATACACAATATGTTTTAGTTGTAATATGCAGTGTCGAGTTTATTATAAACATGGTGGGGATATTGCACAAGTACAGTGTTGATTTGTTCTGTACGTTGCATTTTCATCCTTCCCTTTTGCGCATTACTATCTGACATTTCATGTCATGAGAGGAAACCTTCTTATCAAGGAATAATGGCAAATAAACCACAGGCATTGTTTATGCTCCCATACCTTTCCATGCATGTTTGAGTGGCTTTTGTTTCCTCTGATATGAAATCTTCTTGAATCCTTTCAACCAAAACAGGTTTCTTCTCATAAAAAAAAATAAAAATTCTTTACTATGTTCTTAGATTATGTATGAAACGCACAGAATTTTCTTGATCTATGTTTATTAAAATTTCCTTTTTACCTTCAGTATTGAGGCTTTGCTGTCATGACATATAAGATTACCATACGATCTTCACTTAAGCTACGAACTCAATTACAATATATTGGTGTCTTAAGAGATTCAACTTTAAGTTACACCATGATGCTTTTACCATCGCCTATTTGAGAGATATTCAATACTAGGGAGGCCCATTTTAGATCTATACTAATACTCACTCCGCATTATATGCTTTATAATTATTTGGTTATGGAGATAATTATATTAGGAATTAAATTAGAGAAGAAATAAAAAAAATTGAGTTATTATTTGACTCATTAATTTGGAATGGAGTTAGTTCTTGAGTTTTGATATTGCTGCCATGATGAGTTGGGAAACCTTATGTCTTGGACTTGTTAGTCATCTAGAGGTTGGGGATAATTCCCTTTACGATTGGCTTTCATGTTGTATTCTTGTATGTTGATGCTCTTTTACTTGATTTTTGATGATTTGGGTATAGCCTTACACTTGGAAGTTGATCCATTATGAAGATTTTATGTAGGATGATGTATGCCTTGCTTTACATGATTGTTCTTGTGGTATTTTATACTTTGTATGTTGGCTTACCCAGTAGTGATTTTAGAGTTTGTTGTTCATAAGGGGAGTGGCTTTCAATGGGGGCCGAGACCCGGAAGTGGTCTCAGGGTAACTCATTGGAAGTTTGTTAATCAAGTGAAAACGATAATATTTATTTAGGGGTTTTGGGTATAATCAAACTTTAACAAGATATAAGTGAATGCCTCACTCATGGCTCAAGTGCTTGTATGGCTTGAGATGAGTTGAGAAGGCCTGGAATGGTGAAATCATTGTCTTGTCCTCATGAAAGATAATTGATGCCGCATTGGATTGCATGTGGGGCCGGGTTTCGTAAGAGGTCACCAGGGTAACCCGAGTTGGGGGCCGGGACCTAGGAAGAATCGCCAGGGTAACCCATGCAACATTGCAATGACACTCTTCCTTTAACAAATATGTATGCTTTGTTTTCCGCTATGATAATTCTTGAGCCTCTAGAAGCATATGTCGGCATTTGTATGTTGATGGTTTAATTGGTTATTCCTTATGATGGGCACATCTTGTGTTGGTTATATCTTGTGCTGAGATTGCTTTATGTTATTGTGGTTCTTGTTGTGGAGTCTTGTATCCCTATTTTGAATGATGGTTTAGTTGGGGTTCTTTCTTGTCATCTCTTAGCACAGGGGGTGGGCCTTCGGGTCCACGTGGTTGGGTGGAATGTGCTATGCACCCCATTGGGTCCCCAGTCATCGATCGAGAAGTGCAAAATTGTACCTTGCAGTGATTCCTGAGTTGATCCAGAGTCGAATCCAGTATTGCAGCTTTGTACTCTTTTATTTCAAATGTATCATTCTATATTATTGTATCTTCCCCATTCATGTTGGGAAGCAGCATTGTAATATTGTTACTCTTGATTAATATATTGTCCATATACATGTTATATTATGGTTACGGGTGTATACATACCATCTATGTGGTGTAATGATGTTGTTATAAAAGTAAAGCAGTCTTGTAAACCCAAGGGATTTGTTATATATAGTTCATGTTTAGTTTCATTTCATGTGATGTATGATTATTATGATGTATATTAGTACCCCTAAAAAAAAAAAATTAGGTACCATAAATGCTTGATGTAATGTATCTTTTGGGCTTGCTTGGCGGGGAATTACATAAATCCTTTGGAAGAAGAGGCCAAATGTTAAGAGGCAGTTTTGAACAAGTTCCTTGATCATACATTCACTCAAGAAGAGGAGCAGGAATTAGACAATGCTAGTCTGGGTAAGTTTTCAGACCCCCTAATCAGTCCATAATTCATATTCAAGTTGAGAAGGAAACATAATGCAAACAACAAATCAACATTGATTATTTACACATTGGTTTATCAAGAGGATGTCTAATTTGACATCTAATCTAGTTGGAAAGAAGGTGGGAGAAGCCACCACCTATTAGGCCTATTGCAAGGCATGAGGATGAGCAATAGGAAGAGGAGAACCAACCAATTTATCCACCCCAAAAAAATTGTATTTTCAGTCAAAGAAAGTGGGTATGTGTTTTTGTTCTTTTTCTTGGATAGGCATCACATGAATTTATTAACAACCACCTTTCCTGCACCCATTGTTGGTTGCTTACAAGCAAAGAAGGAATATTCAACTGATCAGGAAAGAAAAATATTTTACAGAACCAGTTAATGGATTTGTTTAAGCAGCCTATTTATCTATTTTGTTTAGGTAGGTAGGCCATTTCAGTTAAGTTTTGTTTTCTAATAAGTGCAATTGCAATGTTTGTTGGCCCTGTCTTAAACAGTGCCATGATAGTTGTTTTTCTATTTTGTTCTATTGTTGTTCATGTTTCAAATAGTTGAGTTACTAAGGTTTCTGAGTACAAGGGAAAGAATTGACTCCTATTCCCAATGGATTTTTTATATTGATCCAATTTTCTTAGTAGGAAAGCATTTAGTAGAAATCTCCAGAAATGTTACCAAATTTCACTTACAACTCAATTTGGTAGAGTAGAAATAGTTGATTGCATTAAAAAGTGAAAGTTATACAAACAAATTTTTACTATGCTTAAACCATTGCAAAAAGGAGTTTTCAAATGAACTTCAAATGCATTATGCAAATGTTCTTTACAACACAAAAAATTCACATTAAGTTTGCATAAAAAATTGTTGTTTTATTCACTGTACAAGAAAGAATGTTTGAATGTCCCACACAAGCCGTGGGCATGATTGATTTAATACATCATAAAGGAAAGCTATATATATGAAGATTTGAAATAAAGGAAGACACATGGAAAGAGAATATTTCCATCATTGCCTGTGGCAAAATCTTGTGTTGATCTTCTTTGTCATCAGCTCCTCCTTGTTCCTGATCTTCAGATGTACCTACATCATGATGGAAAGTTTTGGTTAGAGCTCAAGATATAAAATCTAACCATATGTCCTATCAAAAAAAATATAACCTTCATTCAGGGTGCATTAAATTAGTAATCCATTGTCACATATATCAAAATGTCCTGGAAGTCAAATCATTAGGAAGAGCATTGAGCTTCATTGTTTTATCTAAATTGTTTGTTCATTGTGCAGGTACAATTTTATTTATCATTTCATGAATCATCTTGTTTGAAATCACAACATGTAGAGAAAAATGGGCTCCCACAAGGGTTGATCCCAACATGTTGCTCTCTTGGATTTTTAGAAGGGATATGAAGTATATTTTAATCAATGGAAGTGACTTCAATCATGGTATTCATTACAAGTTTCTAAAGAAGCATATCATCTATCAATGAATACACTATGCTCAGAAAGCAACATATCATCAAAGGGGACAACCTCCATAATGACAAGATGAATGTAAGTTACTAGGGGAAACACAAAGAAGTGTAATCCCTCACAGTAATAAAAGGAAACTTGAAAAGCTTAAATTGATCTTAAACAAAAGTAAACAAGTGTACATTAACTCTTCATGAGATAGAGTTATCAAATAGTGAGTGGAAGCCCTCAAGTCACACTATGGTGAACAGTCATTATTCAAGGGCAGCCATAAGTCAAAATCAAAGGATAGTTGTGCATAACGTAAGGTTGACAGTCCTTTTGCATAAAGAGTGAGGCCTCTACATGAAGAAATCAACTTTTGATAGAAAAACATGGTAATCAAATTGTTTTATGGGTTTGATCACAATAATAATGGAGGAACAACACTCATCAAATAAAGAAGGGAAGCAATGCACAGTAACATGTAAATGAAATGGAATTCAGTGATAGATTCAACTTTAAATAATAGTCATAAATCATCATATGGTAAAGAACAGTTTATAAGTGCTCAGTTAATTTGAATATTTCCTTTGGAAGCTTAAGTGAAAGCTTTGCCTAGAAGGAAATTTTGTCCAAAATTTTATCAACTTTTGAGCATTAAAGTGCACAATCTCTTGTCCATACACTAGTGTCACTCCTTGAGATAATCACAAATGTTTGTTGGTATAAAGATAACAGTTGTTTTTTATGGATTAACTCCATTGTTTATGAAAAGATGGAAGGTTTCAAACTACTAAATATTCCACATAATATAATAGTGATTTGCAAGATAAAAGTCAAACACAAGTTCGGAACAGGGACCCTCTTTTCTTTCACCTTTCTGGGTCATTCTGTCATCACCTCATTTTGTGCACCCCCATTTTGGTGTCCTAGATGGTCAACGTACCTCCAAACTCTCAACGTAAGTTGACCACATTTCATCCCCTCTAATTTTGCTAAGTCCTGGATCCTTGCAGACTCTCCTTGGCAATTCGCTTCTACCAACGGCCATGGGGCCTATCAGGCTTGCCCCATCGGGTTTCCCTTACCGGGCTTCCTCCAGGTGTTCGTCATTTCGAATGGCAGAAAGGCTTCTGCCTTCCTGAACCCTGGGGCCTGACTCCTCATTTTCCGCTCGCTTAAACTTGCAATGTTTTAGACTGCCTTCGTCCATGCCGGGTCCGATCCACTGGACTTTCGTCCCCGAAACTCCGTGTGATTTTTTCCATTTTCAATGAAAAACCTGCAACGAAACCCCACCCTTCGGGCCCTAAGCTCCCCTTCACTAAAAACTTCTGAAATGAAGTTTCAAGCGGTCATCTGACTGTGTCTTTTCGGCCCTCGAACCTCAGACCTCCCGCCACCATTCTAGATTTGAATCCACCAACCCTCCTATCATCCGTACGAGCATTAAATGAGGGTATTAAATGTATATTGGGGTATAAATATTTGGCCTGATCTGTCATTTTCATTTTTCAAGTTTTCCAGAGGAGTTCAGAGTGCGTTCAAGGAGTTCAGTGCATCCATCGCTTGCCACCCTCACGTTCATGATCATCATTTGGCCGTCCTTGGTAGATTTTCCAACTTCCCTCATTAGACTTCCAAGGTAGGTTCGTCGTCTGTTCCTCCAAGAGGTTGTTTATGATTTTATGCCTAAAATGATGAATAAACATGGGCTAAAATGCATTAACTTGATAAAACATGACAAAACCTACAAAACCCATGTCTTCAAATTCTGAAAAAACCTCCAAATCATCTCCTAAGATCAAACCAGAGTTGGACTTCGTTGTTGTCATTCTTCGTGTAGGGAATTTGCACCCTCCAGGCCCGTGCCCTTCTATCGCTATTAAGAACTTAGAAAATGAAATGAACTTTTTCAAATGGTGGGATGCCCTCTCAGGCCCGCCACCTCGGACCTCTGTCACCCAATCACTATCAAATTTACCAGACTTCAAACTTAAAGAATGGCCTCCATTTCTGCTTCCCTAGCCCGCGCCATCAGGATTCCATCCCTGGGATGCTCTATTACTTCTGCCATTCCTAAACAGCGAGGAGAACCCGTCCACCCATAATCCAAGGCCCGCCTCATCTTTCATCATCCGGTGTCGAACTCAAACCAATTGACCAAACATGTCACTGGGTCCCGATTCACGGACTTTCATGGCAACTTCACCCCTTCGAAACGGCCACCTATTGGCGACCTTCCACCTCCCGGGTCCCGACTCTCCATTTTCTGTCCTTGCTCTCTCTGGACCCTGACCACCAGGATTCCATCCCATCTCAGCCAGTTTAAAAGGGAGGAATAAGCTCGCCTTTTCGACCTCTGAGGTTCGCTCTCCTAATCACTAAGAGAAACTTCACAAAGAAAACCTAGTAGCCAAGTTTGATGCCGGGTCCGGTCCGTCGGGCTGCTCCTGTTGGGTTTTTGTGTCGCGACCGCCGTTCTAAATGGCGAAACCCTGACGACTTCCCGCCCCTTCAGGCTTGAAAAACTCGAAGTAGAAAGTGAACATCGGTATTGCTTTGAGCTCCCGGGTCCCGGACCCCAAAGTTCTGACCCCAGAACTTCGTTTCTTCCAGGCCATTTCAAACAACAAATCCTTGATAGCTTTCAAGCCCTGAATCTCCGGGAGCTCCAAAATTGATCAAAATAACCTCAAATTTGAAAACCAATCTCGAGCCACGTGCTCAAATTTGACCCTCTTGAACACAAGCCTTTCAAACCATCAAAATATGAAGATGGGAGAAATCACCTGGATTGCCCTACCCTGTTCGCCCTTTAAAACAACATTCCTGCAAGGAAAGTCTGGCCCCCTTGGCCGGGGTTGTCCAAAATCCCTCCAGGAAATGACTAACGACATTTGGAAGTAAAAGTTTGATTTTATGAATGATAAATTGTCTAATTGGATTTCATCCATGGAATTTCAACTAATGTTAATACTTTCATAATTGGTTGTAATTATTACGTCTCTATTTGCAAGATATATGGAATCGGGTGTAGGACCCTTGGGGGCGGCTGCAGAAAAAGACAAAGGAAAGAAAGCGGGCAAGACTCCTCGTGGAAGAGAGGACAAAGACCAAATGAAGTACCAATTCCAAGGTGAGCCTCTACATTCAAAAATCATCATCGACTAGAAGGAAATCACAGATACCAATATTGGCCATATCGATATTGATGAATTTAAGTAAAGGGTCAGAGTCCACCCGAAGACCGACAATGCCAAATTGATTAGGCAAAGCATAATTGCAAAAGTTACAGGCTTCCATCCATCCCTCATAGCCCTGGAATTGGTCATAGCTTGTTGGCAGGCCTATCAGCCATAGACGCGAACCATTGTTGATAGGGACAGAAATATTCTTGCTGACATGTCGAGTGAGGCAATTATGAAAACCTTTCACATCCCCACCTTTGAGGAGATGGAGATGCCTACCATTGAAGAGTGTAAAGCAACATGGGATGAGGACCCGATGGGCTGCAAGAAGCTAATAAATTAGTACTGGCTCAAAGAGAAAAGGGGCAGGGCTACAAAGGTTCTTCAAGAACTCTTCTGCAGCGACTTCCATGAAGACTACCATGACATGGTAACTATGTTGAGCAGAGTGATGGGCGTCACCACTGCTGCCTTTTTTTAGGAGTGGATGGTATATTTCATAGATCATATCCTCCGTGGGGATGAAGATGTCACCACAAAAGCCTCATTCTACTGGGGATGCATAATAATCGACTGCTTCCACGAGCAGTTCATGAATGTCAAAAAAACCTCCAAGTTCTATATGACGTCCTATCTCGTGTACTCACTGGCTGAGTAGAGGCAATATAGAGGATTTTTTGTGGCACCTGATGAGGAGTCGAGTTGAATATTGAAGTTCTATGACAGATATCCCTAGCTCCAGTTCAGGAACTTCAAGAAAGAGTGTTGCAGGGTGAACAATGCCTTCATTGGCCACATCATTAGATTGCTCAGAGGGGATTTTGAGAGAAGGGTCTCCCATAGTGCTCGGACATTCCTAAAGAAATACGACCTCCTATTCATACAGTACCCCAAGTTTACATATATTTATGCCCAGAGTTTCACAGAAAGGCTGAATAAGCTGCCCCGGTACCACAATGACCAGATTATACTGTTAGAGCTTTCCCAATAGCTACAACATATGCATTCAGTCCTTGGTGGAAAACACTTGGTAGGGATCCCTTATCCCTTAGCCTTCGGCCAAGGAATGTAAAAATTACAAACTTCCCAGTGCGTCGGGAATTCTGAGAAGGAATTGGAGGAGTTCCATTTTCGTCTACACACTGCTCACCCATGGATGGACCCACATGGGCATGTAAGAAGGGCACTAGGACCAGGGTTTTCCCATTTACATTACGTTGAATATTTCTGGGTAGATTTTCAAGATGACAAGGAGGTGCATGCAACGCATTACATGTGGATGACTGCATAAGAAGGGTGCAGCTATTTCCCATATCGGATCAAGTCAAAGAAGATGAAAGCATTGTAATGGACCCTAGATACAACACAATCACTAACCTGCTGCTACCAATGATATATTGGGATGAGCAAGAGTTCAATGACCTCAATATTATAACCAAACCAATCGTAGCCCATACCAAAGAATGGGTTGATGGGCAAGTAGCCCGATTGAAGTAATAAGGGGTTGTCCTGACATATGAAGGGCTTAAGAGTGAGCCTAGCACTATGGAAGATGTTGTTGCTACCACTTCAATAGGAGGGACATCCAAATCTCCTTCGCTCACAAGGTCAAAGAAGAGGAAAGGGACTGAGGTAGAGCAGTCACCAGATCCCAACGTTTATTCACGAAAGGATGCAGGAGGTTCACCCTCTAAGAAACCCAAATGGATGGGAGGTGTCATGGAGTAGCTAGCCATTCAAGAGGGTGAGGGAGGGAAAGTAGATTAGCCAAAGCCTCCTCCAGCTCTCCCTATTTCCACCGCCCTTCCATCTGTTTCCAAGGCCATGGTTGCCACAACCCCGCCTGCGATAGACATCTCGGTCCATCTCGCCTCCTCTCCCCCGGCTGGGCCCATAATAGTGGTTGAATCCTCTGCTACAACTTCTCTACTTTCCCCCACCGCCATGTCACCTACTACATCGCTTCCACTAGCAACAACAATAATACCAATGCCCACACTCACTTTTCGAGAAGCTTTCTCGAGGCATATGCAGAATGTCCCCTCAGAGATTTCTCAAATCTTTTTGTATCCCTCCATCCAAGCTGTCGTAGTGCAGGTCCTCACCAATGGTACACCCTCACAACCCCCCAACAAGACCACCAACAATGGAGGCCACGGTGCTAATCTCAAAAGAATGGGAGAAGTGGGAGAAAGAACCTTCAAAAGTGGTGGAGGAAGAAGCTGATAATTACCACAAACACCTAGAGTATGAACACTGAAAAATTGATAGGGTGGTCTGTGAAGAAGAAGAAATAGGGTCTTCCAAAAGTGGAGACAAAGAAAAAGATGTCGGTGGCAAGGTTATTACATTTGATGATGATTTCAAGGAGGAAATGGCCCGACAATTAAGAGATGATAAAGAAGAAGGGAAAGAAGGTGATAGGGCAACAGAAAATGTGGAACTCCCTATAGGGGAACAACAAGAGGATGTGTCATCTCCTCATAAAGAAGAAGAAAATTTAGAAGAAGAAAAGCCTGAGGGTGAGGCATAAGCTATAAAAAGCCTCAAAATTGGACAGCCCGAGGAGCATGTGCACAAGGATGAACAAACTAAAGAAAGGAAAGGGAAATAAATTGAGAAAGAAGAAAGTCCCTGGGAGTGATTGCCTACTAAACCTCTCATCAAACACCTCATGTTCATCCAAGAATCTGATGAGGAAGAAGGAGACAACACCAAAATGGAAGAAAGGGCTTCCAGAGGTGAACAAATAGAGATCCAAACAAAGGAAGGCGAGGGTGATTGTGAATCGCCCAAGGGAAAATCTGCTATACCTGAATGGCTGGAGAGGCAACCTAAAAAGAAGACTCCTGCCCCAAAGGATCCAAGAGCAAGATTGGAGGTTATCCTAGCCTGAGCATAGATCACAACCAAGAAAGAGAAGAAGCCCAAAATCAGATCCAAGGTAATGATGGATGCTTCTGGGTCCTGAACTGTGCAAGTAGCAACACCGGTGGTAGGCCAAGAAGGAGTAAGCTATAATATCTCCACCATTGACTTGGGAACTACTAATAGAGAGCAAAAGGTAGAGCACCTCAAGGATTTTGTGGCTACGGTGGTGCATCTAATACTACAGGATAAAGTCTCAAAAGACGAGCTTCAAGCATAGGTAGTTGACTTGACAACTTACATCCAACAATGGTCCTCAGCTGAAGAAATGCCTACCACATCTGTGGATCCAGCCCAACTGCTATCCAAGGAACAAATTGACAAGCTAGAAAAAAGAAAGAACTTGGAAAAAACTACAGAAAGCTGGTTCCAACAGGTTCTATATGTCGGAAATATGGGTATGAGTCGGGCTGTTCGAACAACCAACAAGTTCCAAGATTTATAGCAGTCTTTGGAAGGCACAAAGAAACTTTGCACTGACTTCCCTGTGACATATAGGTCCACCTATTGAAAGATCGAGGCTATCCTTGGGCTACCAAAAGCCACATGGGAAAAGGAGCTCGCACTCAAAAGGGATGACCATTGGCTAATGGATGTATGGAAGCGGGACTTTGATAACAAAAAAGAAATGTTGGAGCAGGTAATTGATACAGCGGATCCATATATTGAATGGGTCAAAGAAATTAGAGTTGATTGCACCTGATATTTGAGGCTAATGACGAGGTATGACATACCCACGGTGCAAATTGATCTAGATAGAATAGAGCCCCATTTCCAGAAAAAGATGGAGGATGGGATGGCAACAGAGATAACCATAGATTTCATGAGTTTTGTCACCCGCGCCTTCGCCAAGTCAAAACTGTTCAGAGACCATGCCACCAAGTATGATGAAGACTAGAAAAGGCTTGAGGACAACTCTAGGGAATGGAGTTATCAAGTGTTGTGGTCCAAGATAATAGAGGTTGAGAAACTCCAACTGGTAATCTTGAAATTCATGGAGTATCAAACTTTGAAGAAGCAGGAAGGCAACCCTATTGTCAGTGAAGAACTTCTAAAGGAATAACTATAGCAAAAAGAGCAATTAGCAAAAGACAAAATGCTACAGTGTTGTCACTAGAAGACGAAATAGGGATGAAGAAAAAATTGTATTTTAAATTGTAATATATTGGGGGGGTAGGTAGAACCCTAGTTTGTAGTTAATCTTGGCCACACAATGAGATTAAATCTTGGCCATTCATTCTACTTTTTGGGCACTATAAATAGGGGGTCTCCTCTCATTTTCAAGAGAGAGTTGAGTTGTTGTAAAGACATGCTGCAGAAATTTATAATCAAAATACATTTACTTGGTGCATTTTATGAGTTCTTCACATGTTTCATGATTCAATCTCCATTGTTAGATGTTTATTTAGATTCACATTGTTGTTCTAGTTAGCTTTGAATTACTTAGATAGATTTTAGTAATGTTGTTATGTGATTGTAGAAATTTTTGTAGTGTTGATGTCTTCCAGTCCATACTTTTTGTCGTTTGTTGCTGGTAAATTATCTTATAAAGTTATTCTGGGCTAAAACTTGAAGTTTCTTTTAAACTTTTATCTTTATTCATGCATGTATGTGGTGGATGAGTGATAAAATATCTGCATACCTTTGAAGATAGCATAGAGTTCATGATACTGTAGGCACCTTGGTTAAATGGAATCCTGTTTGAAGGGAGCTTTCCATAGCAAAACCTCCATGATCACTATTCAAAGCTAGTTGTAGATATAGGAACCTTCCCTCTTCCTTTCTCTTTTCCTTTTTTTTCAGAAACAACCTATGCTAAGGTTCATTGCACATTGTAAAGCCAAAAATTAGGGAAAACATTGAAGTTTTAGATTGTTGTCTAAACCTATAGTGAAATGCACCTTAAATCCTATCTCAGAAACTTCAGATTTTAAGATCCACCTCGCATCCAGCTACGTAAATCTGCCCTGTGATTACCAGCAAAATCACACCAAACATCAACTGAGGAGTTCCATGCAAGTCATGACCTGACACCCGAGAGACCTTGGGGAGATTTTCAGCAACTTGTTGTTGGAGATTTCCTTTCAAGAGAGGTAGTGCACATGCACATTACCTATGTTGAGAAAGTGTGCAAAACACCCATCAACAAGTATGAGATGTAAAGAGATATCAAAGCATGTAAGTGATAGGTGAAAGACACCAAGAACAATAAATGTTGATCAATGCAATAGAAATTGCAATAGGAGAATGTAGTAGGTGAATTACAAGAGGGAAGATAGATCGGTAAGAGGGGAAGTATATATGTGGTGACAAAGACTTGTAGCAAACCCCATGCCATCAAAGAAGAGCAAACCTCATGCCATCAAATAAGAGAAAACCCCGTGCCATGAAAAGATCAGATGGTGAGGTTGATTGGGGAACTGAATACATGAGGAAAGCTTACAAAGGGGATTTAAAGATGAGTACAGATTGAGGATAGAGGTGTAGGAAGAAAAGGAGATTCTCTCCTTTGGAAGCATTTACATTGAACAAATACATAATGGATGCATAAATAGGAATGACTATAGATAAATACTTCAACTTACTATTTTGACCATCTTTATTGGAGTGGTAGGTTTAATTAATTAGTAGAATACAATTAGATGATAGGCACATTCACAAATATCAAATGCATTGCAAAGGAAAATGGAAAATGAAGGTCATGATCACTGGAGTTTTGATAAAGTCAATCATATAGATCTTCAAAAAATAGAGGCAATAAAAAATGAAGGAAAAAAAAACATCAAAAATTCTTACCTAATCATGACCTTAATATGAATCTGCACAAGTTTCTCCTGCAAAATCTCCATGAAGACTATAGAGAAGCTTGAGTTAGAACCCTTGGCAGCATCGAGGAAGCAACAATGAATGAAGAGTGTAGAATGAAAGGAAGTTTATAGAATACAAAGTGTAATGAAGAATAAAATGAAAGCCGCAAGTGTTTTAGATTTAGGGTTTCTTTTACCCTAACATTTGGCTGACCCCTTTTAGGGGTATTTTTATCTTTGATTTAAATATTTTGCATAGGATGAATACCTTTTTCCAATGTTTAAGTCCCTTGATATATCTTGTAATCTTTGCATGATGTTAGTCAAGGTAAAGTCAAAACCCTTATTGTGTGACCTAATTTTTTTTGCATGAGATTGAAATTCAAATAATAATGCAAACATTATTATGGAAATCAATTATAATTTTCTTTAATAAATGTCATGTGAATGGGAGAGTAGGAAAACCCACAACACATATTAAAGTAATTGTAAATTGATTACTTTAATATTTGTTTAGACTGATTATCTTAACTTCAAATCATGTAGAATCGATTAAGGACTGTAACTGAAGAGTTTTTGTCTTGATTTCTAGTCAATTGGAGTGATTTTAGGGTCAAATTTGGTCAAACTAATTGTAAGAGGGAGTTTGAGCCTATTTTTTTCTCAAATTACTTTAGTTTTCACTCCTCTTTGTGAGGGTTTTCAATTTTGCTCATGGATCAATTTTTGGGAGATATTTTGAGGTTACAATTAACTACAAGTGCCACCTCTTGGAACTTTGGAGTTATCTTTTGTATATAGGAGAAAAAACCTTTGTTTTCCTCAGTTCTTTCTTTCTTTCCTTCTCTTATGGATTGAGAGAGGCTGAATTTTTTTGTAGCTTTGACTGATTATTCATTTATGATACAATAGTAGGTTACTTTCATATTTTTGCAGTGTTTCCTTCCATATTTCATGATTATCAAGTTGCCTTCTTAATTTCAGGTTTTTTTTAATATCTTAAATTATTTGATACAAAGTTATTGTGTTTTGATAAAAAAATTAAGTTTATGTCTCATTCTTTTATTACATATACACAAAAGCAGTTAACCATCATAGGTTGTAAATTGTGCATTTGTCTTATTTTGCATTTTGAGTTGTGAAAACATTGTTTTACTTCAAAGATCAGATATTGTAGGCCTCTTTATGAATTATAAATATGTGATTTGATTGCACAAATTGAGTTGTGTAAAAGGATTCTTTGAGAGATGGTTGTGAGTCATTTTCTGCATATTAGTTTTATTATTGGTGCATTACCTCATAGATTAATGATTTCCATTTTAATTTAGTTATCCTTCTTACCTTTTCCCATTCAAGCCATTAGTTTCTAGGAGATCAAAAGGGTAACCAGCCCATAATCTAGATATTCACCTTCGCCATAAGCAACCCATAGGCTCAAAGGTGTTTCAATGTTTCACAGGATTGCTAAGTTCAGGCTTAGCATCACGAAACAATCCTTGTTGATAATAGTTGCAAAGTTGCAAAGTTGTCATCTTCATAGAAACTCACTTACAGGCCAAATCTGAAAGTTTTAGAACCTGAGATCAAAGAAGAAGGAAATTCAAACATCAAGCCTCAGGACCACATTTTGAGATTCCAAAAATTCTAGACGGGACTAAGTCACCACCTAGTGTGTCTTAGTCCTCTTAGAGGTATTTTTTAGAGATTCTTCTAGATCCGGTTCTGACATCTGAAGATTTTACATCTACCCCAAAAAATAGAAACAAGACTAAGACAATAGTAAGGGTGTCTTTATCCTCCATAACATATTTTGACAACTTCTTTGCATTCTGTAGTCCTCACAACATTTCCACACTTCCCAGGTACACATATCCTAACTTAATATTGCATGATTTCATCATTTACATTTATCATTTAGCTTGCATTACTAGGTTTTATGAGTTGAATGCTTATTTGTCTTTTCCAAGCATTTTCTTGGTGGTGAACACCTTAAAAGATTAAAGAATCCCCTTTTAGTTCTTCCTTGTTGAGCATTGACTCACCTTGTGAGGTCAATAGTCAATCCAATTAGGGTTCCTAGGACATAATTGAATGACCTAAAGAGAATAGAAGTGGTCTAAGCCCCCACTTTCCCACTTTCTTTCTCGTTCACCTATAAATATGGACACATAAAGCTAGTAGGTGCAAGTGGATGATTCCCAACAAAGAACTAGTGGATATATTTATTTCTAATGTCTAAGAGAAAATCCATTACAAACTCACCATGTTGTGCCACAATAACTTCAAAGAGACTATTGAAAAGGGACTACACATTGAAAAATCTCTCATAGCAAGGGGAGTCATTAAACTAAACAACTCAATTGATAACCCCTCTAGTTTGAATGAAAAACCCAAGATTTGGGCCAAATTTTTTTTTTTACCTATAATGGATTAGTTTATTGTAGAGTTGTCTGGAATGCACACAATCCTAATGGACTATAAAACAAATTCTAAGTTGCACAAATGAGCTACACTCCCAACAACGCAAAAAACAATCAACTCAGCTATCCCCAAAATAATCAATCAGATAGCCAACAAACAAATTAGGGAGGATAAAAAAGAAAATATAGCCAACCTAAGAGGAAATTTACCACATTAGGAGAAACACTTGAGATAATCATGTGAAAATTATTTCAACAAAACTAATCAAAGTCAACAAGTGCACAAACTATGAAGAGCTGAGTTTTAAAACGCCATGGTACAATGAAAAAGACTTATGTGAGTTCCATAATATCAATGGACATATGACGAATAACTACATGAGACTTAAAAATATAGTGCAAGAATTAATCTACAAGGGAGAAGTTGATGTAGAACACCATATTAGAAGCAAAGACCTCAAAATATACATGAATCTAGTTCCTAACCATGCTAAGAAAAAAGACAAAGGGAAAGAATGAGACTATCATAGTGCCAACTAAACCTATGGTTGCACTGTCCTAGGCACCCTCTCCCAATCAAACAATACTATAGTCAATGTGCTAACTATACAAGGCATGTACCCCAAATGTAACGTAACTACCCATCGAGGGAAAGTCACAATACAAGGAGGCCCACCTAAACCCACAACTAAGTCATCCAATGACTATATTATTGTGGAACAACTCAAGAAGACCCCCACTTTAATCTCCATCCTAGAGCCATTAAAATTATCACCTATGCATAAGTAAATACTAGAGAAAGTTTTGGAATCATCAGTCCCTGATGACCTCAATCCTAATCAGTTTCAAGCCACGGTTGGAAAAATCATGGCCACTCATCATTTAGTCTTTTCCAAGAAATACCTTCCATAGAAATCGTTCCACAACTAAGCCCTCTATATAGAGGTTTGTGTCCAAAAACATAAGGTCAAAAGAGTATTGATAGATAATGGTGTAGTTCTAAACATTTGTGCCTTGAAATTTGTTAAACAACTGGGGTATTCTAATGGTGTAATTGAAAAATGTAAGAGCACCACTATAAGGGCTTATGATGACCTATAAAGAAATTGAGAAGGCACAATCATGCTTCCTATAAAGATAGGACCAACAACAATAGAAATAACATGTCAATTATTGGATGTTGAGCTACCATATAACCTTCTTCGAGGGTGCCCATGGATTCATGCACTACAAGTAATTCCTTCGACATTTCACCAGTGTCTAAAATTTCCTCGCGAAGGAAAGGATATTACAATATACACTAATCTTGAATGCTTTCCACTATTGTGCAAAATTGGAGGAGAAATACAAAAAAATCTAGCAAGTACCTAGTAATGATATATCATTCCACTCCTCATATGTTTACCCTTCAACACTTCCATCAACCTCAACTAAACCCCCATCAAGTGAGCAACCAAAATCTGATCCCAAGATTCATGTACTTGACAAGGGTAATGGAAACTATCATTTCAATCAAGCCTTTTGCATTGGAATGATTCCCTCAACAACCAAGCTTTATGAAGGGCCAAAGGAGATCAAAAATGTTCAAGCAGTATCAATGGTATTCAAACCCACAATCTTTACCAAGTGGGGAGATTTGAAAGATGGGGAAATATTTGAGGACCTCTCATCAATGATCTACAAATAAGAACAAGAAAAACTAGAACAACTGCTACCCTTTCCAATTGATCCTAGCAATAAAGGGTGTTAGATAGCTAAACAAATGGGATACAATAGAATTTAGGTGGCCTTGGGTGACACAAAAAAGGTAGATGGGAACATATTATAGTGGAACAAAGATAGAAGAACATGGTACTATGCTATGGTTCAATGGATGTGGCTACTCCAAACACTAGATGTACCTCTTTTAAGAAAGGAGCTCCTTCTACTAATGTTAAGACATTGGATACATACCATCTTATAAAAAAAATTTACCAATTGAGGACCTATTTTAAAGCTTTAGCATAAATATAGTCCCTACCTGACCTAGCAAACCTATACTTAAATACTACACTTATAAAATAGACTCTAACAAGTATGAATGGGATTCCCTCGCTTCTAGCGATGATGACCTAGATACCCAATGGGAGAATGATGCCAAAGCTATATTGAATAGTTTAACAAAATTTGTAAGCTTTATAGATAACAGTGACAACCTACCCATCTGCTACCCATAATTAATAGATTAGGACCAACAACATCATGTGCCTATTTTGGATCAATTCCAAAATGATGAAGCTATTGCAGAGTTTATGTGACTTTCAGCCAATATACCATGAGAAGATCATAAAGTAGGGTTTTTTCATGGAAATCAAATAGGAAGCATATTTTGGAGGTGAGATTGCATCCTCTAAGTGCAAAATTGAAAAAGATAATGTAAAAATATAAATGAGATCCCCTATGGAAAACCATGATGTGGCTCTATTGGATCCTGAAAAGAGAAAAATAAAGGACAAATCTAAGGGTGAAAACCTCACCGAGGTTCCTAAAGATGGAGGATTCAATCGCCATTATTTTGAATATCAAGATAAATCGACACTCCTAGTTGAAGAATCTAAACCTATCAATGTTGGTACGACAAAGAACCCAAAAATCATTTACCATGCAACATCACTTGATCTTGAAGAGAAGGTGAAGTTCTCAGCATTCATTAATGAAAGAAAAATCATTTTTGCATGGACATATGTAGAAATGCTAGGGCTATACCCAACATTAGTTTTACATCACCTACCCCTATTTCTTGGAACTAAACCCATCAAATAGAAGCTATGGAAGATGCATCCACAGATAACACCTTTAGTAAAAGTAGAATTGCAGAAACTGTTAGAGGTGTGTTTCATCAAACCAATTGATTATGTTGAATGGATTTCAAATCTAGTACTAGTATCAAATCCCACTAGGGGCATACAAATCTACATTGACTTTTGAGATCTAAACAAAGCTTTCCCAAAGGATGACCTCCCTCTTCCTAGCATAGACATGATTGTAGATGTAACTGTATAGAATGAAATGTTATCTCTAATGGATGACTTCTCTAGCTATAATTAGATAAAGGCATTCCCTAATGATAAACATAAAACAACATCCACTTGTGCATGGGGGACCTTCTAATGGAATGTCATGCCATTTAGTCTAAATAATGTAGGGGAAACCTATCAGTGAGAAATTGCTACAATCTTTCATGATATGTTCCATAAAACTATGGAAGATTATGTCGATGAAATACTAGCAAAGTCCATCAATAGAGAAGACCATTTGACCAATCTATCAAAAGTATTTAGCACGCTCAAACAATACAACTTAATGCTCAATTTGAAAAAGTCTGCATTTGGAGTAACATCTAAAAAACTGCTAGGGTACATAGTATCAAGAAGAGGCATTGAAGTAGATCCTGCAAAAGTAAAAGCTATACAAGAGATGCCTCCTCCAAAGACATTAAAGTAGATAAGAATTATATAAGGGAAACTAAAGTCCATCAGGTAATTCATCACACAGCTGGTAGACAAGTGACATTCATTCACCTATCTGCTACATAGAGACACCACATTCAAGTGGGATGGCAAATGTGATTAAGCATTCCAACAACTCAAGGAGTATCTACTCACTCCTCCAGTATTAATGCCACTTATTTCAAATAAAGAAATGATCCTATTTGTCTCTATGACACAAGAAATATTATGAGCTCTCTTAGCACAACTAAATGATAATAACAATGAAAGAGCAGTCTACCATATCAACCAGAGACATGGTGGGATATGAATTCAACTATTAACCCATAGAAAGATCTCATCTCTCTATCTTCTTCGTGGCATAGAAGTTGAGACACTACATCTTTAATAGACAAGTAAAGCTAATCTCAAAATTAGATCCACTAAAGTATCTATTGGAAAAAGTAGCTCTAATAGGTAGGACTGTTAAATGGGTGATGATACTGAGGGAGTTCGACATAGAGTACATAGATAGAAAAGATATCAAAGGATAGATCATAGAAGATCAACTAGTAGAAGCACCAATGGAAGATCACCAACCTCTCACAATAGACTTCCCATATGAAATCATAATACTAATAGAATAGACAAGCCATTGGACCTTGTACTTTGATAGGTCCTAGTGGAACCTTCAAATTTTCATGCTCCACTTGTCTAAAATGCCTTTACTTGGTGGCTTCTTAGTCTGATATGGGTAAGGTTTAGGGTTTTATGTTGAGGATTTGGTTTACTTAGTATATTTTCTCCTTGTCTAAACCCTTGTCTTTTGATCTAATCCTTTGTTGACTTGTTGTAGTCTGTCTCTAGTCACATTTAAATAACTTAAGTCTTTTATGTTCATGAAATGACTAGCCCCTTGTAGTTAGGGTTCCCTATTTACCCGTTGACTAATATTTTATGTTACTTTGGTCTAAGGTTCCAAATATTTTATAAGGTTGATAATTCAGCCTTGTTTGGATTTTACATACTTTGCAAATAATTGAGTTTAAATCCTCTTTAGGCCTTTTCCTACATTCTCCCTAGGTGGTCCCTTTTTTAAAACAACATTTGTGCACATGCTTAAATCCTACCACTTAAAATTATTTCCATCGCTCATCACAGAAGTCCTATAACCCATCAGGTTCATTAATGTGATGAGTTATGAGCCTTTAAATGTCTCTTGTATCACACATCACAAAAGTGTTTGGTCTTTATGTCTCTTTATCGCGACAAGTGATATGCTTGTTTCCTTTTATATCGGTGAAGATCTTTTGTTCTTTGGTTCCACATCAATGAAGCATGATGGGCTCAATTTCTCTTTTGTATCACACCATCATAGAAATTTTTTGTTGTTTATCTCAATTACTACGATGATTGATATGAAGGTGGGGAACCATGGACTATGATCTTGCCACATGTAAGCATCTAATGCCATTACTTGCTTCACTCATCAACGAAGGCACTTTCATCTTCAAATCAACTATGACAATAAGTGATGGACTTGTTAGTGTAATTAATTATTTATTACACTAGCATAAGTTTACGTAGGTATTTTATTTAACTAATTTAGTCCTAGGTTGCATCATTAGAAAATCATAAATAATGGGGTCATTACCCTTTCCATGTTTGTAGGAGATAAGATTCCTTCTATAAGATGAGTTGTCTTTTCTAGAACTTATCTCAATCTGTGTATCATTCCCTAGATAGGTATTTAGGGTTCACATGTTGTCTCATTTTATTAGATCATGACACATGGAAACATCATATTGTATCTTGCATATCACTCATGCCTATATATTCAAGGCCTTTGTACATTTTTATTCATATTCTAGATATCAACCAGATAATCTCCTTTTGCATGCCCTTAGTTGCAACACTTTCTGTGTGGGTGAATTTATTCTTGGAAAAGGTCCTCTTGAAGGCTGCAACTTCAAGGAAATTGTCCATGATCCATCATTTCAACATGGTATCAGAGCCATTCCATTGAGAGTTCATCCTAGGATCAAGAAAGTTGGGCTCAAGAGATTCATTGCAGGCTTGAAGGTTTCCGTTGGAGGCTACTTGACTCCACCTAGGGATCAAGTCGATTTATGGAGTAGATTGAGTTAGATCCGACCTCACCATTATATTTAGAAGGCCTTGAAACCCTAGGATCGCCTGTTCATTCATCAAAATTGGGTTCATCAAACCAGGAGCCATTAGAGGTATTTTAGGGTTTGCAAAATCAATAGTACAATCCGTACAATTTTCAATAAAAAAAATCACCACTATTAGTTGTCCTCTATGGAAAAAAAAAATTTAGTCATAGGCCATTTTGCTTTTTCAAAAAATTTAGGCTAATTTGTAATAGTTTTGGCAAAAAAAAAATATTGCGGGCTTTTCTATAGTTGGGAGAAAAATATTTCAAGGGTGACTGCAATTTATTACCTAGTCGACATTTAATGGTTTGATTTGTTAAATCTACAAGAATTTTTTTTTTCCTCATTGGAATTAAACTATTTGTTAGTTGGCATCAAATATTTCTTTTTTCTGCATACAATATATTTCCTTATTGGCATATTTATTTTTCAACATTGAGGTCGGCTTATATCAACGAGTTTTGATTTTTTGCATAGTACATTGTAAAAAATCTTGGTTGTCTAATATATTTTGTAGTATATTCTTTTGTCAACTTACATATCAAAACATTTTATGATTTTTAATTGTCATTTAGGCAATATTAAAAATCAAATTCCAGTCCTTGTCGACACATTTCAAATCTACAGAAGGTTTTTGGTTGATGCATTAATATTATTGCAGGAGTACTTATTTGTTGGTCACTTGGGGCCTGCCCGTCATCACAATCTACTGGTCAGATCATGACCGACTATCGTCATCACCTCCTGCTGGTCGTTCACCCTAACTTATATGTCATCGGTCCCATCCTCCATTCTAGCATGCTCATTGTTGTCGCTCCCACATTCCGACCACCCCTAATATCACCAGTGTTTGATCGGCTGCTTAGGTGTGCTATTGTCGCCAGTGATTCCTAGATTTGTACTGTTGCTATCCACCACTGTTCCACTACTCCATTGCCACCCTATCCAGGGGCACTTTTTTTTTTCAACTATTTAGACAAGGTCATGTTAGTAACCGAGTCCTAGCACCCATGCCCCTAATTAGCCTGTAGAGTGCCTAATATATGCCTTTTCTTCCTTTTTTCATAACTCTCACCCAAGGTATCAAAATTTGGAAAACAAGATACCGTTGGAAAGAGGATTTGGTCTACTTTCTAGTGGTGACATCCATTCTACATAATTTTGTTGTTACAAAATTCTACACTAAACTGAAGTCAAAACCATAGTTTGGACATAAAGGCTCATATCTACTCATTAGATTATCAGATTTCAATGATTCCAGTGGCATCAAGAAGGTAATTCAAAGCGTTTTCACCAGTCCATTCAATTTGATCAGTTTCATCTCTAGGTACTCTTGCATTGGTTTTATTCAATATTTATTGAATAACTTGGATATCCTGAAGCTTGGGAAATATTTTTTTGCTTTGGGTGGCATCACTTCAGTTACATATCCTATTTGGAAATCTTTATTTGCTATTGAAGGTCATTGTCTTTGTATTTTTGGAGAGATTTGATAGTTCATTATGGGGCTTGCATATACTCCTTCTCTTGTTATGTTGCACAAGGGAAACTATAAACAATGGAAAAATGGGATCATCCACCATCTCCAATCACTTGAATTATTGCCACATATGTATGGTATAGTTCCCCATCCAAGTGAAGGTATTCATGAACTTGCTTGGAGTTGCAGCAGATACATTGGCTTAGAGATCATTGGAATGCAGTTGATTGTGATCTTTTGAATGCTATTGATCATTACGATTGTCCTCACATCCTTTGGACTAATCTTTGGGATCTATTTGGAGATTCTGATACTCCATCCTTTCCCAATGGTGATGATTCTGAATGTCATTCCTTAGATTAGGTACCCCATGATGATATTTTTATTCAGAAGCTTTCAGATTTGGAATGTCTTGATTCTTCAGATAAGGATGATAGGGGTTCTATAGACACTTCTTCTCCATCAAAGACTATTGGTATCCCTTATCATTCAATGATTCCTTGTCTAGAGTCATTGATTGAGGCTTCCATCTTCTTCATTCATTAGGACACATTCAGTTTTCTAGACTTGACATCACAAGATGGCTTTGTTTCAAGTATTGATGACCTAGATATTTCTACAAGTTTGGAGAACATTCTTGAGGGGATATCTCTCCTCTATTCAGATCCTACATTGGAGAGTTTTCCTAAGTCTCCACATTCCTTTGTCTTTACCTTGATTGGGGTTCCAGAGACTATCATGGAGGCACTTGGTTTCTCTTTAGAGATTTCATGTATGAGATTTCTTCCCTCTCATTTCATTTAGGAGTTGGAGTTTCTTCAACATCTACCATTGGATTTGCTTCTTCTTAGCAAGAGACATGTGGTTTGGAAAACTTTGTTGCTTCAAACTTCTTTCAATGGTTTTGAGGACACTTTATTGTGGGGGGGTGAAATCTAGTCTCCATCTATTCCTTCAATCGAAGGATTTTTGTATTGTAGTCTTTGGATCTTGTTTAGCATTAGTTTCTGCAAAGTCCTAGTTTGTCACCTTCTACATTGATTGGGCATGTACCTGACTTGATTGTGGCATCTTCATCTTTAGTGACAAAGGAGACACATGATTATTTTTCAGAGAAATCATCATCCATATTCATTCCTCCTTTAATTCCTATCTAGAATGGGAAGCATCCCTACACTTGCACTTGGTTTTATTTCTTCCGAAAAGGAGACAAGTTGTTTGTCGACATTGGATCATGTTTTTTCTTCAAACACTTACCATATTTGTAGGTGAACAAATATTTTGGGGGGGCTATATAGTCTCTCTATTTCCCTCCTATGGGGGTACTATTGATTGTATTATATCCATGTGACAGATGGTGTACTTGGGGGGTATTATGGAGTCCTCCATCCTTCCCATCCTTTCCCACTTTTTTCATTTCATCTCCTTTTTGGAGAGGGGTTTTCTTCTCACGGGGTTTTCCCTTTTTCTCCGTTTGTGGGATATTAGTTGCATTTTTCATTCTCATTTGTAAATGGGTACCTAAAATGGCCATCATTTAGCCAAGACCCATCATCCATCATCATCATTGCATAATCATTGCATTTTTCATTTCCTCCCTAAGTTGCACTAATGGGGGGTGTTAGTGTAATTAATTATTTATTACACTAGCATAAGTTTACTTAGGTCTTTTATTTAATTAATTTAGTCCTAGGTTGCATCATTAGAAAATCATAAATAATGGGGTAATTACCCTTTCCATGTTTGTAGGAGATAAGATTCCTTCTAGAAGATGAGTTGTCTTTTCTAGAGCCCCAATCCAGGTCAAGACAAAGGAATGTTGTCTCATGTTGTTAGATCATGACACATGGAAACATCATATTACATCTTGCATATCACTCATGCCTATATATTCAAGGCATTTGTATATTTTTATTCATATTCTAGATATCACTTAGCTAATCTCCTTTTGCGTGCCCTTAGTTGCAACACTTTCTGTGTGTGTGGATTTCTTCTTTGCAAAGGTCCTCTTGAAGGCTACATCTTTAGGGACATTGTGCATCCATCATTTCAACATGACTAAGGATAGTATCTTTGTATTGCTAGGATTTTGTCTTCGTTGAAGTATAAGTGTAACTTTGTAACACTTCAATAATAAGCAATGGAGAATATGAAGAGGAATATTCCTTCCATTGGAGGTGTTATTGCTCATTTATGATTTATGGATCTAACCATGAAGCATTACTACGATGAGTGATGGAGTCCAAAAGAATTTTGAATATGTGAATGGCTATGTGTCAGCTACCTAGAGTATTGTCGCTATTTTAAAGCACATTTGTGAAAGAAAAAAGTGATGGTAAAAAAAAGAAGTAGATCATGTTTTAAATCAAAGAAGATCAACAAAAAGAATTTAAACTTGAATGACTACTTATAAGTTCGCTCATGTGAGCTATCTATCATACATTAATGGATAAGAAACTTTAACTCTAAGTCATAAAGAGGGTTGTTGGTCATTCTCCTCCATAATTGCAATCATCAAGAATCGAGGAACTGGTCAAATTGAAGAAAAGAAGAAGGTGATGCTCCAAATGAATAAATTTCAAGGAACAAACTACTAGTTTTCTCAGGTAAGTTAAATTCTGTAACTTTGTGAGTGAATTTACAACACTAGGTGATTGAGGAAATTGAGCAAGTAGCTAGGATTTGAAATTTAGGGTTATTGATCTATATTAGTAAGGGAATTACATTTTTTTACATAGGGTTTGGGGGTAGAGGACTGAAGTTTTTTTAAAATTGAGCTTCAACCTTGTGAATTTGAAGAATAAAATTGTAATTCATAGTTGTCTTGGAATGCTAGTTTTATTGCATTATAAATATGAGTGAACCCATTGAATTCTCTACCAAACCAGAGAGGAAGCCTAAACCTAAAACACTTACAAAAACTACAAAGAAGAGAACTGTTAAGAAAGATTACCCTTGTTTCATGGAAGAGGACCCTAAGGACCCATCTACAGACGTTATGTTAGTTGGAAAGGGAAAAACTAGTGAGGGTACATTAACAACTCATTTTCAAGATTTAGCTACTAGGGTTGGTGATGTGGTGCTACCACAGAGAGGTTGGGACTTATTTATATATGCTTTCAAGAGGAGATTTGCAAGTCATCCCACCTATCAGCTATGGAATTGTGACATTGGTAAATTAGTTTACCCCAATGTATCTGTGGAGGTGGATTTGATGCTTGACTTTTCTAGGTGCTATTATCCCACTAATAGGACAATCAAAAGATTTCCAAACTTTCTTCCCATGCTTGAAATTTCAAGAAGCCAAATAGTGGAAATCTTCAATTTGAATCCATCTGCCACTGAATCAATTAAGTTCTATGCACTCTATAATGAGTATGAGAAAAATAGGTTTGGATGTAGAAAAAATGTTTTGCCAAGGCACAGGAGGCATGACCTAAAGAAGAATGATGTTCCATTTAGCCCTTTGGAGTTGGAGCCATTTGATTGTGATGATTTTGAGGACTATTTCAAAAATATAGATTGTGCATTGTGTCAAGTCCTGCATAAGAATTTTGACATAAAAATGGATGTTGCTTTAATGGTTTTAGCAATTGATATTCAAAATAAGTATCAAAATAGGGTTTTTGATTATGCTTCCTATATTTTTGAGCACTTACATGAGGATTTAATAAAGTTGAAGGATGCATCCCCTCCATTGTCATGCAAACACTACTCTTTTCTAATGCACATGTTGTTATGGAAAGGCAGAAAGGTGTTTAGGAATTTCATGAAATTGAGAGAAAGAGATAACATGGACAATGAGTTGCCTATGCAAATGTGGACCTATGTTTGGGATGTGCACTATCCTAAATTGAATTACACTTCTTTTTGCAACATTTTCAAGTTTTTGGTGCTAGAGTAGTTGAGCTTAAAGCCCGTTTATAGAATCTCAAAGGGTGTGAAAGAAATATTGAGGCTTTTGGAGTATGAGGAGGGCACTGCACAAAAATTCAATTGTGGGGATTGGTACCTCCATTCCAATTATACCACAATCAGGATATATGGTTACCCAATTCCACCTCACAAGCTACCTATATATATGTTTGACAAGAAATCATTTATGGAGATAATGTGGCAACTTGATGCTATGGATAAAGAACACTTTAGTAAATCAAGGAAGGAATCCCTGGTAAACCATTACTATGGCTTTTCTTATTTCACTTGCACTTCAAAGGAGGGAATTGAGATTTTTGGCTCTCTATTAAACAATTATAGAATGAAACAAGATATTATAAGGTTTTGTGACCTTGAGGGGGTTATTACTACTAAGAGAAGAGCTGGGGGTTTTTAGGGAGAGAACACCAATTCCTCTATCAAGAGGATGTGATAAAAAATCTATCTTCCGATGAGGAAGTTTCAAAAATAAAAATTACATGGAGAAAGATTTGTGCAATTGAAGAAAGGATGCTAAAAGAAAATCCTTTCCATGTCAGTCCTTACAATGAGGTATACGAAAAATTTGTGCAAGAAAATTTGATGCTTGGAGACTTTAAATATAAAATTTTCTTTCAAAAGGTAAAAAAAAGATGAAATAAATGTCAAGGTGGCCAAAAATAAAATGATGCACAAACAAGGAGGCAACCGACTCAATCTTCTACTCAAGGTAGTGTAGTGCAAGATAAGGAGAAAGGTGAGAAACCTGCAATCACTCCATTGGTGGCTTATTGAGCAAGTGAGCAAGTAGACAAGATTCATGTTCCTAAGGAGTCTGGAGAGTATGTTCCCATATAGGAGGAGGTGGATCAAATATTCTTTGAGGATAAGGATGATGCTTTGAATGTTGTTGTCCCTTCTAGTAGAATTGTAAAATGGGAGTATAATGAAGTCGAGGATGATGATGTCAGAATAAGGGCTTGTGATGATTTTATGTGTGATGATGATTTTGATAAGAAAAGGGAGTTCAGAGACTTTCTTATGCATGTGAAAGGCTTTGATATAAAAAAGAGAATAGAAGAGGAATAGGATAAAGTTGGCCCCTCCTTGGAAGATGAAGCTAAGGAGGAAGAGGAAAAAATAATGAAGTAAATTGATGCGATGTCAGCACAAGATGTGAGAGCCCTAGTGAAAGGAAGTGGAATTTTTCTATTTCCTAGATGGGAGATATCATCTTCCATTGCATTAGATGCAATAAGAAAATATCCAGATGCCTCCATCTCTGAAGAGATTTTTGATAATAAATTATGTGGCTTAGGTTTTAGCCCTAAGTTTCATACACTTGCTATTTGGTCCATGGAACCAAATACAAGGGAAATTGAGGTAATAAATTCTATGGAAAAGGAGATTGGAGATGTGGTTGTTAAAAGGGCTACTGAAATGATATATATTGTAGTTGTACAATTGAGAATGCATGCTTCTCTATTGGTGTAGATACAACCCAAATCACAGATAAATATTATAAAAATTTGTTGCATAAATATAATAAATTGATGGATGAGCACAACAAGATACTTGCCACTACTACTATTACATCTAGGGGTTTTCCCTCTCCAACAACTTCTACTTCATATTTTTCATCACAAGACAAAAAAACTCTAGCATTGAGGATTCAAAGTCTAAAATAGTAAGTGCAGATAGAGAAAGAAAACACAAAGAGGTCCAAAGAGGAGATAGTCAAGTTGTCCAATGACATTTTTGATGATGTGTTGAAGCATATAGTGACAAAGTTTGTGAATAAAGCTGACATTGTATGGGATTTTACAAGAGCATTCATGAAGCAAATATAAAATATTTGTAGGTACAAAAGGATTTTCAAACTGAATGGAGTAAGTGGAGCACTAGGGTGGGGAAATTTAAAGAAATGATGCCTCATGTTGGAACTAAAAATCCACCTTGGTTTTCACATATCTTTTTCATTCCATCTCCATAATAAGACCTTGATTTTTATTGTATCTAAATATTGAATATAAAATTACCTCATGTACATAGCTCATAGAATAAAGCCTCTCATTATCACTTTGAAATAAATCCCTTCCTTAGAGTAATTCCTCAACAGCACAAGGTATGTCACCAAGATAGTGCCATATTGAAGAGAGTTGCACCAATATCTCCCCGACAAAGTGAATAGAAGGTCAATGAAGATATTGAGGAGACCCTCATGTTTTGAGGAGACATCCTCAAATTTCTCCCCAATAACCCAAAGGAAAATAGGTCGAAGAGACTTAGATGCATCGAAGAGAAAAATTAACATGTCTCTCTGAAAAGATATAGTGACATCAATACTCTAAGAATATGAATTATTTTGCATTTAGGAAACAAAAAAAATCTCTCAAACATTGAGAGATTACTATAAAATAAATGGTAAATTAATGACAAGGACGGGGTCAGACAAGTGCAGTGACAATATCGAAGAGACATCAGTGTGTTGAAGGGAGAAATGAAGAAGTCTCTTTGACACTATAAGAGAAAATGAGAAAAAAATGTTGAAGAGACATGAAGACATTGAATTGGCATTAATAGGAGTTTCTTCAATGTTCCAAAGGAGTATCGAGCAGACACTATTGAAAGTCTCATTGACATTCTAGCACACTGTGAACATACATTATCGATGAGATTAAGGGACATCAAAGAGAGATAACCACAGGTCCCTTTGACTTTTAAAAGGTATAAAAGGGTTTATTTGAAGTAACATTGCTAAAAGGAGGAACACATGTATGTTGAGGAGACATAAGCTTATCAGAGAGATATGCTCAATAGTCTCATCAATACTCACATGTCAAAATTTCAAAAGAGGAAGTACGTGAAGTGTAGCCATCAAGGAGACTTTGTAGGATTGAAGAGAGAAATTCAAAAGTTTCTTTGACATTATGAAATAATGTCTCACCCAGTTGACATGAATAATAAGGTCATTAAAGAGACAACTGCCATTAATGTTGCAAATTGATTAGAAAGGTGGCACGAGCACCATTTATGAAATAGACTTGGTTTGAGCATGCCAAATCTCAATATATCTAACTCGTAAGAAATTATAATTACTATGAATTGTGGTGGAATATCGAGGAGATGGAGTTGGATGACAGTGAGTAGCTCAAAAATCACAATGTTCATTCAAGTAAGTGCTCTTGGCTCAACTCAATGTGTTCTCTAAATTTTTTCTTGAAGTACGGTACAAGTATGGTTTAAAATGGACAAAAGCCCTGAAAAATAAAAAGTGAAAAGGTAGAAAATGGAGGTCAGGCCATAAAACCAAGACTTAATAGATTAGTGTCCTAGGTTCAGACCAAATTCAAGAGGAATGACCCATTTAAATTCTTCATGTGAAATATTAAAAGATAAACACAAAAATATAGGAGATGAGTGGAGTTCGCATAGGGGTTATGAATTATTTATATACTACTATAGAAAGAAATACATACATAGGCCTGTCTCGAATCCATGGAACTTGAATTTGGAAAAGCTTGTGATGCCTAATGTCTTTGTTAACGTAGAACTGATTAAAGCACTGGCTAGAAATTACAATCCTAAAAAATGGGCAATCTATTCTCACGATGGATCACAATTTATTGTTATAACACAAGATTATATTTGTATGGTCTTTTAGTTAGACACATCCATGAAGGAGAAATTGCAGATAAGAGATTTGTTGGAAGTATATCAGACCATGGATGTGAGTTATAAGAGGTGGAAGCTACCTCTGCATAGACCCAAGGGTCCGAGAAATCAACTAAAAAATTTCTCTAGTGATGAAAGACCCCAGTTTCCTATGGATTCATTTGAGGAATATTACTAGTACACCTACTATTCAGTTGGCCAAGTACTAGGAATTGATGCCCCTACCAACATGACTTTAGCTCCCATGGTTCTAGTTTTAGATATCCAAATCTAAGACATCAGGCCCTATGATTATGTCGAATATTTATCTCCAGTCATTTACACTTCTCTTACTGCCATTAAGAACAATAGTGATGTCATCTACTTCAAGCATTATTTAGTGCTTATGCACATGATATTACATGAAGGGAAGGTAATGGGAATATGGGGAGAGGAGTTGAAAATAAAGGATTTAGATAATGATGAGAATTATATACCAGTGTAGATGTGGGCATCCATATGGAACAATAGATGTGGGAGATCCCACTATTTATAATTTGAAGATTATTTTGTCAAACCTCTATATAAGTTACTTGGCCATAGATGTGATTACAATCTATCCCCAAAGATATAGATATTCCTTAAGCCAAAAGAGAATAACCATGGAGGAAATATAAGTCACAATTGGGGGGATTGGTATGCATTTCAGGATTGTACCATGATCAAAGTATATGGATTCGAGGTAGCTCCCCATTTATTTCCTAAAACTATGCCAGAAAGAGTTGCATACCTTGAGATTGTAAGGAAATTGGCTTACTCAACCTTCATGCACCTAAAGAGCTATGGAAGACAAACTTTTATGCCCTCTACTCTATGCTTCGATGACTTCACCATCATTGCTGATATAGGGTATGAATCAGTTGACAACAAAATAAATTTTTATGGCTTTCCATTGGGGAATACGAGGGAAAAAATTGACCCTAAAATTTTTATTTATGATTTCAAAATTTCACAAAAAACTAAAAGGGTATGAGCATGAATTATATGTGAATGATATCATTAGGAATTGTGATGAGGATAAAGTAATAATGAGGAAAACTTCCTACAATAGAATTGTTATGGTTGAGGATTGGAGAAAGAACAATAATCCATTGTATGCAGAAGCTTTTCATGAAATACAAGATCCTATGGAAAGGATTGAGAAATTCATATTGCACGAAGAGGAGTTGAAAAAAGATGTTCCCCTTGTATCTTTTGAAAGAAGAAGAGATATTGGTTTTAGAAGGAAAGATGGGAATGTAACACCTTTAAGCCATTTATGACCACAACCCACTCTAGAGGTGAGTTTCTCAGTTGACACTCCTATCATAATTGAAGATGACATTGAGGAGGAGAAGGAAGTCACACAGATCACCATTCCTATTGTTCCCCAGTATGAAGTGCCACCAAAAAGGAATGTGATCACATTTGAAGCTTGTAATGAGTTTTTTGATGATGTGAGAAATCATGCTAGCAAAAAATTCATTGTTGATGAAACATTTTTTCAAACCTCTAAGTTTAAATCTTTCATTTATGATTATAAAGGAAGAATAATAAGAAAAAGGCTAAAAGAAATCGACCATGAGAAAGAAGCAGATGCCTTGAAGGAGCTCTAGCATGAGGTTGATGAAGAGATGAATAATATGACTCCCAAAAGAGGAAGAGCACTATTACAAGAAGTCAGGGTTATGCTTCTTCCAGGATGTGATATTAGCTCAACCATTTTATTTGAGAACTTTTTGAGAAGAAAAAACAAGGCCTTGCAATTAATGGATGAGGCCAATGATAAGATATATACTGGATCAAGGTATAACCCTGATAATGCTACTTTATAGATTTGGACACTTTACCCACCAGGGAAGAGGCCCTCTCTTATCAGTGACCATGATCATATTTTTGGACACCTTCTAGTTCAGAGGGTAGGGGATACAAACCCTTTAGAGACCACTAATCTAAATCTAAATGTGGCCAAGTTTACCAAGGATCAAATTTAGAAATTGGTTAGGGATAATAAGGGGATGATGGAGGAGAATGAGAGGTTGAAGCAAGAGGTGATCAATTACAAATATAGATTGCATTCCTCCTTAGGGCTCTACTCACCATTGATCAAACATGAAAGAATGATACTTGAGGAAATGGCTAAGACCACCCATTGGAAGCAAAAATATGAAAAGGTCCCGAAAGGACAAGAAGACTTGAAGAAACAACTAAAAACCACCACATTTGAAATGACATCAGAGCTAGTCTATAAGAGATTTGATGAAATATTTAGGATCACTGAGAAAGTTTGGGTCATCCATGATAAAAACATATGCAACTTTACTGGAACATAATAAGTTGTATGATAAAATGAATAAAGTGGAATTAGACATAAAGTAAAGGAAAGGTGACAATAAAATAACACTTCAAGAATATCAAGAGCTAATGAATGCACATGATAGCTTCCATAATATCCTGACACAAGAATTGAGTGAATTCAGTAAGTCACTAAGTATGGCCTTACCAAATTTCTTTGAGGAAACAAATTTAAAGGATCAGGATGTATGGAAGGATGAGAGAGCCTAGTATTTACCAATTTTTCTTGATGACATTAACAATGAAGATAGGGTGCTCAAGAGAACACATGTGAAACTAGGAACAATCTTTGAACTTGAATATGTGATGAAGGATGTTATAAATAATGTAGATACTTATGCAAAAACATGGTATATCAAACATGTATCAAGGATTAGCATATTCATTCTATGGGCCAAGTTAAAGAGTAGTAGATTGTGAAGTTTTGGAAAATATGGGTGCATTATCATGGAGCACAAGCCTTGAATAGGTCTTTGGTGATTACGGGTTCTTGCTTGAAGACTAATGGATCATGGTGCATCTACCTGCAAAACTTCTAAGTTTTATGTCTATGTTAAATTAAGTTTTTAGTTATGAAATGGCACATCCTTTTCTAACGGGCCTAGAGCTTGTTGCTTCCCGTATAAGAAGGGAAACCGAGGACCAGTTTTGTATCATCATCATATCATTATCATTGCCATTAGTAGAAGTAGATAGGTTGCATATTCCAACCATATGTTTCCATATCTCAAAGACTTCAATTATTAATGTATATCATTTAAATAAATATAATGGACAAGACTGCTTATAATTACTGATCTATTTTTAGTGTTCAATTTTTGTGTTGATATTCATTTCTATATGTTTTTATGCTATCTCCAAAGTGGTTCTCTTAAATTATTTGAATCTATATGATTTTTCTGGACACATTTTCTATTGTTGTGTGACTATTTTGATTGGGTTCTAGTTAGAGAGAATTAAAGTCCTTCCAAATAATTCATTTTAATTAGTTCCTACTAGGGATTAAAATCCTTTTAAGTTGGTTAATCTATTTGGTTTCCTTTAAGCTAAGAATTAAAAATCCTTTTATAACATCACAGTAATTTGAGAGAATACTACTAGGATCTATAAAGAAGAGTATAGTAACTGACAAACCTGCACATTTGTACAAGGTGCAAATATCTAAAAGTGCCCAACAGTTAGAGTTACGATAAGGATTAGATTCACCTATCATACATATCTATCTGCATCATCATAATCCACCCACCGAATCCATTCACCCAATAGATTAGGCACTAGTCAACTTTAGAACATTTTTATACAAATTAAACTCACACTCTTGATTATTCTAACACTTTTAGTAGGAACTAGTTAGTAAGCTTTACATCTACTTCACACCCACATTCCATAGTGAGTAGATTTCCCAAATTAGAGATCATATCCAAACATTCAAATCTTCTGTATTATTTAGGTACACCCACCTTGGTTTAGTAGAGCCAAAAGAGTAGGGGGTTATCAATCACATTTTCCCCATTTGTTGGCCAAAAACATACTAAGAGATTGACACCCTCTTAAGGTTCAAAACATGCATTTTTGAGTCCCAACACCTCAGATGCATGAAGACTCTAAAGCTCCCACCAACATTCTATATTTATTGAAGGAAATTTATTAAGTGAATAAAATCACAACTTTCCATGGAAATCTTGGAGTGCAACTCCAAAATAAATTGAGAATATTCAAAGAAATGGAAGGGCATGGTATGCCCAAGATATTGAATAATAAGGGTGAATTGAAGGAGTTTTCCAAATGGAAAGAAGAGTTGGTAGATCTGATCCCTCATTATAAGATGATGCTTAGTGTTGTTGATTATTCTATGTTGAATCCTAACATAGATAATATGACATGAATAGAGATGAGGATGCATGCATTTTTCAAAGAGGCTAGGGTTCTAATTGATGCAAGGTACAACCAACATAATACAAAAGTACAAATTTTTTTGGATATGCAATGGCCAACTAAGGAGGATTACAACGCATGGCTTGAAAAATTTATAAATTAAGCCTATGTTGAAGTATTGTAAAATTTTGTATCCTCTTAGTAATGAAAATTGATGATAAATGTGATGATTTGGATTGGAAATAAAATTTTGGGTCTTAATTCTACAAATATCATGAGTAATGAATGGGAGAAATACAATGCATAGCTTGGAACTAGTAAAGATTAGTATTTTGCTAAAGTACGAATAAAATATTTTTTTCTCCCCAATTTGAATTTGGTGACAAGGATGTAGACATGGAGAGTATTTTGTCTCTTCTACTTTTCTACACTTTATGGTTTTCTCTCTTTTACGCTTGGTGTACATGGATACAAATATGGAGCACGTGGATATTTCTACATCAACTTCAAGATGCCTTTTGGAAGGTGGGACATAATCTTCATCAACTAATGAAAATAGTTTGTCTCATATAAAATGTTGCTCCATCTGAGAATGCAAATGTAACTGAAAAGTGAATGTATTTTGTATCAGTCCAATAGAAAAGGGACATGTGTACTTTTTGGCCCAAAGTATCTTTTGATCCTTTGTTTCTATAAGAAGGAATTGAAGGCCTAAAGTACAGGTTGGTTGCTTGTAATTTGATCATAGAGAATTTTTTAAGGGAACATAGAGAGCATTTTAGAGTTTTTTCTTAGGCTTTGAGTTTGTCAATATGCATATGTAATTTTGATAACAATACTAGCAATTGAATACAAAATGGTTCAAATTCAAAACCATTTCTCTCCTATGTACTTGTTTCAGAAATTATGAATAATATGATCAAGGATTATCTTATTTGTTTTCATTTATTTCTAGTGGATGTGTGATTTTTTTCTTACTTTTTAATTCAAAGAATTAATGAAAATGCTTGAGTGAAATGTTTATGTCCCAGTATGCTTTGTCCAAAGCATTTCAATTAGAGTCTTATATTTTCATAATGGGGTGTAATTTTTACAAATATTTTTCTAATCTTGCTAAATTTTGTTGAATTCTCTCACCATTTTTCATTTCAAGGTCATTTATGTAAATCCTACTAAGTCTTTATTTGTTCATGCAAATCCTCCACCTAGAGTGTTGAAGATGGTCTTAGGAGTTCTCCGTACTTCCAAATATATACAACTCACATAAATATCTACAAGATTACCTTTATTATTTATAATTCCCAATCAATTTTGGGTGGTGACTTTGAAGTCTCTACACCAGTGTGTATTATTTGAAGAAGTTAAGAAGATAGAAGAAGAGTTGTAAAGGAAAGATGAAGAAGACCAAAGGTTACATAAAGAAGCATCTAGAAGAAAGGTTTGAAGGTGAGCTTCATAAGACTCCCAAGAAGAAGGGTAAATGGGTACAAAACGATGAGCTTTCAAATCAATGGATTCCACCATCATTACAAGCTAAGGATGCACATACATGTAAGTCTACTCCCCATACTATTCCCGAAAATGAAATTCCTTTAATGAGTTCTACTAGACATAAAAGTCAAGAGAATTTTCTAGGGTTATACTGTGAAGAAGGAGATGATTGTGACAATAAGACTATCACAAGTATCCATAGGTCTAGACCTAGGAAAAGTAGAAGTAGAAGTAGAAGTAGGAACCATCACTGAAATGTTTCCTCTACCCATTCTACTATTTTTGGTGACATTATCCCTCCTACATTCAGTGGATATTCATCTCTACCACCTGACTAGTTCACTAGAACCAATAATAAAGCCCATAACCTAATAGATCTAGAAGAGCACTCACGTTCTAAGATTACCCTCCCAAATCCTAAGGAGATTTTTAGAGATGTTAGTGCTCTTAGAAGAGAGATTCAAATTGAGGATGAGATAAGGAATATTAAGGAGAGGGAAAGAGAAGAATAGATTAGGAATTCCATGGATGCATGGGAGAACCTAATAAGGAAATTAGATCAAATGAGACTTATGAATCAAGCTAAACCTGAACCAATTAATTTGGGTCCTATTGTGTCTGAGATCCTTGACAAGAAAAAGCTAGAAGACCACATGAAAAGTGTTGATACCACCACTTGAACCAAATCTAAAGTTACAAGTGATGTTGCTCCACATCCAAATGTAAATGTCTCCAACCCACCAAATGCAAAAAGAAAACAACCAGTAAAGGACTTGGTTATCAATGAGAAAGCCTCCCATTCCCCTCAAATCTGAATATGAGATTGACAAATTAAGGAAAGAAAATGAGGCTCTCAAAAGAGAAGTATAGAAAATGGAAATCATGGCTACCAATCTTGAGATGAAAAGAAAGTTGGATTTCTTGAAAAATTCATGCTCAGCAGAAGGTGTTGTGGCATCTAGGTCACAAGATCCTTCTCATTCCATAATGAATCTTGCATCCTCAAGTGAAACAAAGACTTCTAGTCATGTTGATTAATCCAATTATAATTCCAAGAATGTGAACACAAGCAATAATAATACTTCTCACAATAAATTCACTAACAAGAATGTGGATCATAGGAAAGGATATGGAGAAGCTAAAAGAAACAATGAGGATAGAGATAGCCAATTTCATAAGCACCCTTTGTAGTTGGAAAGATATAGATAATTGTGCTTTGAGGGAATCCCTAGATGCCCAAATCCTATTGAAAATGATATCAAGGTTGTGAACTGACAAAGTTCACTACTAACAATGCAATATTTGGTGAGGATCACTTGAGGGCCTTCTTGAATCTTCTTGATGATTATGAAGTGGAACATGAAGATATAGTTATGAAATTGTTCATGCAATCCCTGATAGAGGATGCAAGAGATTGGTACAGAGGTTTACCTGATGGTATTATTGGCTCTTGGGAGGAATTCAAGAGAGTTTTTAGAGAGAAATATGGAGACAAAACTAACCCTATTTTTATGCTCAATGAATTTAATAAAATCTCCAAAGGACAGAATGAGATGGTGTCCAATTTTAATATCATATTTTAGAATGCAATGAATAGGTTGCCACAAAATTATAGGTTAAATGATCAAGTGTTCCTTGTTACATATGGTAATGCATTTGATGCTATGATGGCATACAACTTAAGAGATAAAGACCCTCAAAATTTGAGGGATGCATTTATAATTTCCTTACACACTGAGAGAAATAGAAGAGAATCAAGTAAAGTGGGAAGAAGGGATGATTTAGATCTTTTGAAAAATACAAACAATCAGAAGCATAAACATGAAAAAGCTTCTAGTTCAAATCTCATTTATGATCAGAAATGGGATCAAGACATGGATACTCTAAAGGATATTAAATATACTCTTGCTAAGAATGAAAAATGACTTAGGAATGACAAAAATAATTTAGAAAAGAATGAAAAACCCCATGGATTCAATATTATCCCTACAAGACAAATTGGTAGAATGGGAAACTAGTTCCCAACAATCAAAAAGGAAAAAAATATCAAAGTACACTTGATCGTTTGCAAAAACATTTTGCAAATTTCACTAATGAAACTACATGGTGTGTGGTATGTTAGTTGCCTCACTCTTCTCATCATTGTGTTTTTTCATAGATAATGGAAGTTGAGAAAGGTTCACTTGAAGAATATGATGAATGTCAGGAAGATGATGTTGAAGTTAATATGATCATGAGTTGGTCTGATCTTGTTGACAATGAATGCTCATTTGATGTGGAGTCCCATGATATTGATGTGTATGGATAAAGGGAAAGGGCACATGCTTACCACCAAAAGGTTCTCTCTAATGATGAGAATAATGATGATCACAATGTGTACATATTACAGGTAGATGAAGATGATGTGTCTTTGAGGATACCTTCACAAGAAGAAATTGCAAGGTTGATAGTTTCTCTAGCAACTCAAGCAAGAGGATATTACCATATGAGGAATAGAAAAATAGGTGGAGATCAAGGCAAGGATGCTAGCTTATCCATCAAAGAGTGGAATGTGAAAGTTAAAGATCCTAAAACTGATGTGAAGAGAGATAAAGCTAAAACCAAGGAGATCGAAGGGGGATAAGATCTAGGAAAAAAAGTTTGAAAAATCAAAGGAGGGTGGAGAAGTAATTTCTCCTATTGTGAAGGTGAAGACACCAAAGTAGGTTGTTGAACCTAAGAAGGAAGCTAAGCCCAAAGTTGAAACCAAAAGTGAACAACAAAAGGAGAACAATGCTAAGAAAGGTATGACTCTAATTTATCTACCCAAATACACTCCAATTAATATGTCCAACTGCTTTCATAAGTAAAAGTTTATATTCCTTTGCATGAAATGATGAGAATTGATGAGCATAAAAAAAAGGAAGTAGCCCTTATCAGTGGTGCTAGTAAATCCTATAATGAACCAATGGTGTATACTCCACCCAGAGTGAGTGGAAAAGAAAGCAAAGAAAAGGAGATTAAGGGAGTAATCACTAAAATACCTTAGGTTTATCTAGGAAATTCAGTGACTACGTATCCTAGAAATATAGATCCATTTTTTCTCACCCCAATAGTAGATGGAAAATTGTTGAAAAATTGTATGATTGACTCAAGAGCATCTAATAACATTATGCCAACTAAGATTATGGAAGCAATGGGATTGAAAGTTGTTAGTACCTAGGGTAAATGTTATACCATGGATTCTAGGGAAGTCCTTGTGACTAGTGTGATACATAAAATCCTTATAAATTGGTTGTATTCCTAGAAAAGGAGTTTAAGATGAGTGTGGTAGTAGTTGACATTCCACCAAATTATGAAATTTTGTTGTCTATAAAATGGAGTTCTTCCATGGGAAGTAGTATGCAATGTGATATGTCTTTTTCTACCTTCCCCATTGATGGAAAATATGTCAAAGTGGTTAGAGAACCAAAATTACCACATATTATTGAGCATGAACTTGAAGCTAATGTAGTTCATTTTGTTGATACTAACCTTAGTGAGTTTAAGGTGGAAGAGTTACCAAGAGAAAGTGATAGGCCACCTACACCCATAGACAATGAGGTTACAAGATTGTTTGATAAGAGGGCCTTTGGAGGATGTATTTTTATGCTGCAAGTTCCAAAAGGGATCAGGTGTAGATATAATATTGGTTTCACCTAGTGGCAACACATTTAAGTTTTCTTTCACTTTGTCTTTGGTTTGCACAAACAATGTGGAAAAGTATGAGGCATTGCTACTAGGATTGAGGCTAGCAGAGAAACATGGGATAAAGAAATTGATGGTGATAGGTGATTTCTAGTTAGTGATATCCCAAGTTAGATCTAGATATGCATGTAAAACTAAGAGCTTAAAGCAATACAAGAATGTTGTATGGGATTCTATTGAGAAATTTGATGCATTTGGAATTGACTAGATGGAGAGAGGTCAAAATAGAGTGGTGGATATGCTATAAAATATTGCACTTAGACCTGATGACATAACCTTTGCAGGTATCTCCAAGGTTGAGGTACAAAAAATTCCATCAATCCCTGATAATATGCATAATTGGAAAGCCTTCAATGATGATGAAGACATCTTGAGGTTTTTGGTGTACATTGATACAATTTTGGAGCACTTGGATATTGCTACATCAGCTTCAAGATATCTTTTAGAAGGTAGGACATAATATTCATCGGCTAATAAAAATAGTTTTTTTCTCATGTAATATCTCCCTCCATCTAAGAATTCAAATGTAACTGAAAAGGGAATGTATTTTGTATTGTTTCAATAGAAAAGGGATATGTGTTCTTCCTAGCTCGAAGTTTGTTTTGCTCCTTCATTTCTATAAGAAGGAATTCAATGCTAGAAGTATGATTTGGTTGCTTGTAATTGATCAGAAATAATTTTGTAAAGGAATACAAAGAGAATTTTAGATTTTTTTCTTAGGTCTTGAGTTAATCAGTCTACATATGTAATTTTTGATAATAGTACTAGAAAATGAATTAAAAATGGTTCAAATTCAATGCCATTTCTCTCCTATGTACCTTTTTCATGAATTACAAATAATATGATCAAGGATTATCTTCTTTGTATTCATTTATTTCTAGTGGATGTGTGGTTTTTTTCTTGATTTTTAATTCAAAGAATTAATGAAAATTCTTGAGTGAAGCTATAGGTTCATGTAAATTGAGTACCAGGATATTAGTAAGAAGTTATGGTTGAGAATATAATGAATGTAATACTGCAATGTAGTATTATCAAAGCTTAATGATGTTATGTGTTAAACTATTGTAAAATGGTATAGGTTTTGAGATTGACTATATTCCTAGGATAAGGAATTGATCTAAGTGAGTGTTCATGATAAACTTTATTGGTCAATTCAGCAGCAAATAAAATTTTATAAACAAACTTTTCAAATGGATTATAATTGTTATTATTTTGTGTTAATTTTGTCCATTCTCATGCTCTAAGTGTTGAGTGTTGCTAAGGATTAGAAAAATTCTTTGATGCATTCCATTTATTGAGATATTATATGAGAATTTATCTATTATTTGCAAGTTAATTAGTCATTAGGTGCAAAGGTCTTTAAATACATTGTGGGATCACCCTCCCAGGTTTTGCAGAGCCCAAAGTGCAGGAGGAAAGCATTGTTTCTTTCACTTGTTTGTTGGCCAATCCCTTTAGGTTGCTAAGAATTAGAAATGGAAAATTCCATAGGATTTCTTGAAGATAAGTTCGGTTCTCGAAAAACAACCAACATGTCCCACACTCAACATGGTTGAGGAGCAGGTAACTTGTTTCTCACACCATAGGGAGATCGTATACCTAATGCTTACAAAATTTCTTTCCCACGTACAAATAGCATCTTAGAATATGAAGCACTAATCACAAGATTAAAAATGGCCATAAAATGGAGTATAAAGGAACTACAAGTTTATGGAGACTCTCAACTAGTAATAAGACAAATAAATGATCAGTATCAAACAAAGGATGACAAACCGATTCCCTATAGAAGAATGGTGGATAGTTTCAAACTATATTTTTCATCACCACCTTTGAATAGGTTCCCAAAATCAACAACAAAGTAGTCGATTCTTTGGAAATGATAGGTTCACTTCTTGATATTCCACAAAACATTCCAAAGTATGAATTCCTTGTGTAGAAAATAATCATACCTGCATTCGATATCCCAAAATCAGAACTTGTTTGTGATGTTGTAACTCACCATGGTACCAAGATACATTTGACTACATCCAACATGGTATCATACCTCCTGACTTGACAACAACCCAAAAGAAAACCTTCACCTATAGGAATTCTTGATTCACAATCCTAGGAGACACCTTATATCATCAAATTTTAGATGGTACTTCACTCCGATGTCATAACAAAAATGAAGCGTAAATCATCCTATAAGAGGTACATGAAGTAATTTGTGGGTCCCACTCTAGTGGACTTAATCTAGTACATTTTTTTTTGTGAACACAATAGTCTTGGCCCTCCATGGAACAAGAACGCACTCAGTACTCCAGAAAATGCTATCAGTGTCAACACCATAGTGACCTTGTTCATGCACCAACATAGGAGCTCAGACCTATCACAACACCATGGCCTTTCTTGTAGTGGGGATTACACTTCATAGGTAAGATCTCTCTTGCTTCCTCTAACGGGAATAAGTTCACTATTACGACAACTGAATACTTCACAAAATGGATACAAGTAATTCCATTAACCTACGTCATAGGGAAACAAATATCCAACTTCATCTTGAATTATGTGATTTATCAATATGGAATTCCCCAAACCATCATAATAGATAATGAAACCCCATTCAAAAACCAAGATGTCAAACAACTTTGTTCCAAGTTTTCTATCCAACAAATATTCTCCATGTCCTACTATCCCCTAGAAAATAGTCAGGCTGAAGTGTCCAATAAAACCATCCTGAAAATACTGGAAAAGATTGTTAATGACACTAGCCATAATTGGAATTTGCAACTAAACCCAACCCTATGGGCTTACCAAACTAGTATTCATACACCTACAAGTGCCACACTTTTTCCTTGGTCTATAGATCTAAAGCTATCTTATCTATTGAATTTGAAATCCCCTCACCACGAATATCCTTAAAAGGTGTGATCAATAATGAGGAATATTGAGTGTATAGATTGAATGAGTTGAAACTCCTATATGAAAGGAATTTGAGCATGTTAAACCATCTTTAGGTTTATCAGAATCAGCTCAAACGAAGCTACAATAAAAAGATCAAAAACAAAAACTTTCAAGTTGGTGACTTGGTACTAAAAGAGAATCAAAAAATACAAATGAATCAAGATGGAAAAGGTATGTATGAACCCAATTGGCTAGGCCCTTTCATCATCATAGTAAGATATAGCTCTAGATCTTATCAATTGGCTACTTGTAAAGGAGAAAATTTAGCCAAACCATTGAACAAAAAACCATCTTAAAAAATTTCATATTTAAACACATCAGAGTATCCTAGTGAAAAAGATAAAAAATTAAAAAAAGAAATCAAAAGGAAAGAAAAACAGTAAAGAGAAATAAAACATTCTTTAAGTGAAAACCAATTTTTGGCACTTCTAAGACATGAACCATAGTGAAAACCTAGGAAATAGGTACTAAGTTTGAATAAGACATGCATCATTATATATCTACACTATTTAAAGCATTCACCCATTTTCCTCATAATAAAATATGCACACCAACCATGGCTCAATGACTGATTCAGTTTTGAACTTTTCCACACCATCAACATTTGTATCCCCTAATGAAGGTAGTCTTGTCTCAAATTGGGGGAAACTTCTTAGAACTAGTAGAAAATTGTATCCTTGTAAATCTCATCACGGTCGAAAACTATTAAAATCAACAACATCCAGAAAACCAAACAAAACCAAAATAAATTCAAAACAATCAAAATCCCAAAAACATGTTATGCTTTGAGTCAACAATAGTCAAACTGCATGGTCTCTATGTGTATAATATATGCAAGGTTTATCAACACCTGAGGCCTTAGGTCAGTCCCCTTAGGTGTCTATCATGCTTTCATTTAACTTAGTCAAAAAATTCAAAATCCAAAAACAATCACAAAGTAGAAAATGTCAAAAAAATGTTCTTATGAAACCAAGTGAGCTACGAGACTCTACGAGGATAACATAAGAAAGGATTATCTCATATGAGCCCTTCAGGTCCTAGGTTAGTCCCCCAAAATTTTAAAACAAAAGGAGAACATTCAAAATCTTATCAAAATTCAAAAAACATTCATAAAAGTTAGAAAAATCCAAAACAATGCCAATCAGCAAAGTCAAACTACGATGTCTCTACATTCATCACATAGGCAAGGCTAATCTCTAATCATCCCCCAAGGCACTAGTTCAATCCCTTTAGGCCCCCCTATTTATTTCTAAAATTCCCAAAAATAACAAAAACAACATCAAATAAACTCAAAAAATCAAAAGGTCCTATCTCCATCATCACTTATCCGCAATAAACTTATCATCCATAATAAACAATTTTCACACTCACCCTTTTTCCAACACAAAAAAAAAAAACAACACAAACATCAAAATCAAAAATTACAAAGTAAAGATCAAAATGATTAGAAAAATATCAAGTGATAACAATGCCTAAGTATAGACTACCATGCCCACTTTAAAATCATATCAGCAAATCTTAAACATGAGCCTTAATAAATAAAACATTTCTATGATAGACATCATCAATAGATTTCATCATAAAACATCAAAACAACTATGGCAAGTGATACTGCAACATTGTTTATCTTTTTATAGTCTTATCTTTTTGATTAATCATAATACCACATTCCCAGGATCTCTCAAGGATTTCCATAAGCATTTAAAGAAGAAGGAATGGTGTTATTAACTACCAATTTATGCTAGTTCTATTTTTGAGATGTCTTTTTGATACTAATCTGGTGAATACTTGCTTTGTTCGGTGTATAGAAGTTGTTTTGAGACAATTCATGTAGTAGTTGCATGTTAGGTATTTCATACCTCTCTATGTAATTGGTCTAAAATGTTTTAACACAACTCAACCATATACTCTAATAGGGTTTTTGTATGTCTGGTATGAGAAAGAATATTCTTTGTGTCTTGATTCTAAGTCCATGCAATAGATACAAAGCCACCTTGGTTATTAATACCCTAGTGCATCATGATTTTTTGCTACATGAATAAGGATTGTTAAAAAGATATGAAGCCTCTATGCTAGAAAAAGCAACTCATCAGTAACTAAAAAAATCAAATTTATATCCATCATCCAACATTTCTTCTAACTAAAAACTCCATTATGCATCAAAATATCATTAGTATCACATTCATCTTGCATCCATAATTTCATCAATACATATCATGACCATAGTAAAGAAATAAAATATCATGCATCATGTATAATCATACATTACGTGTATAAGATATCATCATCCATCATATATCAACATTAATCGTATACACAATAGATCATCATTCATCACATCAATATATAAATAATTCATCATCCATCCATCCACATCATATGCATACATTAAAAATTTACAAAAACATGAACATAAGCATACATCATTAACCATAATAATCTCATAATAAAGCCAAATCAAAACATGGTATATCTCATATATCATCAAAAATGAGAATGTCAAGTACATCATAAGGTAACATGTGTGATATCATAATATAGAAATATACATATATACGAGGCCTTAGCTGGGCCAATGAATGTATGTAAAAATTCATGTCTACAATGTAAGTCTCTAATACAATGAACATCATAAACTATCAAGAAATAAACCAGTCCTATTGCCCAACCGAAGGTGGGGACCTGTGATGATCATGACTTTGATGAGGAGAGGGTTGTGGCATGACCAATAGCTAATCTGGTTTCCTAACTACCTAATCACCTAACTAGTCTACATTGGTAGCTATACTTGGCTCACTGAATCAAAGACGTCTCCATCCTTTAGGAACAAAAATCGTATATAGAGTTTGATAGTAGGTAGCCTCCCTCATGAACTTGTCCCACTCTTCTCTAAGAGCATCATGCTCTACCATGAGGGTATCCCTCTCAGTGGTAATAACCTGCACCTATGCATCAACAACATGTTTTCACCCAATCTTGGTATCCCTCTCTTGCTTGAGTATGTCCTACCTAAAGCTATCTCTCTCCTATCTCGCAACATCCTACTCCACAGTCAAAGCTATAATATGTGCCTCTACATCCTATCTCCTAACAATCTTTGTATCCCAAGCGATTGTCAACTATATAATTTTTGTGATGTTATTGCATCCGCCAGTGGAGGAAGAGGACTTGGTGCCACTGGCTGATCTTACTATATGGGATCATCCTATCCATCCCGTTGATCATCTTTCCTCTCTCTATCCAGCTAGTCAACATCGATCCTAACTTGCTATTTCTCACCATGATAGTTGGTTATTTCTATTCTCCCAATAGCTAGCACAATGACAACAAGATCCATGAAACAAAGATGCACCCAATGAGCCCACCACTGACCATAATCTAGTGTGGTACCTGGATCTGCAAGCCCTATAGGGGTATGTGTAGGATCATGATGGGCCAAAAAGTGGCAATATGATGGGTATGTGGCTAACAAATTTTTTTTTACCCAAAATTGATGTAATGAAAAGGGTTTTTAAAGGAGATTCTCAGCTTTCCACCAATATAAATTATGCTTTACTTTGAGTTTAATAAGTAATTATTATTCATTTTCTATTCAAATTATGACTAAATTCCTGATTCATAGGCTGACTAAAAAACATCTATAGATTTCAAATGGTATCACATTTTTTGAATCCAAAATGTGCATCACATTCTATGCTTCGCATACTATAGGATTAAAAAAAGAAAAATTGAATTTCATAAAGTTTTGACAAAGTTAAGGTGGTCAGACATATGAGTTTTTATATTTTTTAACTTTGTAATAAAAAATTCATAATTAATTATTTACTTGGAAAAAAATTACAAAAAAATATGCATCACATCAAGACATGAGTCGTCTACTTATATCTAAAATCTTATAAAAAAATATTATCATTTTATTATGGTTAGGGTGGTCAGATAGACACCTACTTCTTATTTTTTCTCTAAAATTTAAGTACTACTACATTGAAATTTTAAATTTTCACCAAATTGATTTTTTTTTGAAAACAAACCTAGTAGTTTAGAAACTACATTCAATTTGATACAAATTCCATTCTTACATATTTTTGAAATAATATAGATAACTTATTCAAATTTTTACGTCAAGTTGCTTAACTCTAATTTTTCTGATTTTTTTGCCACTTAAGGGCCTGTTTTTTCCATGATGATCCTGCACATACCCATAGGCCACCCCCTTTCAAATGGGCCAAGTGGTCTAAAATATGCTATGTATTCATCATGATCAACCTAAATCCTCCACATCTAGACCTCTCAAGTGGCCCTCCCAAAGTTATCTTGGTAATCATTGGCAAGATAGGTTTGTCTCTTTCCAAACTAGCAAAGAACCCAATTAGGTAGATACCAATCAAGAAAAGAGTGAACCAGGCCAATCAACCAATGATTATGCTGACTAAATGGAAGTTGCTCCTAGTTATTGAGCCACACACCACAATCTAATCATATCCTCCAAAAAAACCAAGCATATAATCTATAACACGATACCAATAAGATAGCTAGAAAGGCCAAGTGTAATGAAGAAAATCACCATATTTGTAGGAGTACAAATCCCATAGATCCTAATCTAGGATACCATCAAGTCTATTAACTAAGATGTGCTACAAGACCCATACATGAAGCAAGGTAACCCCCAAAAAAATGGAACTAACCCCTCAGTAAGCGACCTTGTGCATATCTCTATAAAGATGTGCAAGGAGACATGGGCCCCATGCATGCATAGTATCGTGCTTGAACATCTTCTCAATACATAAACCCCAAATGATTGGAAACTCTCTACTTCACAAATCAGGAATGATGATTCTAGAGACCAAAGTACATAGAACTAAAGAAACAAGATCTGCACTAGCAATGAAAGGAGATAGGTCTATCTCTGACTGCACAACCCAAGATGCCTGACCTACAACTAACCACATAGAATGATCACCCTATCTAACACTACAGGTATCGATATCTCCATGAATCAAAACACATAGAATCCTCCATACATCCTCCAAGGTGATAGAGGCCTCACTAGTTGGTAAATGGAAAGATGTTGTCTCAGAGTGCCATCTCTCCACGAGGGTAGACATCATCACTCTGTGACATCTAGTAGTGAGTATGTAGCATATATTTTCTAACCCCATAACATCTAGCACATATTGCTCAAGCTCATGAAAACCAGTGATCAAATAAAAAAACTTGCATGGTCATCGCTCTCTTGAGTAAAGCGGTTTGAGAACTGCTTGCAAACATTCAACTCACAACATTAATAATTTACTATGAAAACATGAAACAACTCTAAGATTGTGAAAAAAATTACTCCAAAAATAGCAAAAGTAGTTACTAAGAAGTTAAAAGTAGTAAAAATAGTGAAAAACAGGCCTATTTGGTCAAGAGCGGTAAACATGGAAAAAACAAATATATTTCTCAAAGGTAAAAAATATTCACAAAGTTGGCCATTTTACATGAAAAAGTTAAAAGTGAAAATTTAATTCAAAAGTGAAAAAAAAAGTGAACATTTGAAGCAATAGCGAGTTGATAAGTCAAAGGCGGCCAAGCAAAGTGAAAGTAGCATAGGTAAAAACATCAAAAGCGACAAAAATAATGCAAAAGCTAAAAAACATAAAATTACTACTATCACCTAAAAAAAATTCATGCATTAATTACTCAAAAATGGAAAGATGAAAATAGGAAAGGAAAGGGTACATACTAGCACACCAACACTAGTAGGCCTCCCAAACTCACGAAACACCTCTGCATGTTGTGGGGCTCCTCGAATCCTCGCCATAGCTCCTTGACAATCGCAAAATCAAGGAATCTAGAGGCAAGAAATTACTAAAGGCTTAGAATGCAAATGAGGTAAATTAAACCCTAATTTTTTACCTAGGAAACCCTCCTGGGTTGAAATTAGGAGCTCTTGAGAACATCTAAATTATCAACAAGGGTCCTAAAGCTTAATTTTTTTTCCTCTGTACATCTAAACTAAAATGAAACATTGTCGCGAGCCCAACTCGAAAAATGATTTTTCGGCCAACCTCTTAAGGTGATAGCCCAACATCCTACCATCTTTTCACTGATTGTCAGGGCACAATGGGTCATATAAATTAGTTTTTCAAATCTTGATCTTAACATAAAATTCTTTGAAACAACACAACCAGTACTTTGTCTCAAAGAGGGGGGAAATGTAGACATGTAAAAATGACCTAAAACTTATCACACATCTTGAATGACATTTTCTCATCATCAACCTCATTATCACCTAATATCACTACATTTCATGTCATTTACATGAAAAACACTATTTTACTCTATTAATTGAATAATATTACATAATTTAATTAATTCACTTTCTCATCTAACTAAGAGGGAGCCAAGTAGAATGAAGCTTGATGATGAGAAATATCAAGAAAGAAGTTATTAGGTTGTAGAAAATGGCCAAAAACACTTTCTAAACATATAATCTATCATGATCTTTTATTGTCATTAGCCTTCAATCATGGAATATAAGACTTGATAAAGTTTGCAAATAAGCTTGAAAACTTAAAAATATGAATGTATATGGAAAAATATAATGATCTCTTCTTTTTTTTCCTATAAATTTTGAATTCTTTCTTTCTAGTTTCAAATAGTGAAAAGACTAGGTATTTATAGGCGTTTACTCTAATTTTCCAAACTTAAAATCCTAACCGCCAACTTTTTGTTATTTGAATTCAAATAATAAAATTTTGACACCAACATATTCTAATTTGGAGACAAAATAGGGGGAAATAGGTGTCCTAGGTACTAGTTTCCCAAGCCTACTTTGTGAATTTTAAGGATTCAAGGGAAAAGTATTAAATGAGAGTAGTTGTTTTATGCTTGAAAATTATTAGAAAATGTTTAAAATAAGCTATGGAATGCATAATTTTAAAAATTAGGGCCTAGTTAAAGGATGTTCGAAATCCATTAATATAGGGGTCACTAAATTAGGTCCAAAATAAGAATGAAATTTCATTAACACACAAAAGGGAGTACAATTTATGATGCTACAAATTTATCATTAGTATGAGAAAGAGAAAATTAAGATCACATTATCTAATAGGTATCACACGTATGTAGGCGATCATATGAAAAATAAAAAGGGACATACTTAATTAGTCAAAACCACAAAAAAACCTTGAATCCACCCTAAACTTACCTAAAACCACATGTTTTTGGTACAACTTCTTCCTAGGTCATCCAAATCCATGGGGTTAACCTCAAAAAACACCATATCTCCATTTTAAGCAACAAAACTATTAATTAGCACTAATACAATGGGTTTCATTATTGCTACAACCTATTTTAACAACAAAACTATGAGTCTCCCATTGTAACCGCACATTCCATTATCAAAACCACCTATACACACTCCAAGGCCATGAATATTCTATTAAAAATGATGGTTTTATTGCTCAAAATGACTATTTCATCATCAAAACCATGAGTTTACACATGAAAACTACCCATTAATTTACAACAATTAAGCTTGCATGCAAGCCAACTAATCCATAACTAGGCATCATAGGTAGAGACCATTGGACAAATGAAAACACAATCCTTGAAAGTATAGTAGTTGTGTGAAACCCAATATCACTCACTATTTCTTCACACAACCATGACCTAAAAAATTAGTTATTCAACCATATCTTCCAATCCCTAATGGCATGGGAAACTAATCTTAAAAATTTGAAATAGGTTTTCATTATAGACATAAAACCCATGGACACAAATAAATTGAAATCTAGTTTTAAAGAAAATATAGCTTAGCCAAGAAATGTTTGTGATCTTTTCATTTAAGATTGTCCCATGTAACCAGTAACCATGATAAAACCATAGACAAGTTCATAGAAACTCATAGGAAGTTTAGATAAACTTGCAAGTGTTAAAACTAGTAAACCCTTTATTTAGTACCAAGTGGGCCTCATGGTACCTAAGCCCTCACTCATGTGGAATTGTAAGCCCAAGATCATGTTAAATAATGAGACACTTGAATATAGGCCCCAAATTTCATTTATCTAATATTTATATCCTTCAAACTAATAACATGGTGGTTTTGTGGGATGTTTTAAGACGATTAAATTATAGGGTGAGTGTGGGATCATGATGGGAAAAACCATTCCTCTAATTAGCAATGAAAACATAGGAAAACTTCTCATTAAACAACTTCATATAAAAAATTGAATAGGTTTTAACATAATTTGGAAAATATCTTGGAATATAATTTGTAGTCATTTGAATGTAGTTTGTAGGCTACTAGCTTTTTTTAGGAAAAGGTAAATTTATTGGGTGAAAATTTGAAACTTCTATGAGGAAATACGATAAATTTTGAAAAAAATTATGTTCCATTCCATCCAACCTAAGTATTGCTCAAATGTGCCTCATATTTTTTGTAATTTTTTTGGAAGTAAATAATTAGTTATGGATTTTCAGTAGGACTTTTCAAAAATATTAAAAACTCCTTTTTCGGCCAACCTAACTTTGTCAAAAATATATGAATTTTTTTTTTTCATTTTCAACCATTAATTGGTGAAGCATAGAGTGTAATGCATCATTCAGATTTAAAAAATGTGAAATCATTTGAAATTTTTGGAAGTTTTCAATTATCTTATCAATTAGAAATTTAGACATAGTGCATGTACAAAAGCAATAATAATTATCTATTCAAATTCAAAATTAAAAATATATTATATTGGTAGAATGCTTAAAATTTTCTAAATAAACCCATTTCATTTTTATCAAATTCATATTGAAAAAAGTGGTCAACATGAACAGTGAAATATAAAAGCCCAAGGGAAACCTTTAAACACATTGGGGTAGTTGACATTTTTTAGGTTTGACACCCCAAGACAAATCCCATAGCATTCCCAAGGCAATATTTGAGCCAATTTTTTTTGTAAAGAAAAAGTGAATATCTAAGGAAAATCATTAGGGTGCTTTTTCTTTGTATAATGGGTAGCAATTTTAATTGTAAATCCAAAAGGAAAAGAAAAATTTGAGTGAATGAAATTGAAGCAATAAGAGAAAATGATAGAGAAAGGAAATGTGTTGGTTTTATCTGTGAACCAAACTTAATCTTACAATTTACCTATGAATTTGCTAGAGCTCAATTATTAGTAAAAGTAAGGACTGGCCAGCACATGGGAGATTTGATATGTAACCTTTTCTCCCCTTCACTTTGGGCTCTGTGAAACCTGAGAGGGTAATCCCCAACAATGTGCTTATAAATACTAGTGTGTTTAGGTATTAAACATAGAGTAAATAAATGATTCTCCTTAAATGTTTAATAGACACAATACCCTAAAGGTTTGGCTGACCTTCATGGAAATGCCTAACTCAAACAAGAGAAAATGTAATTCCTTAAATTTCATACACACCCACAATACAATTGATAATTAAATTGATTTAAAATATATGATCAGTTGTTGAATTGGTCACCACAATTGTAGCATAATTACTTTACTCAAACCAGTGCCATATTCTTGGGACAGAGTCAAACCTAATACCAACATAATTAGATAACAATTTTTAAACATGATAACATCCAAAGCCTTTAAAAAACTGCATTATAGTATTCCAACTTATCATCTCCACCATTTACTTCTTACTAGCATCCCCATACATGACTTATTTCAAACCTACTATTATATTCAAGCATTTACATCCATTCATTGAACTAATAAGCAAGAATAGAAAAATACATCTATTGGAAACCAACAAAGACAAATAAGATAACCATTGATTATATCATTCATAGTTTGTATAATTTGTAAATAGGATAGTGAACTATAGAGACTTTATACCATTTCATTGTATATGTTTTCACTATCATTATTAGAGAACTATGTACATATCAACTAACTCCATCCCTAAAACATATTACTAGAGATTTTGGTATTCTCTTTTATCTCTGTGTGTGGCCCCTTCCAGGAAAAAACTACCTAGTAACCTCTCCTATTTTAATCAGCCTTGAAATCCCTTTTATAAGACAAGGAATCAAAAAGCATCAGGCTGAATTAGACATTTCATTTTAATTTCATTTCAAAATGAATTTCACTAGAATGTGAAAATATTCCCAAAATAGTTACAAGTAATCATTTGTAGGACAAGGGAAAGCAAAAATCAAAACCCCAAAAATTGTTATTCAGAGAAGACCCACCAGCCTTCCAAAAGGTGTCGTTGTCATAACAACAAAAACATGCAAGTTCACACCGAACTAGGAAGTGTCACCATCAATACTGAAGGCATAATTAAACCAAAACCCATATCACAAAAAACTAGCCAAAAGGAAACTAGTTAGCACAAAGGACCAAAAATTGAGCACTAGCTTAGAAAAGAAATAGGGTGCTACTTTTCCTTGTCATCAGCAAAGTAAGTATGCCTACTTGGTGTCCTTATTGAAAGCAGAGAAGCTATTGCCACCTCATCATCAGAATCAATCAAATCAGTCATGGCCATGAGATACTAGTGGTTTCCAGAATCAGTTTCAGCTCCATTGTCAGAAGAATCATCAGAGACTTCAATGGGAGAATGATGACATCTCATATAAGCCTGAATATACTTATTCTTTCTCACAACTTCCCTCTCAGGCCTATCAATTTTATTCTCCTTACCCTTGACCAATCCCTTTGAGATAATTTGGCTTCTTAGATGATAATCATGCTTGAGAACACCCCGTGCAAACTTCTTATGAACCCTTGTTTTCTTCTTTGGAGTCACAGGGACTTCAGGACATCTTTTTCATTCTGGGGAAGGTCACCCTGAGAATCAAGAGGGTACAATCTCTTGAACCTTAGGACTGGGCTGATAGACACACTTACCCTACCCATTTCTCAACAATGCAACTTATCAAATTTCCTCAAGACTATGACACCACTCTTAACGTAAAAATAGCTAGCTCAAATTTTGTAATTACTAAGAACACTTCACACACTTAATCCTAGACTCTTAATTCTCACAAATAGAAAATGGTGAGAATAAAAAATAGGAAATATTCATTAAATAGAGCAGTTGGAGAGTGTTTGCATTAATCCTGCAAGAAAGCTTGTGTGAGAGTGTTGGTAATCAATTACTTTGATTTTGAACCTTAGTATCGATCATACTTTGAGATAAATCAATGGATAATCAATCTGAAGGATTAATTATGAAAAAAATAAACGCATGTACTTGATCCTTCTCCATAATTAAAAAAATCAAGTGAGTAGACACCCACCTAGGCTGCACATTAATCACATAATTAGTGTTTAACAAAACCTATTGTGTCACATTTACTCACTCGTCTGTGGGAATTATTTTACTTGCAATTCATCACAGTAAGAAAGTAGGGAGTGGTCATGATTTAAATTTAGAATATCATCTCGTACTCTGCCTTACTTCAATTTCACCTTCCCATGTGTACTAGCACTTGACAGATTTGATGACCACAATCAAAAGTATTTCCCAAATCTCATATGAATTCCCAAGAGTTGGTTCTAATTTGGCATCATTTTTATCTTAGAATAGTCTTGGCCAATATTTTAGTAGCACCTTATCTCCACTAGAGTCCATCAGAGCCCTTGAAACATTCCATATGGTAGTCACCTGCTTTGCCACTGAGAAATAAGAGATGCAAGTGGGCTCTTCATGTGATGGTGGGGAGTGGTCAGGATTGACCCACATCACCCATCATCAACCATTGATCTCCATCCTTATAAAGAATAACCTATCTCCAAAGCCTGGCAGATCCCTCCATGAAGCAACAGGTGTCATCTTGCTTGCTATCCCATGATATTTAATAAATATTAAATAAAATACAGCGGGGTGGCAGGGAATGGTGGAGATTTGACCACGTCACCCAACAACCACTATAAATTTCCTTTAGATGCCATTTTTCAATCATAAGAAGATATTGATACCACCAAATAAAGGCTACACATGTCTATCACCTACTATCCCATGTGATTAATTCTCCTTAAAGCACAAAATGAACAAGCCTGCAAGAAACGACCTGAATGAGGATGTGTGTCAAAATATCTACCATTGATCTTTCTCCAAGCTTCGCCTGTTGACCATATGGAAGTACTGGTCCCACCATTTGACATGACACATGGTAACCACCCACCAGCCCACTCATTTATTTTAATGAATAATAAAACCAAATGAGCACATAGGGAATGAACAAGATTCTTTTGTGATGATCAAACAGTCATTACATAACCGAAAACTCCACATGCCACAAGAGTTAGTTTTAAAAGGGGGCCATTACTAGGATGATGAGAATTTGATCCTTGGGAAAGAAAAATTATGACTTAAGGCATTAAAATGAAATTCAAGTCCAATCATATGAAGAATTAAGCGCAGAAAAGGGCATTTGGTGATTGACAAACCTAGACCTAGGGGGCCGGTGAAAGTAATGGTTCTAATGGCGTAAGAGGAAACTTAGACAACTGGAGACCGGTAGCATTAGTTCAATGTAGAAATAGAACGCCCAAGGTTGTTTAGACTCAAAGGTCAATTTTGAAGGGTTTTCACAACACAAACCCTAAAACAATGATGAGGATTATAACCCTAAGCCTAAAAAGAGGGTCAAATCCAAGTACTGCAAGTGTAAACATGGAACCAAAGAATTTTTTTGAGGGGTTCCATTAGTGTCTCCTATTTGGGGCACATGCCTCTCATAGGCATGGTGAGATCCAAGAATCTCATGTGAAGTAGACCAAGCACAAAAAAAAAATCTAGGACCTACCCAAACTAGGAAAGAAGACCAAATCAAAACAACCAACATATGTACAGTTTTTACATAAGTTACAAAAACCTAAACCAAGAGATTCAATCTCTATCATGTATGAATCCTTCCTCTGAGATGCAAGTTTTTAATATGCACCCTACAATCTAACTAGGTTTCAACTTTACTTGGTGGCCCGAGGCCACTAAACTTTGGGTTGATACTTACCTCTATCAAAAACCTTATTTTCTACTATCTTTATCATGCTAAGGCTGAAAATATTCTCATGAATTTCCCTTCCCCAAATCATGCCTTTGTCACTAGTCCTAGCCATTATGAACTTATTGTTGTTACTCTTATTCATGTCCAGCTATAAATTGTGATCAATCATTAACTGAAACACATGATCAATGGAGTATTCTATTTGACTTAACTTGCAACTGTACTCCACCAAAGCCCATATAACTGGACAAGGAAAGTGAAACATTCATAATTTTCTTGATCACTATCATTAGAAGGGAAAATATCATATTCATTTTGTGTGATGAACAAGAAACATTCATACACATGCTTCTATTCAAGTTGGTGTTCACATTCATCAGAGTAACATAAACTATTCATGCTTCCAAATGCTCCATTTCCCTAAGAAATTGATTGAAAATACTCCTCAGTACTTTTGTTTTCATTTAAATCAAGGTCATTTCCATAAAGAGCATTATCCATACCATCCCAGGCATTAAAAAATATCTATGCTCCAAGTTCATAATATATAGATCCCTTCTTTTTCGCCTATGCTTACAATGCCTTCTATACCCTGCATTTCGGCTACTACCTTTGTTTCCTTTGCAACGGGGTCTCGATCTTCTACAAATGAATCTCGATATCGATCGCGAACCCTTTAGAATAGTAGGGGGGATGCTTCAGGCGAAGCACGCATAGGGTGGGGCAGGACAGCAATCTGATAAGGGCAGTGGGCACGGGAAAAGGAGGGTGCTAGGGCAAGGTGGGGAAGGCAGGACAGACGGATCATCTAGCAAACAGGGATCAGATCGAAACAACAAATAATCATGGGTGAAATCGGGTCGATTACGAAGTCAATACGTGATTCGAAGTCCAACTATAGCAATGTAAGTAGCACACCTTAAGGGGTCAAGCTCAGGATGGGAATGAAGAGAGTAGATCCATCAATACCAATTTCAGTAGCATCAGCACCGACAAAGGCAGTAGTAGCGGCATGGCTAAAAGAGCCAATTCCAATTGATCCAGTTGATCGTCTCGGACCAGTACCCATTGAAGTAGAGCCAGTTTCATTAGTAACAAAGGTGGCAGAGGCATTAGCAGCTTCACCCATTGATTCAGTAGACCTAGCATTCCGACCAGATTGATACCCCGATTCTGTTGATCGAGCTTATTAACTTGAGGGCCTAGTTTCATATCCAATTTCAATTTATCCGCAAAAAAATAGCGGGTGGGTGGGAAACAATAGGATTAACCTATAACCAGTTTTTCTTTTTTATCCACGACGTGATAGTGAATGTTTCAGTTGTTTCCCCTGTTGAAGCAAAAGCAGTGGAAGCAGCGGTTCGAAAGCCCATATCCCTTCCAGTTATAGGACCATAGCCCGTAAAGACAGTTTCACCCGTCATTTGCTTCTAGCTCGAGAAATGGAACTGCTACTGTCGGATGACCTTAAAATAGTAGGGGTGCTACTGAAGCTGGTGCTGGAGGATATGGAACTGGACCAACTGGTTATGGATCCTACCTGTAGTAACGGCCTATGCTTGCTTTGTTGCTTGTGCAATAGGTTATGGCTATGGTCCCTATACCATGAAATGGGCTCTACACTGGTCTGTCGTGATAATAGTGCTGCTTCAACGTCAACGGCTTAAACCACTGCCTGTGCCAACGCATTGATCGGGACAGAATTCTGTTCGGATCACGAAGTGCAATTGGGTACCTCATGCATACATACAGATATTTTAGTAGCAAGATGGTTGATGCCGGGATGGAGTGATAAGCACTAGGGCATGCTTTAATGATCGAATTCGATGTGCGTGGGCCTTTTGTAGTATAATCGCCGATCGGCGATACTATATGCTATGCTGCCAGTAGGTAAGGTAGAGGAATAGCTGTATACGCTTCAGCCCTCACAAATCTCCCCCACTCAACCTCCTCAATTTAGCAAGGCCCGCTTTAGGCTTTAGGAACATCACCCCATCCCCTCGACGAATGAGAAAAGGGTAAAGGGCGGTGTAACTAGTGCTTTCTCCTTTCTCGGCTGCTCCGATATCACCTCAACTACAACCTCTCACAGATCACATGCCTTTCGTTGTTAGGGCTGCACCTCTTCGCTATCGGAGTTCAAAACCACTTTACTATCAGAGTTCATATCCACTTTCCTTTCTGAAATTGGACTCACCTCCCGGAGAGAAAGATAGGGACTCACAACTGGAAGGCCCCTTCCATAGTAGTTAACTCGGCTCCCTCGCTCTTTCTCGAAGGATTGTTCGAAAGAGTTAAGATTGGCCGGTGCCCAGCTATAGTTGGAGAAAGAATTCCCCTTATAGTTGTTGGGAGGAACTAAACTATAGTTGATTGTCGTAGTTGAAAGCATTCAAAAATAGGACCCTACTGACTAGAATTACCAATCCCATCATTAAATTTAGGGTCTAGATTCTGTGTATAGACATTCTTGTCTTCAAATTCATCACCAATCATATCATCAAGATGTTCCAATCCTGAAATAGTTGAATTGCATTGCAAGAATCCATCACATATAATCTATTTATCTACTACTGAGGGAAAAATTTCATGAGCATTGACACAGTCATATTCCTCGGGCAAGAAGGATGCCTTATAGTTTTCCTCACAAAAGGTTTCATATTCCTCATGAGAGTAATTAGAATTTTCATCTTCACTACCTTGGTTATCAACCTTGAAAGGTATGTCAATAGTATTTCTAAGTATGACAATATCATCATCCATACTGTTATGCAAAAATTCATTCTCAGAAACATCCTTACACATTCCTTAGGTGAACCCATGATTTTTGTCAATAAAGTGAGAACCCTTGCTACTTTGAGACCTCATTTTCTATTCATAGTCATATTTAGCCTCCTTAGCAATTCTAATCCAATCAATTATTTGATCAAAATCCCGAGGTTTCAATTCCTTGGGCAAGGCACTAAGCCCTGGCTCATAAATGTCATAGAATATGTTAATGCATATATTGAATCTTCAAGTCATAACCTTTTAGGAATTTCCAAAAAGGAATCCAAAAACCTTTCTAACAACTCATATGGTGATTCCTCCTTATGTTTCAACATGTTGGACAATCCTTGGATTAACAATTCTTGATCATCATTACTTAAACATTGTTGAAGTTTATTCTGAATTTGTTCATGATCAATGTGTTTTGAGAATGGAAAAAATGAGATATCAAAAACATCATTGCATCGATTATCCTTCTCATCCTTATTTATTTCATCTTCATGATGTGCATCCAGGCAACAAACACTTGCAACTATATATCCCTTCATCATTGAATATTTCATAGTATTTTCAATATCCATAACAATGTGATATGCATATTGTAATGTTTTAGGTTCCTTATCTCTTATCAAATAAATCATCTTATTGTCAAAAGAACGAATATACACAATCAAAAATTTTGCATCATTAGGTATCAAGTATTCGGGAATATCTTTTATTTCTTTCATGAACCTGAGGTTAAAAGAAGGAACCAACTCTTATTCATCCTTTTGGATTTCCATAAATCTTTTTCTTATCACACTTGGACTAATCCTCTCACCAAATTGCTTCACAAATGCTATCATAAAATTATTCCATGAAGCTATAGAACACACTAGTAAATATGAGAACCATTCTTTGGCATTTTCTTTTAATGACTATGCAAAAAGCTTCATGACAACATCCTCATGATCTATCTCAAAATCACCCATCAAATCTATGAATGCATTTAGGTGTTTAGAAGCTAACTTAGAGTTTTTCCCTATAAAGTTTGGTGAATATTTCCTAATATCATCAGGAATCTTGTTAGGAAAACCTTGAATGCCACCACAACTTAATGGCTTATATCTCCCAATAGAGAACTTCTTTTGAAGGCACGATAGGAGTTGCATACTCGACATGCTTTTACTTGATGTTCCACAAGGAAATACAGGGGAATGATACATTTCTCTTGTATCTTTATTCAATATTCAAATATCAACTTCATATTTGATGATAAATTACCTCATCATGATTACAAAAATGCACAACTTAAATATACTCATGCTTTAAAGCTTTCTAAAAGGAAAATTTCAGAGATAAGCATAATTCTTCCACCTAATTTAGATACTACAAACTTCATCTTAGAAGTATGCAAAACAACCACCACCATTCCCTTCCCTAGCACTTAATTCACTTAATAGGGAACAAAGTATTTCTTCCACATCTCTAAAAATAGATTTCATACAAATTTATTTCTTCTTGTAAACCAAAACATGGGGAAAAATACCTGGATATATTCACAAATATTTTGAATTATGCTTCGTTAGTTTCTTTTCATAGAGTCACCACCTCCTTTGTAGAGGACCAAACTTCAACAATATGAAGTTTCTTTCACCAATTGATTTCACTTTAAACAATTTTCATTGGCATAGAGTTCTTCGTAGTCACTGCCCACTTTTAGTGAGAACTTTTAATTTAGAACCTTCATGACTCTATCAAGGAAAAATGATCTCCTATAACAGTTTTCTCAAGTACATCCCCAGTAGAGTCGCCATTTCTATTAGTTATTTTTATGAACCAAACTTAATCTTATAATTTACCTATGAACTTGCTAGAGCTCAATTATTAATAAAAGTAAGGATTGGCCAACACATGGGAGATTTTATATGTAACCTTTTCTCCCCTTCACTTTGGGCTCTATGAAATTTGTCAGGGTAATCCCCAACAATAAGTTTATAAATACCAGTGTGTTTAGGTATTAAACATAGAGTAAACAAATTATTATCCTTAAATGTTTAACAAACACAATACCCTAAATGTTTGGCTGACCTTCATGGTAGTGCCTAACTCAAACAAGAGAAAATGTAATTCCTTAAATTTTGTACACACCCACAATACGATTGATAACTAAATTGATTTAAAATCTTGATCAACTGTTGAATTGGTCACCACAATTACAACATAATTACTTTACTCAAACCATTGCCATATTCATGGAACAGTGTCATACCTAATACCCACATAATTAGATAACAATTTTTAAAAATGATAACACCCAAAGCCTTGAAAACACTGCATTACAGTATTCCCACTTATCATCTCCACCATTTACTTCTTACTAGAATCCTCATACATTACTTATTTCAAACCTATTGTTATATTCAAGCATTTATATCCATTCATTGAATTGATAAGCAAGAATAGAACAATACATCTATTGGAAACCAATAGAGACAAATAAGATAACCATTGATTATATCATTCATAGTTTGTATAATTTGTACATAGGAGAGTGAAATATAGAGACTTTATACCATTCCATTGTATATGTTATCACTATCATTATTAGAGAACTATGTACATATCGACTAACTTCATCCCTAAAATATATTACCAGGGAGTTCAGTATTCTCTTTTATCTCTGTTTGTGACCCCTTCTAAGAAAAAACTACCTACTGAACTCTTCCTTTTTAATCATCCTTGAGATCCTTTTCATAAGACAAGGGAGTAACAAGCATCATGCTGAATTCCACATTTCATTTAACTTTTATTTCAAAAATAATTTCACTAGAATGTAAAAATATTCCCAAAACAGTTACAAGTAATCATTTGTAGGACAAGGGAAAGCAAAAAGAAAAACCCCAAAAACCGTCAGAGAAGACCCATCAGCCTTCCAAAAGACATCGTTGTCATAGCACCAAAAACATGAAAGTTCACATCAATCCAAGAAGTATCACCATCAATACCAAAGGCATAGTTAAACTAAAACCCATATCACAATAAACTAGTCAACACAAAGGACCAAAAACTGAGTGCCAGCTCAGAAAAGAAATGAGGTGCTACTTTTCCTTGTCATTTGCAAAGTAAGTATGCCTACTTGGTGTCCTTATTGAAAGTGGAGTATCCATTACCACCTCATCCTCAGAATCAATCAAATCAGTCATGGCCATGAGATAGTAGTGGTAGCCAGAATCAATTTTAGCTCCACTGTCAAAAGAATATCTAAGATTTCAATGAGATAATGATGGCATCCCATCTAAGCCCAGCGATACTTATTCTTTCTCACAAATTCCCTCTTAGGGCTGTCAATTTTCTTCTCCTTACCCTTGACCAATTCCTATGAGATAATTTGGCTTCTCATATGATAAGCACGCTTGAGAACACCCCATGCAAACTTCTTATCAACCCTTGTTTTCTTCTTTTGAGTCATAGGGACATTAGGCACATCTTGTTCATTTTGGGGAAGGTCACCCTAAGACTCAAGAGATTCGAGTCTCTTGGACCTCTAGACTAGGCTAACAGACACACTTACCTTACCTATTTCTCGACAGAGCAACTTATCAAATTTACTCAAGACAAAGAAACCACCCCTAACATAAAAATACCTAGCTCAAATTTTTCAATTACTAAGAACTCTTTACATACTTACTCCTAGACTCCTAATTCTTGAAAACAACAAATGGTGAGAATAACAAGCAGGAAATTTTCATTAAATAGAGCAACTGGAGAGTGTCTGCATTAATGTTCCAAGAAAGCTTGTGTGAGAGTGTTGGTAATCAATTACTTTGAGATAAATCAACAGATAATCAATCCAAAGGATTAATTATGAAAAAATTAAATGCATGCGCTTGATGCTTCTCCATAATCAAAAAACTCAAGAGAGTAGATACTCACCTAGGCTGCACATTAATCACACACGTAGCGTTTAACAAAACATGTTGTGTCACATTTACCCACTCGCCTGTGGGAATTATTTTACTTGAAATTCATCACAGTAAGACAGTGGGGAGCCATCATGATTTAACTTCAGAATATTAGCCTGTACTCTGCCTTAGTTCAATTTCAGCTTCCCATGTGTACTAGAACCTAACAAATTTGATGGCCACAAACAAAATTATTTCCCAAATTTCATATGTGTGCCAAAGAGTTGGTTCTAATTTGGCATCGTTTTCATCTTAGAATAGTATTGGCCAATATTTTAGTAGCATCTTATCTCCACTAGAGTCCATTGGAGCCCTTGAAACATTCCATGTGGAAGTCACCCGCTTTCCCACTAAGAAACAGGAGATGCAAGTGAATCCTTCATGAGATGGCGGGGAGTGGTAAGGATTGACCCACGCCACCCATGATCAACCATTCATCTATGTCCTTATAAAGCATACACCATATGCTAAGCCGGCGGGTCCCTCCATGAAGCTGCATGTGTCACTTTTCCCGTTAGCCCGTGATATTTCATAAATATTAAATAAAATATGGCAGGGTGGTAGGTAATAGTGGAGATTTGACCATGTCGCCGAACAACCACCATAGATTTCTTTTAGAAGTCATTTTCCAATCATAAGAAGATATTAGGCCCACTACATAAAAGCTACACATGTCTATCACCTGCTATCCTATGTGATTAATTCTCCTTAAAGCACATAACAAATGGGTGTGCGAGGAACAACCCAGATGAGGATGCATGTCAAAATATCTATCATTGATCTTTCTCCAAGCTTCAACTGTCAACCTTATGGAAGCACTGGTCCCACCATTTGACATGACACATGGAAATTACCCACTAGCCCATTCATTTTTTTTAATGAATAATAAAACCAAACGGGCACATGGGGAATGGTTGAGATTCTCTTGCAATGATAAAACAATCATTACATAACTGAAATCTGCACATGCTGCAAGAGTCAGTTTTAAAAGGGGTCCATTACTAGGCCAATGGGAATTTGACCCTTAGACAAGAAAACTTAATACTTAAGGCATTAAAATGAAATTCAAGGCCAATCATATGAAGAATTAAGCACAAAAAAGGGTATTTGGTGACCAACCAACCTAGACCTAAGGGGTGGTGTAAATAATGATTCTAATGGAATAAGAGGAAACTTAGACAACTGGAGACCAAGAGCATCAGGTCAATGTAGAAATAGAATGCCCAAGGGTGTTTAGACTTGAAGGTCAATTTTGAAGGGTTTTGGCAACACAAACCTTAAAATAATGGAACCCTAAGCCTAAAAAGAGGGTCAAAGCCAATTACTTTAAGTGTAAACATGGAACCAAAGAATTTTTTTTGAGGGGTTCCATCAAAGTGGAGGGGAAGAAAATGTATAAAGAATACTCTTCAAGGTGAAGGTTATTCTTTACCCTTAAATGATATTGGCAATGACTATGATAGTGAAAATGAAAATGTTGAACATGAAATTGAAAATATTATGAAATGTGATCAAACACCTATTTATAATAGTGACATCATAGAAGAAGAAGAAATACATTCAAAAATTTCTTGATTAATGTGGATATGAACCCTATGAAATTGTAATTATAGTCAATAATCCACTCTTTGACAACATTGATGAAATTTATAACACACATGAAACAATGAAATTCAATATATCTCCAAATTACATAAGAAGAGAGGACCTTTGTGAAGAAGAAAATGAAATCCTAAATCCACCCTTTTGTAATGAGCAATAAAATTTTAAATCATTCAAGAACCCCAAAATGGTAAGTTGAAATTGATGAGAGAATAATATAAAGTCTTGAAGGCAAGAGGTTATCACAAACCATTCAATTGTAGGATTCAAAACTTTTCAATGAATTATTTTCCAATAAGATATTAACAATTGCTAAAGACATACAAAATGAGAACCTTACTAAAGAAATTGAAGATTTTTGTAAATGAAAATTCTGATCAAAATAATAGTTATTGTTAAAAAAAAATTAACTCACTCAATTCTATTGGAATGACTAGTAAGGAAATAGATAAAAGAGTTTCTTGTATAGTAATAACAACCTCATTAGTAAGCAATCAATTAAGAAAGGATCAATTATTGACGTAGACTTTTGTTGAATTAGGCCTAAATTATAAAAAAAAGTGTCAAAAGAACTAGCAATAAGATTAATGCTCGATAATCCTCTTGAAAATGATACTTGGTATTTTAGTGGTAGCCTTGCACAAGTTGATAAGAAGCTAACTAATAACACAAATAATGAATTTTAAATTTTTTGTCATGGTAACTCTAGAATATCACGCAATGCAAAATGTTTTTTTTAAATTAAGAATTGGAAATCAAAACTCCATGCCACATCATAAAAATTTCTTAGAAAGTAGACAAACAACATTGTACAAATAATTTTTTTAAATAGTGATTTACATGGGTAAACACTTTTGTGAGAAAAACCCCAAACTCCAAAATTTTCTTATTATATTATTTAAAAAATGATGAATATCATAGTATACTTACAAATACATGTTCTCATAGGAGTATCATGAACTAGGGATTTGGAGGCAACACAATTGCAATAAGAGTCTTAAAATACATCATAATACATAGTCATAATATAATGCCCTCATAAAATAGGGTTTTCTTCTATGGAAAGGAAAGACAATAAAATATCTACAATTAGGTCTAAGACCTAATTATGAATGGTCTATATTTACAATAAAATATACATAAAATGTGGCATTTGCAGCCACTTCCCCTAAATCCCCACCGAAGTGTGTGGCCCCCAAACCTTAAAAATGGGGTACACTTACACCCCCACATGTTCAAATATGCTAACCTCCTATATTTATAAGGTTGAGATACCATTTTTCCTAACATTCTCCCACTTTTCCAACACCTTGCAAGACCAGTAGGAGGATTAATACCATGAATTAATTTCTAGCGGCCAAGACATACATGAACACCATCTAAACTTCCTTATTCTCATATCCTTAGTTAAATAATGTTCTTGGTCCTAGAATGAAATGTCAGATTCCTAGCTAGGAAAATCATACCCTAATATCATAATAAATGATCATTTCACCTTATTTTATTCCAAAATATAAGCATAGACTCTTAAGCCAAATGGCTTCTTTACAAGTATGAGTAGCTACCATATACTCAACTTTAGTATTGGGTAAAGCAACCATAACCTATCACTTATTCATCCAACTGAACACATCACCAAATAAACACATAAGCACTGGCGGATTTTTTTTTGTCAACATCACCTACCTATTTAATGTAGAGAGGGATCCATACACTCAAAACCCTCTCTAAAATCCTCTCAAACAATTGCTAAAACATAAACAAAAACTTGCAGTAAAACTCCACAAAGTGTTTGCAATGGAACCATTAAAATTTTTCAATTTATGAAATATGATTACACATTAAATTAATTAATCAAAAGGACTCATATGAATAAAATAAACTTCTTACATTCATCATATATTCAAAATAAATACATTTAAAAACAAACACTGCTCAACAATGTGAGTTTCAACAATATGTTCATGTTCTGGCTCTTCAACACCACCTATAACTTTTGTAGCTTATCCTCATGTATTGAAAAATTCTTGACTTCAATAATCTTCTAAAATATTATTTTTATCTTCATTATCCAGCCCTCATGGCTACCTTGAACACCTACAAAATCCCTCTTCTCTTCACAAGCTGATTTTCTGCACTTTTTCTTGTGCAACTCTTAAGAGCAACCTGCAAGTTCTTTCTCCAAATTTGATGCTATTTATTGCTGATCCTTGACTCCATTAAAGTATAAATTTTATATAGATTAAAACCTTTTTGAGATACAAAAATAGGCACCCCAAATCTTCTCTTTCATTTCCCTCCAATTGTCTTTTTGAAATTCTTCTATTTGTGCTTAAAATTCATCATTAAATGCTTCCAAATATGGCACACAAAGTTTCTAAACCATATTCCATGACTTGATGCTGTAAATTACTCAAAAATATCAATAAAATAAAGAACCAATTCATGCTCATTCACTTTATTTTGAAAACTGGAATCATTAATTGATTTTTCCCAAAAATCACTAGCTTTTTCCTCCATAATGAGTCCTTAAAATGGTAATTGTAACTCCCTCAGATTCTAGTGCCTAAATTTGCATGCCATGATTTGTGGAGAGGTTAGCATTACTTATTAATTTCATTTCATAATCCATAACTCCCCGCCAAGAATCCCACACCCAAGTTGAGAAACTTCTAGATTTTACAAGATGCAACAACTTATTTTTCCACCTAGACTAGTCAACTAGACATGATGACTATAATATTGGCCAATATTTATTTTTCACATATATTAGGCCAATTATTACAATAAATTACGTATTAAAACTTTATTCAACCTACTCAATATTAGTAAGAGATCAAAATGTAAATTAAAACATATTTTTGGTTGATGTTGATTGCCTGATAGCCATGGATGCTCCTACATCACTACTCTGAATCTACATAACCATGAGTATTAGGGGAAATTCCATCTCCCATAAAATTACCATGATAATGAAAGGAATAATCTAAGGTACTCCAAAAGTATATAAATACTCTTTTAACTACATCTCAATGAACTCTACTAGGATTAGACATATATCTTGAAAGAACTCCCATTTCTTAGGAAATGTTTGGTATAGTGTAGATTATAACATATATAAAAATTCCAATTACACTCTAGTAAGGCACTTTTCTCATGTCTTCTATTTTTGATGGGGATATTAGACAATATGAAAAATATAAGTTCATTCCAACTATAAAAGGAACACACAATGGACTACAATCCTACATGTTAAATCTTTGTAAAACTTAATTGACATACTTACTCTAACCAAGCCATAACTTTTTGTTCACTCTATCTCTTCTAATTTCCATCCCAATAATGTGTTTAGCTACACCAAGGTCTTTCATTTCCAATTTAGTTAATTCTGAAATCATTCATTTTCCTTTACCAATAAATAACATATCATCATCATATAATGCAATAAACATGAAATGATCACCATCAGTCTTACAATAAACATAATAATCTGATTTAGAATGCTCAAATCCCGAACTCAACACATATGTATCAAATTTATGGTACCACATCCTTGGATTCTATTTAAGGACATTTAGAGATTTCTTCAATTTTCAAACAAAATTACTTTTACCTTTCACCACATAGTTCTCAAGCTATTCCATATAAATATCCTCCTCTAAAAGACCATGGAGGAAAGGAATTTTCACATCCATTTTCTTGATATCTAGATCATAAGAAACAATAATAAAAATTAAACATATAATGAATGTCATATTTGTAGTAGGAGAAAATATATCACCATAGTCAGCACCCTCAACCTGAGGGTAACATTTTTCAACCAATAGTGCTTTGTACTTCTTAATACATCCATCTAAACCAACCTTTTTCTTGAACACCAATTTGCAACCAACATGTTTTCATCTTTTAGGAAATGGTACAAGATCCCATGTATCATTATTTTTAAAGCTTCCATTTCTTCATTCGCAGAAATATTACAAGATTCTAAATTATTCATACCTAATGCCTCTTTTATAAATTTTGGCCCAAAACCTTTATTTTAGACAAGAACCACCTAGGATACTCCTAGCCTTCTTCATCAATGTCCTATTCATTATTTTTGTAACTCCATATTAAACAAGGCCTTCCCAAAGAGAAACAAGATCCAGATAAGTGGTTATAGATGTGGCTATGGGAAAATAAAGGACCTTGCACTAGTAGAATTTGGCAAATAAATGACTACGCGACTAAAAATTTTAGTCACAACAACTAAAGACTAAATTATACTCATTTTTTGTAACACAACTATAAATGACTAAATAAATGACTAATTTGATCATCGAGTAAAAAACATAACTAAATAATTAGTCACACAAATAAAAATTAGACAATATGATATTAAAGTGGATAATTAAAATAAAAAATTTTGAGTTGAGGGATTGGGTGGTATTATAATATAATATAATATTAATATATTATATTACAATACATTATAATATAATATATATAATATTATATTATATTATTAATATTATAATATTATATTTATATTATAGTGTATTTAATATTATATAATAATATAACATCATAATATATTTAATATTATAATATAATATAATACTCATATTATAAAATTATTTAATATATTTAATAATATCTATTGTATAAAAGTTAGATATTTATATATCATAATTTATTTAATTTTGATTCCATTTTGAAATTTTTTTTAGTAGGAAAATACCCTAATGGGCGGGCAAATCTTACAGACTCCCTGCCATAATTTTCATTTTAATAAACAGACTCTAAAAGCCTCATCAAAACCTTATTCTCAAGCTACAACTTGCCTAATTGGAGAAGTAAAAGGTCAAAACTAATGAACAAGAGTTTGGAGGAGCCAAAACCAATAGTAGCAGGGAAAGCAACAAAATCCATAGGTAAAGGATGCATTAATGTTAAAACCTAAATGTGCTCAGTATTAGGATCTTGGCCATAATTTTCAAGGATGCCCTGATGTTAAAACCTAAATGTGCTTAGTATTATGATCTTGGCCGTAATTTTCATTTTAAAAAAATACTTTAAAACCCTTGTTGAAACCTCTTTTTCAGACTGCAGCTTGCTAAATTGTAGACGTGAAAGATCAATACCAACGATTAAGAGTTTGGATGGGCTGAAACCAATAGCAGCAGGGAGAGCCAAAAAAATTAGGTAAGCACAATTGTCACTTTCGTGCCCTAGTTAGCTAGAATTAGTTCCTATTTTTGCCATTTTCAATCACTTTTCATTGATCCCTAGTAGAATTTTCAAATCTTTGTGGTAATTTCGCTAGTTGCACACACAAATTAAAGGAAATGAAATTTGAATATGAATTATCATAAAAGTATATGGTGCCAAGAAATTTCATTTGCAGCTTCAAGAGCTTCATAGGGAAAAGGTAATCTTGGTTGAATGAGTTAATTTTAACTTCCCTTGGAACTAAATGTCCATATGCATGCTATAGTTTAACTTGAAATTTTTGGGTATTTCAAACATTTTAATCCATAATTTAGAGTAGCATCATATTAGCTTGGTTCTTTCATGATAAATAAATTGTTATTCACTTCATTTTTTTTAGCAGATCTTGCTAAATGTAAGGCTTTTTATGTGAAAATTGTAACTAACCTAAGCTGCCTATTTTTTTATTCTCTTGTCTCATAATTACTCATTTTCTTGGTAGAATGGCATGCTCTCGAATTTTCTTGATTATGTTAACATTGTGCATGAGGGTATGTGCAGGATCATCATTGAAAAAAAAGGCCCTTAAGTGGCAAAAAATTCAGAAAAATAAAAGTTAGGCAACTTGACATAAAAATTTGAATAAGTTATCTATATTATTTTAAAAAAATATAAGAATAGAATCTGTAGAAAATTGAATGTAGTTTCTAAACTACTAGGTTTATTTAAAAACAAAAAATCTATTTGGTGAAAATTTGAAATTTCAATGCAGCAGTACTTAAATTTCAGGGAAAAAATAAGAAGTAGGTGTCTGTCTGACCACCCTAACCACAATAAAATGATAATTGTTTTTTATAAGATTTTAGATATAAGTATAGGACTCATGTCCGGATGTGATGCATATTTTTTTGTAATTTTTTTCCAAGTAAATAATTAATTATGAATTTTTTATTACAACTTTTAAAAAAATATAAAAACTCGTATGTCTGACCACCTTAACTTGGTCAAAACTTCATGAAATTCTTTCTTTTTTTTAATCCTATAGTATGTGAAGCATATAATGTGACACATGTTTCAAATTGAAAAAATGTGATACCATTTGAAAGCTATAGATGTTTTTCAATCAACCTATCAATCAGGACTTTAGTCATAATTCAAATAGAAAATAAATAATAATTATTTATTAAATTCAAAGTAAAGCATAATTTATATTGGTGGAAAGCTAAGAATCTCCTTTAAAAACCCTTTTCATTTCATCAATTTTGGGTAAAAAAAATTCATCAGCCAAATACCCATCATATCACCACTTTTTGGCCCATCATGATCCTGCACATACCCATGATCTTTAAGTTGTTGTGGGAATAAAATTCTCTAAGATTATTTCTAAAGTTCATCTAATCCTATATGATTCTACAGGCATTGAGTCAATGAGCATAAGTGATGGCACCCTTGGAAAACTGGCCAACACTATGGAATCTCTGAAAAAGAGAAGTAGAGGCACTTGCAAAAGGTATCCATATTATTATTACTATTATTAAGAGTATGCATTAAGGTTATTTAGGTATATTATAAAAATTATTATAAAAGTATATGGTGCCAAGAATTTTAATCTTTAACCTACGTATTTGATAGTTGATCTTATCTTTGCTCTTGACTTGAAGCATGGTTACCGAACATCATGATTTAAGTTTTGTTTTTCATTTCAATATAATAAGTAATTAGATTAGATATTAGTCATCAAGTTAGAATTAACTATAGTAGTGTAAAATATTAGGCTCCCTAAATTGTAGTTAGCCCATGTTCATTACTTTTTTTATAAATATTTACAATATTAGTGTTTAAATTTAGCTTTCATTCACAATATATCAATTTTCCTTGTCATAAAGAACTACTGAGCAACATTTTGTTATTATCAAAACTAGCAACATATCAATTTTTCTTGTCAAAACAACAACTAAGCAAAGAATAAAATATTTTTAAATGGTAAGGTTGGAGCATGATGTTGTCTCTCTTGGGTACACTTGGTTTGACTCAATATTTAGGTCAAAAAGGAAAAAAAATTAGTTTATTATGGAGGGTATTTCTAACATTTACATGGCTATTTTTTAAGCATTCTATGAGTCTACTGAAAGTACTTGGCCAACACAAAAGCATGTTGTTGCTTATGTTATTGTTTGCAAGTCTTGGAGGGAGATGTGTAAAGATATTTTCAAAACACTATAGTGTGGGAAGCTTACATTTCCCATATCATTGAAGCAAGTGAGATAATAATTTATCTAGGCTGTGGTAAAATATGACTGTAATTTGTAAATGTCATGCCCAAAAAAAAATTCATCCAAAAAAAAAACTGAACTATTTTATTTTTTTAAAAGGGTAATTAATTCTCTAATGGTTGAGGTGTAACTGTATCTAGGTGATGATACCCTATGAGAAAACACTCCTAACTTTATTATCGGATAACACTGAGGCCTTGATATGACACTAATGATCAACAATCACCCAACAATCATCAACTTCTACTTTTTGGTAGCTAACACAATGAGAATAAGGACATAGCGATACTTAGCATTGATTCATTTTTTTTTTTAAGAATCAATGTATAACTAAGAATAGCCATATTACCAATTTTCTATTGTGAAAGTAAAAATGAACATATTTAGCCCCTTATCCTAAATGTTTAAACAATTTAAACAATGCTTCCATATAATACTTCTATTTAATATTATTCTCTTGCAAATCCAAATATATTGAGTATCAAGGTTAAGCAAGATTAATACTAGATTTATAATCCCATATTAATAATGTTACAGGTCGAAATGATAAAATCTCTTACTTATATATAATGTATTTATTTATTTAATAATCATGGAAACTATAATCCTAATAGCAAAATTCAAAACTCATAATGGTTCAATCAATAACCATATCACTGCTTGACAAGTGTATTAGCACCACCCTTATATTTCCACCACCATGAGTTATTACCAATACCTTTAGTATTACAATAAGGCGATTATTGATACTAACGTTCCCCTTTAATCCTAAGGATGTGATGATTTATAATTGTTTCATTTATTTGTTACTCTATTATTTATTTATTTGTTTATCTTTGAAGAATATATATACATCTCTTCTATATGCATATGTACTCCATTTAATTTATGGAGTAATTTAAAACAATAATAATAACTAATTTTCGTATATATAAAGAACACAAATCCTCTATATAGAGATATAATCTAATTATTCTAGAGAGATTTTGGAACATAAAAAGAAAAAGGAAAAAAAAAGAATGACTTCTAATCTAATATATTATTTTCAATATACATTATTTTACTATAGAGAAGAACTCAAAATAACAAAAGAAATTCTTGCTTTCAAAAGAAAATACAGTAATCCATAATCTTTATTATTAATTTTTTTCTTATACATACTTTTAAAGAAAAGAAGTGGGGATATATTCTCTTTATCAATGGAATCTTAAACTAGAGGATTACGGGAAAATTCTTAGAAGCTAAGGTTAAATTTTGTTTTTCCTTTTGAAATGCTAAAGCAACATAACACATTTATTTTTTTAACTTGATTACTGTCATTCATACTAAACCTTATTAATAGGGAAACAGTTTCTATGCAATTCCTTTACTATGGGTAACTACCTGAAACCTTATCGCTGCACTAAAATTATGATTCCGTAAGATAAGGCAAGTTTTATTTTCTGTAACATTATTTGATTTCAGATACTATATATCTTACTAGATGCTCTGCTAAGGGTGGCGGAATTCAGTAGGGTTTCATCCCATCACTTAGTATTCTGACAGAAAGAATAGTGATTCAACCTTCCAATAGTGATATCCGTTATAGCCATTATTTCTTTGAAAGTGATTATTGACAAGCTAACTAATATTAATACTAGTGAACATATGAGCATCAGCTAATTTTAGTATTCATAAAATTGGCTTAAATTTAATATCGCTTGCTAACATAATAATATTATTATATAATTTTATTTTTTTATTGCCGGCATAAACATTACTCCCTCTGGTCGAGTGAGGAAAATTCCACATATTGATTGTTTTTTTTTTCATGTGAAGACCGTATTACCTAGTCTGCTGCCATTACTGCTATTAATTATGGAATTTTTCTGCCGCCAGACACTACAAACCATAGGGTCAAGCCCAGATGCAAGTTTTAGGGAAATGATAACATTAGCATCTAATTTTTATTTAACACTCCTGAGTTGAGCAAAATCCGACCTGCTAAGCACGGGTGAGGAATTAAACTGATTAACTTTTGGCCCACTATATTTTCAAACTCTCATTGTAAGCATGTATTGGTCTTTGATTAATCTGTGAGCTCCAAGATTGCAGCGTAGGGTAGGCTTGATGGACTTTCTCTTTTACACATAATCCTAACTGCCTACTGGCAAGGTGAAATAGATGATAACCAGTACGCGGGAACCCACTTGTAATAGGTCATTACTCACATCACATGACCTCTTCAACTAAAAACAATAATATGTTAGCAAATGCTAATAATAAAATGTTATCCTGCTAATAATTCCTATTATAATAAAAAGACGTGATTTAATTCTCATATGTATCATGAGTTTCTAGTTATCTAATGGGCGTGTGAGAGCCATACTCTAGAAACCGGTTAACATAATGGGTTGGAATATAGGTGTATTTGTCTATATTTATTTTCACCCAATTTAGTGGGTTAGGAGGAGTAGATTTGACGCATGAGGTTACTATGAGCATAGGCATTTGGCAGACAGATATAATGGTGGGTGCATTCACTAGGTAGATATAATGGCAATGTAGTGTGCCAAGTCAAGACAAGCAATACACCAAAGTTCTCACTTTTACTTTTGCATTGTGACGTTGTCCTGGAAACCTCGAGAATAGTGTCCCTCCTGACTAGTGATCAACACAAGTAAGGCTGGAAGAATAATATGATGATTAAGGAAGAGTCCCATCTTGCATTAAATATACCTGACAGACTTGACATTTCTCCTGCCACTAGCCAACTGTTAAAAAAAAAAAAATTGGGAGGGGGAGAGGAGGTGTTAGAAGAGACCCAAGATTTATTTGCCATTGAAGATTACGTAGGGAACCTGCCTGCTATGTTTTTTGTCAAATCAATTTAATTATTGTACATATATTTTGTGCTTTAACATGGAAGATTTCCCAAACGATTGTAGAATTCAAGGGATGGAAATATATGACTAGGCTGAGCAACCAACCTCATTTAAGAGTTGGTGGTGAGTCAAAAGGTCAGACATGAGTTTGCTAGACAAAGCAGCAATGTTATAGGTGTGGCAAAGAAGGTGACAGGATGATGGAAGAATGTAAGGGATCCCATTCTTACAGAGATGAAGCCTTCCGACATAGGCGAACATGAATACTTTTCTATCCAACTTTAATGAATGTAGAATAAATATATGAGTGTAGAACAATAATCATTACAGATCGTTTATGCAACAAAGATATGAAGTGTTCGCCATCACATGCATATCTATCTTTAGTGTATATATGTAGACCAGTAAGATGAGAGTATTTGAAATTTTTAATGCTATTTATTAAAATGAAATGCATATTGATTTTCTGTGTAACTCCTATACAATCATGTAGCTTTATTTTTACTTTATTTTTATTTTATGTTTTTATCAGGATATACTCTTTTTGTTGTCTCTTAAGCAAGCATTTTTATCTCTATAACGGGTTTGTATAACATGTATTCCTACTGATAAATAAGATAGTCATCTTCATTCGAGCGCATGTTTATTTATCTATTCATGGTACAGGGGTATATACAGTCATATACATTTAAACTTAAAGTAACTCAAACAAAAATATTTTGCTGTAATTTCACAAAGTATCCATATTTTCTTCATTGCATCAAATAATAAACCTTCAGACCCAATCCAATGGTCATCATACAAGAATAAGGCCTGCTCTTTCTATTTCTGCATTGAACCAGATGAAACTCATTCTTTAAAACATATAATATTACAGCAATGTCTAAGAAAACAAATGACTTGCACACCTATGAACAAGGTTTTACTCTTCCTCCAAATTTTTGTTACAACAATCACCAGTTTCCCATATTACAACTAATTTGAAGAAATAAAGAAAGGAAAACATACAACTGAACCAGGCTTGCTCTCCACCCTACCGTAATGGTGTCATGGAGCCTCATGGACTCTAGCCATACCCCCGAGCAAGGAATGATTTTGGCCCCATGATAATGTAATAGGGCTTCTCGATCTTACAAAGGAATAAGGATAACATATCTTAAAATTACATACATGCAGATTTCTATTTGCCATATTCAAATTGAGCTATACAACTTTCCACCATCTTACCACACAATCTAAACAAGGGAAAATGGGAGGAGAAAAAGAAACTTATCTCTTTTACTTGGATGAGGGAATTAGGCTCTTCTCTTATCCCTTCCTCTCCATGCCAAGCTACCTTGGTCATTACTTTTCAAGAGGGTGGACTCCTATTCTCCTCTCATCTTCACTTCAATCCAAATCAAGTTCTCCAAAAGGAGAAGTGGGTAATACCCAAATCTTCCATCTTCTTGAGATATATAGGGATCCTCCAAACCTACACTCTTTCCCACAAGTGCTCACACATGTGTGAGTCTTGTGCTAATTCCAAGAACTTTTTGGGGAGTAGGAGGTTGAGAGTGACAAGTCACTCTTCCCAAGCCCCAACACTTTTAGAATTCTTCACATTAATGAATGTGGACTTTTGAGGGGTCTTTTCACACTCCAAGGACAAGTTCACATGTGTCAAAAATGCTCCAAACCCATAGGTATAGGTCCTAGGGTCTATTCTTGTTAAAAAACCAAGGAAATTGATTCAATAAATCCCTTTTCAAAACCCACACAAAAATCCATACGAATTTTGATCCTAACCAAGGGTTCCAACCCCAACCAAACTCACATCACATGTCCTACAATTGGATTCTACTCAAACATAATCACCTAATCAATAATAAAACCTCAAACCCTTCTAAGTCAAATAGGGTTACACTTAGAACTTCCCGAAGATGTATTTGATTTGATTCCAATATTTATCTATCCTCCTATTTGCATATTCGATTCCTGCACATTCCCAAGGTCAGCATGATTAGGTAATATATTTCTTCATATTATTAGCTAATTCAATTCACATAATTTTCACTCATGAACTATTTACTCATTAATACATCAAATGAACCTAACGATTCATTTTCATTATAATCAAAGGAAGTACACACTTAATCCAATACAAGAATATAGTCAATGAAATAGTCACTCCATCATTTTGTTTACCACCTTAGTAATTCATTTTAAAATCCTATAACATTAACGATGAACCATTTACCAGAATTTAATATTGCAAATAACCCAGCTCTTTAAAGTTATATCCAACAATTCACCTATGCATCTATTATAATCAAGGTTAATGCCCATGAACCTAAAAAGAGTTTTATCATTCATTTCATCATAATTATCATCTAACTACTTGTTTGATTGAAATAAAATGGGGGATACGAAATGGGGTCTTACATTCACAGTAGCATAAGCAATATTATTATCAAATAATCACACTATTTGTCATCCATAATACATCTTACCATCTATTTAGGATCACATAAAACATATTAGGTCTTTACTAATCACATGCAAGGTGGGGCCTTACAATAAATTTTGTTTCTTTTGTTTTTTAAAGCAATGTACTCGATTCAATATTTTTCTTTGTTTTGTATTTTTATATACTTATCATATATTAATGAAAAACATTAGCTTTCATTCTTACCTTTGTATAGATAATAAATTTATTTATGTGAGTGTTGATAGCTGCTAGCTTGTGCTAGTATCTATTTGGAGCATGCTGTCTTTTCCTATTTTAAGTATCTAGAATGTGTTGATTTGGAGCCAAAGAAAATGCATTTTGACTTACACCAAAGGATTTTTTGATATCTCATCATTGATTTACAGCCTAGGCCAAGAGATGCACCCATTAAGTGCTTTATTAAATGGGATAGAGAAAATGCTACATACCATTTGTACATGGTTTTAAGCCTTGGTAAGTTTTTTCATGTTTATTCATTCTAGATTAGAGTCAATTAATATAAATCCTAAAAGTAATTCTCAAGTGCTTATAAATTTTCACTTAAATGCCCTTAAAAGATATTTTTATTAACTTTAATATTCAACAATGAAAATCTAATATATAGGTTAAGAGAGGGCATGACTAGGTCTTTCATATTCATATAAATATACTATGTTAGCAAATGTAATAACCTTTGATAGATAAATCAAGTAATGACTCTAAACCCAGATTTGCCACTGATTCAAATCCGCTAATAGCTTTGAAAATTCCACAATTGTATTTGTGGATTTTCTCTAAATTTTATCGAGGTACAACTCCCTCACAAAATATTCAATGAATTAACCTATTCTAAGGAAATGATATGTGCTTTTAACTAGAATGCAGAAAAGGTGACTAACGCTAGCTCATAAATATGAAACTAACGTGGAGGGTAGAAGACGTAGCCATTTATGATCAATACAAAGATTGAAAATCATGACTATCAAATCTAACTAATGTAAATAAATCAGACTGCAATAAATAAAAGATATATAGCTCATCTTTCAAAGAAAACATACCTATATCATACACATAACACCAAGATTAACATACTTCAAATCCTTTAATTCGTAACACACTAATTACAAGCTATTTTAGTTTGTAATAAATGTTATTCCTTCTCAAAAATACCCCTAGGTGTATCCATAGAGATCAAAAGCTCCTATGATCCATGCTTAACCTCTAATTTATAATATGGCTAAATTCATTAAATGGACACTAAATCCGTTGCTAAATTAGCAACTTCTTTTATCCCAAATGTTTATCAGAAAATTGATAAGAACAATGGAAATTTTGATGGGAATATGTATCATTAGAGAAAATTGATCATTACCCGAGCAACAGCCACCAAAGGACCAATCATTTCACCAATCTTTAATGCAACATATGAGGATACCAAGTGGTGGAATGTGCAAACTATCTAATGAGGAATTGTAATTCAATCGATGCAAGTTGGCCATAAATGTGAATTAAATTTACATCTTATCAATCTCAAAAGAATGCACCCATGTCTAACCAAAATTCTATAAATTCAACCAGTATCACTTTTCTCCCACAATTAATTGCATCCAACATGGAAAGCTCCCAAAGTGATGGAAATTTTGTGAACAATTACATTATTCTTGAGGAAATTGAGTGTATCCCTCTATTCAAGCACACTTCTAATTAGTTGAAAGAGGTCTTTGTGGTGGAGAGAGAAGTGGAGGAAGAAGTTCTCTGAAGTATCCTGGGCGAGGTGTTTCTGAGCCAAGCTCATGTGCATAATACCACTATGCTGGAGTGAGTCATTTACACAGTTGTCAGGACTTCTGGCTGTAGAGATTGGGGTATGAGAGTAGTGGATCACTTAGTGAAATTGGAATTCCATCATTGTGTGAAGGTGGCAATGAATGAACTTAGCTATTATCCTCGAATTGGGCTGATAGTTGATGCCATCTGCATTGCATCTGCTATCTAGGATGAGACTCTAGAGGAGGTCATGGCTCTGCTACGCACTGGAGTAGTGAGGAATGAAATGTGGTTGTTTGTGTAATTCCTCTAGTCACATGAGAACCTACTTTCACTATCTCAACTTGAACACTTGTAGGTTGTTACTGAGGCATCTATGTCCTGATGTTTGCCTTGTGCACCTGGAATGTCTTTCTTTTTCCTCTTTTTTTGTCTACCAACCTGGGTTTTTATACTCAAACCAAGTGATTGTGGCTATGCCAACATAATGTAAAAACATTTATATATGAATAAAATATCTCTTTTTGGTGTTATCTGTGATTTTACATGTATGGCTTGCTTGTTTTTGTTCATATTATGCTTGGAGAATACTAGCTTTCTTTTGTACAATATCTTAATTAAGTAACCAGAACATCAATAATTTGGATTAATCAATATAATTTTTCATAGGTGAAAAAACTGATGGTTTGCATAACCTAACAAAACCCCACCCAAGTTCAAAATTACTTAGAGAATCTCGCCTGAGGTATAACTTGCGGTTGAAGTTTCCAAACTTTGACTCATGGCTCAATTGGTTTTGTACATGCACTTTGGGAGAAAAAGTAAGTTCGCATGTGACAAGATAACACCACCCAATGAAGGACAAATAAGATAGGTGGTAAAATGGGAGGTTTGACAAACTTAACAAAACACTGCCCGAGTTTGAAATGGATGACAAAAGACTGCCCAAAACTAGATTAGGTATAGAACTTAGGAAAAACAATAAGATAACATCCTAAATAAAGAATTAGGATAATTTATGGGTAGCAGTGGCTCTAGCTGGGGACAAGGACTACAAAGAACAAAGCAATGAACCTAGAATCATAAGCATAGATCAGTCCTTTCCATTGGGCACGAAGTCAAGGAGAAGGAACAACTAAAACATGCCAAAAATAGGACAAAAGAAGGAAAGAAAACACCTAAACTATCAGCACAACAAAATATTAACTATGTACATGGTAGGATGATCCTACCTCAAGTTATACTCGAGATAATTATGCAAATCCATTGACAAGTTGGGAGAAGTAGTTGCCTGTGTGAAACAATGTTGGGTGATTGAAAACTATGTATACAACCAGCTGCCAAATTGCAACTGCCACTATCAAATAAATAAAGTTAGACCCCTATAAGGACTTCCTAAGTAAAGTCTTCTATTCAAAAATCCATTGTTGATTACATGCCTTAGTAATCAAATGACCCATATTAATGCTTCCCTATGTATTCTTACTTGAATCTTCCTACACAACACCCAATTTAAGATTGTTTTGCACGTCTTGCACTTGACACTCTAAACAAGAAGAAAAGATCCCTCGAATTGGACACCCCACATAGTCATTATGAGGCAAAGGAAATTCCTAGTCACCATTTGTAGAAGCAATTACATTGTGTAAAGGTTTAGGACTCCAATTTGTAGTTTGTGCAACATAAGACTTATTAGATTCCATTTCTAATTCATCAATCATGATTCCTCTTCCAATCATCCACTCCATAAGTTGATTCTAGTAACTGTACTGAAGCCTTTGAATCTTGTATAATGTTCCTTTAAAAATTAAGAGATTCTAAAACAAAATGCTCAGTCACTTCACTTACAGTTGCCCTATCTTCAAGGATTTCACTGGTAGACTTGAACCCCTCATAAATAAATTGTGTGCTAGGAAAGATGACATCTAAAGATTCAATTAATTTTTGGAGTTGATCTTTATTTTCTCCTTTAGTTGGGAGATTAGTATTTTCCTCCTTTTTCCTCTGGTCATGATCAACTACAGCTTTGAATAAACAACCTTCTTCTTTTAATATTAATTTGTCTTTTGAATTTATGAAAAGAGGGTTATCATGTATTTTGAATTCATTAAAATAAAAGAGAGGGTTAGTGTTGAGATGATGGAGTCACAGTGTCCCTGATGAAGCTACAGTCTTCAATGGAGGACCTTTGCTAGGAAAGATATTCAACCACACAGAAAGTGTTGCAACAATGGCATGCAAAATAGAGATTCTATTATGATGATATGATGTGTTACAAGAGTACATGTGCCTGATTAAATAGGCAAGAGTGAAACCCTAAACTGTATAAGATGTTGCCAAGTGTCAAAATCACACTATATGTGAAAACATGTGAACCCTACCTAGGAAATGATAAAAGATTGATATAAGTTCTAGAAGGGAAACTCATCTTCTAGAAGGAATTTTATCCCTACACATGAAAAGGGGGAATTACCCCATTATTTATGATTTATCTAAAATTGCAACCTAGGACTAAATAATGAAAAACCTAAGTTAACTTATGCTAGTGTAATAAATAATTAATTACACTAACACCCCCCCATAAGTGCAACTTAGGGAGAAAATGCAATGATTATGCAAAGATGATGGGTCCCGGTTACAAGTCCATGTTAGGTACCCATTTACATGATGAAGATGCAACTAATCTCCCACAACCAGAGAAAAGGGGAAAACCCAGTGGGAACAAAACTCCTCTCCAAAAAGGAGATGAAAAGGAAAAAAAATTATGGAAGAGTGATGATTGGAGGACTCAACATCATCCCCCCAAGGACTACAACCATCAGAAAGATACAAAAAGAAACCAAAATAGGTGACTAGATATCCCCCCCATAAAGGATAATAGTCGCCTCTAAGATGTCTTCAAAACTTGTGATGAAATGAGAAGCCAAGTCTGCAAGACCTCATGTAAACCCATCCAAATGCCACAAGTCTAAAGAGATGTAAAAATCCTACCCTACTGAAACAAATCTCAACTAAGAGGTAGACAAGGAAGAAGATGGAGTTGAGAGAAGATCCAAATCAAACCAACCACCACAACCCTGGTGAGGAGGATTAGAACTACTTCCTACCCTAGAGACTAGAGAGTCAGGAGTAGGTTGACCACAATCCAAAAAATTGGTAAAATTGTACACCCTGGAGTGATGATCTGATTTCCAATAGGAAACAAGTGTGTCAAACTGATCTCGAATGATAGCAAGGTTTGATGTGAACTCAATTTTCAAATCCTCCTAAGCAAGTTGATAAATTGAAAGCAGATTGTGGGCCATTTGACGAATATATGCAACATCACAAATAGCAGCAACATTAACAATGCCTGCATTTGCAGTGAATATCCTATTGAACTCTGAAGGTCTCATGGAATCCCAAAGAATATGATCCTAAGAATAGGTGGCATGTCGTGAAGCACTTGAGTCAATGACCTAGCCTTCCCTTCTATCAACTAGAGTAGTGATCAAAGCATTTCCCTTGCCATGAATTTCAGCTATGGAAATCCCTCCAACGCCTGAAGATGACTCTTCATGAGAAGAAGAGTGAGGTGATTTGACAAAAGGAGGAAGAGTGATGTTATGATCTTGGAGAATTTGTCTTAGCTCATGTATCTCCCTCTTAAAACATGTCTCCTCACTATGACCAAGCCCATTACAAAATTTTCACTTGGGCATCTCCCTCTTAGGCTTTCCTTCCTTCTGTTGTGATGATTCATAAGATCTTGTCTTAGATTTTCCCTTGTTCTTTCCTTTTCCTTTGGATGATGTTGCAACCAGAGCATGAGACTTTGAAGATAAATCAACTTCATTGAGTTTTGATTACTCTCTATTCAACCATTCACAAAAAGTCTTGAATGAAGGCATCACAAAACTGTCTCCAAGGCCATCCATTGTAGAATAGAAGGAAGTAGAAAAATAAGAGAAAGAACCTTTTAACTTGGACAAGATCATGAAGATGCATTCCTTGTCAATTTTATTTTTTCCACACCCTAATAGTTGTGTCCTCAAAGACTTGAATTTTACCAAATAGTCTTCAATGGATGGGAATTGATCAACTGAGAGTGAAGCAAGTTATGACTCTAATTGCAAAGCTCAAACATTGCTGATAGAACCGAACAAATCCTTAAGTTTATCTGAAACCTCCTTAGGAGTGGAGCACCCCTCAATATGGAAAAATAAGGAGTTGGAGAAATGAAGAGCAATAAGTCCCATAGCCTCCTCACACTTGATTCGATGCTAAAATTTCTCATATTCCTTGGTCAAATATGGTTGATTATCATTCAACGCTGACCATAGGCCCTTCAACCAGAGGAGACGCTGCATGCTAGCTTTCCATGTATGATAATTGTGAGGTTTGAGAATCTCAAATCTTGTTTCTGATGATATATTAATGATCAACTAAAATGAAGTCCCCTTGATACAAACAACTCCCTCCAAAAAAGTAGGATGTTCAAGTGAAGACAAAAACTTAAGGTGAAAAACTACAAAATCACTTCACCTGATGTTGATTCTGAAAGGAATGAAGGACTAATGGAAAAATAGACTACAATACCTCTTTGATGCTACGAGAATGGCAGAAATTTGACAAACTAAAAAGGAGATATCACCTTCCAAGCCCAAATCAGGGTTTTCACTTCAATTGAATAGATTTTTTATGAAAACAAAATCTTGAAAAATAGAGTGCACCACTAAAAAGTAGACTTCAAGAGCTTTCCAATGATATATCATTTTCTAAATTTTAATATCATATGCGAAAGATATGACATCTAGAAGATTACTGTTGCAATTGACCTGCTCAGGCTAACCAGGCGCAAAAAAAAGCACTCAGGGGCTAAAAATATCTCAGCCCTTGGTCACTGATATGACCGCGGGCAGTTTTGTTAGTTTAAAAAAACTCCACCGGATCAATGACTAGGTTGGAGCGGAGCTAGAAGACACTGGTGGCGGGTGGCGCAGCCAAGATGGTGGCACCGCTCCTGGTTGAGCGAAGCCCTCGGTCTTCCACAGAACCACAGGTCGGGGATGAGGGTTCTTCGATAGGACGGTCACCAGAGGATGTGTCGGTGTCAGACGGGAGTCAGGAGAAAATGTCAGTGGCCAGAGAAGATGATGACGACTGATTTACTAGCGGACTCGACATTGCACGGAGGCCAACAAGTCTAATATGTAGACTGTCGAATAAGGCTGACAATTTTTTTTTCAATATTTTATAAAATACAATTCAAAATAAATAATGTTGATATAAAATATTTAAAAATCTATAGAAATATATTTAAGCCGACCGAGACAAAACTATAGTCTGCTGAAAGAATTTTTTTTAAACCCTGAATGTCGACCACCTCAATGGATCTTGGTTGATATGTCTTTGATTTTGATGATTGAGCAGGTGATCTATGGGTTTTGAGGCCTTCTGGATGCAATGGAGAGGTCGAAGAGGGCTTGATGTGCACCAGAAATCAGCTTGGTTCCCAGGTAAAACCAACTAGCCTACAAGAAAAAACTCCAAGCCTCCAAAGAATCTGACACAACAACTTTCTTGATCCTAAGTTGAAGTTGCACAGGAAAAGCTCTAATACCAGTTGTTTTCCTTAAGTTGTTGTTGCACCAAAAGATCAACCTGTTAATTCCTAATACAACTACCAAAGTTAACACATCCATGGGAGGCAGCTAGTCCATGTCATGAATTCTGAGGGGAGCATTGACCATCTTTCAACAAACTCCCCCTTAGTGTTACCTGAGAGGATTCAAACCCAGCACCTTTGGCTTTGATACCATGTTGAGATGATGGAATCACAGTGTCCCTGATGAAGCTGTAATCTTCAATGGAGGACCTTTGCCAGGAAAGATATTCAACCACACAGAAAGTGTTGCAACAATGGCATGAAAAATAGAGATTCTATTATGATGATATGATGTGTTACAAGAGTACATGTGCCTAATTAAATAGGCAAGAGTGAAACCCTAAAATGCATAAGATGTTACCAAGTGTCAAAATCACACTATATGGACAACATGTGAACCCTACCTAGGAAACGATAAAAGATTGAGATAAGTTCTAGAAGGACAAATCATCTTCTAGAAGGAATCTTATCCCTACACATGAAAAGGGGGAATTACCCCATTATTTATGATTTATCTAAAAATACAACCTAGGACTAAATAATTGAAGACCTAAGTTAATTTATGCTAGTGTAATAAATAGTTAATTACACTAACAATTAGGATGAATTGACCACCATTCTTTCTTCTGAAGATCACCATTCCTAGATACATCATCTCCTTCCAAACTTAAGCATATATCCTTATTCTCCATCTCTTTAAAAAGGAAAAAAAGTTCATATTCCGAAGAAAGGAAAGAGGTTGATACTAGATATTTTGAGCTAGCCTCTGAAAGAGAGTTTATCGGAAGAAGGGGTTGGAGTCAATGGTGAATTTACTAACAACTCCTCATCTTCATCATCACTAGATGAACTATAATCACTTTCAACTTCAACAGAGGTGCATAAGTTCAAGGATAAATCAACATAGGGGTGGTTATTCCTTTCGTTAGGCTGATGTAGATTATCAAGATTTATTAAATTCATGTTTTCAATTGTAGGATGGCATTTGACCGAAAGATTGGAAAAAATTTTACAACTGGTTTCAAACTTCACAGTTGAATTTACTTTACACTTTCCTACCACAATGAAATCATCTTCAGCCTTCATTGCCTCTTGCTAAGCTTTTTCGATTCCTCAATTTTTTTCTCTTTTTAGAAGTAATTGTATGTCTGGTTCAAGAGCATAAATGAATATGTGGTATTGAATCTCTACACTGGGTTTTTCTGGGACAAGAATATTTTGAAGAGATTGCTTGAAATGGTAGACCAAATACCTCATCATTTCAGCTCTATTTTTCATAATCTAAAAGAAGTGATGCAGGGTAGAAACAACATTAGTTGGGATTTGGTAGCATTGGAGAAATTTTGTCTTAAGAACATGCCAACCAGTGATGCTCCCTTTTCTAAGTCCTCTGAACCATTCAATAAATTTCTCAATCAAAATTTCAATAAAAATTCTTACAAACACATCTTCATCCCGAATTCCCAAAACTGCACTCATAGCCGTCATAGCCAAAATATGGTCCTCAAGATCTTGTTCATTATGACTTGAGAATTTAGGAAATCCTCTTCGGGATCCTTTAGGTAGATCATGATATTGTGATAAAGCAAGGGGCCAACTTGGTTGCATCAGAGATTTGAAGCGATAAACAACAAAATAGAGTTTCCAACTCACCTGGAGCAAGGTTAGGAAAAGAAAATTATTGTGGTGCATGAGCTGGAAGTGGATTCTGGGGACAATATGCAGGTGGTTCCCTTGGTTGACGTGGTGGTGGATTGGGCTGATGATTATGATGATGAGGTGGGTCGTCGTAATATTTGAATATCAGTCTTAGGGGTCATTAAATCACAGGTACAGGTGGTTGCTGGGACCATTACTCTTCTTCTTCCAAGATAAAATTTACTTGCATATAATCTACCGCACTCCTTCTGTATCTCCACGCCAGTGTATTTAATTGTGATATGATATCTTCTTGCTCCACTCCAACCCAATCTAAATTAGGCTGCAAAACAGGGAATACATCATTATGTGGAAGTACCATCTTGCTACATGACATAATGGCGAATGTCAGACTTCTGACTAATTTACCCCAGTAGAGTCACCAAAATTTTTTTAGCGAATGTAATAACCTTTGATAGATAAATAAAGTAATGACTCTAAACTTAGATTTGGCACCAATTTGAATCCACTAATAGCTCTGAAAATTCCACAATTGCATTTGTATCTTTTCTTTGAATTTTATCGAGGTACAACTCCCTCACAAAATCTTCAATGAATTAACCTATTCTAAGGAAATGATATGTGCTTTTAACCAGAAATCTGAAAAGGTGAATAACACTAGCTCATAAATATGAAACTAATGTGGAGGGCAGAAGATGTAGCCATTTATGATCAATACAAAGATTAAAAATCATGAATATCAAATCTAACTAATGTAAATAAATTAGACTGCAATAAATAAAATTTATATAGCTCATCTTTCAAAGAAAACATAGCTATGTGGTACACATAACACCAAGATTAGCATACTTCAAATCCTTTAATTCATACCACACTAATTACAAGCTATTACAGTTTGTAAACACCCCTAGGTGTATCAATAGAGATCAAAAGCTCCTACCATCCATGCTTAACCTCTAATTTATAATATGGCTAAAGCCATTACTAAATTAGTGACTTCTTGTATCCCAAATGTTTATGGGGAAATTGATAAGAACAATGGAAATTTTGTTGGGAATATGTATTGGCAGAGAAAATTGATCATTTCACCAATCTTTAATGCAATGTATGAGGATACCAAGTAGTGGTACATGTGAACTGTTTGATGAGGAATTGTAATTCAATCGACGCAAGTTGGCCATAAATGTGAATTAAATTTACATCTTATTAATCTCAAAAGAATGTGCCCATTTCTAGCCAAAATTCTATAAATTCAGCTAGTCTCACTTTTCAACCACAATCAATTGCATCCAACATGGCAAGCTCCCAAAGTGATGGAAATTTTGTGAACGATTACATTATTCTGGAGGAAATTGAGTGTAGCCCTCTATTTAGGCACACTTTTGATCAACTGAAAGAGGTCATTGTGGTGCAAAGCGAAGTGGAGGAAGAAGTGCTCTGAAGTATTCTGGGCTAGTCATTTCTAAGCCAAGCTCATGTGCATAATACCACTATGCTGGAGCAATTCATTTACACAGTTGTTAGGAATTCTGGCCATAGAGACTGGGGCATGAGAGCACTGGAACGTCTGGTGAAACCATAATTCTATCATCGCATGAAGGTGGTGATCAATGGACTCAACTATTATCCTCGAACTAGGTTGATAGCTGAGGCCATATGTATTGCATTTGTTATCCAGGAAGAGACTCTGGAGGAGGCCATGGCTTTGTTGTGCACTGGAGTAGTGAGGAATGACATGGGGCTATTCGTGCAATTCCTCCAGTCATACGAGAACCTGCTTTCAGCAGCTCAACTTGAACACATGCAGATTGTTACTAAAGGCATATGTGTCCTGATGTTTGCCTTATGTAGCTAAAATTTATTTCTTTTTGCTCTTTTTTGTGTCTACCAACTTGGGGTTTGGTACTCAAACCAAGCAATTGTGGCTATGCCAGCATAATGTAAAAACGTTTATATATGAATAAAATATCTCTTTTTGGTGTTATATGTGTTTTTACATATATGGCTTGCTTGTTTCTGTTCATATTATGCTTGGAGAATATTAGCTTTATTTTGTACAATATCTTAATTAAGTAACCAAACTGGCAATAATTTGGATTAATCAATATAATTCTTCATAGGTGGAAAAACTGATGGTTCACATAACCTAACAAAAATCCTCCCAGGTTCAAATTGACTTAGAGAATGTCGCCTGAGGTATAACTTGAGGTTGAAGTTTCCAAACATTCACTCATGGCTCAATCAGTTTCGTACATGCACTTTGGGAGAAAAAGGAAGTTTGGATGTGAGAAGAGAATGCCACCCAATGAAGGATAAATAAGATAGGTGGTAAAATGGGAAGTTCGACGAACTTAAGAAAACACCGCCCAAGTTCAAAATGGATGACAAAAGACTACCCAAAACTAGATTAGGTATAGAACTTAGGAAAAATAGTAAGATAACATCCTGAATAAAGACTTAGGAAAATTTATGGGTAACATACTGTAATTTACATAAAATGAACAAAATTAAATGAATTTTTCAAATGTGTTGTGAAATTTGCAGATGGATGGGAAATGTATAAAGTTGAAATGTCGGGTATTGTATATAAGAAATGACCCTTTCTTTTATGACTGGTAGATTTACATATATAAGGGTCCATTTTTTCATGATTTGTTTGGTTGCAGGGCATGTTGAAATATGGAAAAGTAGTGGTAGTGAAGAAGTTATCATTAGCCCATTCTCAACTCAGCCATGTGTTAACTTCAACTTTAAATTGAAGTGAAGCTCATCTCAAATGTTATTGTGTACTAATTGTGTTGTAAAGATCTCCAAAGTATAACTGGTTGCAAATGTTCTTGAGTTTCATTTGGTTTTTGAGTTGTAAATCCAAATGAAACTTTCAAGTAAAGAAATTCATTGACAGAGTGATTCTTTGTTTTTATGCCTTTTTGAATTCTTTAGTTCTTCAATAAATGTTGTAACCATTGAGGTTTTGATTTGTCAATGAGGCTTAATGAAGTAAATTTTTAGACTCATAAATATTATGTTGTGGCTCCTCTTGATTTGTGATCTATTTGTGTCAAATCAATCATATTTGTTCAATCATTTTAGTCTTTATTTCATGATGCTTCTCTTAACATTTGACTATCTATGATACTTGAAGTTTATAGGGATAAATTTGTGAGGATTAATTAAGTTAGATTTGATTTGTAACTTGAATAATTGATTCACCCAAATAAATGACTAAACCATGACTAAATAAATGGCTACAATGACTAAAATAAATGACTACAATGACTAAATTAAATGACTATAATGACTAAATAAATGACTACCATGAATAAAATAAATTACTACTATGACTAAATAAATGACTACAATGACTAATTAAATGACTACCATGACTAAACAAACAACTACCATGAATAAATAAAAAACTATAATGACTAAATTAATGACTAAATATACCACCAAACTGATCAATCAAAACAACCAATAAATGACTAAAAATGGTTTAGTCATGAATTTTTTCATGTTATAAATGACTGGCAATAAACTACTAATGGTCAAGTGACCAATCTAATGGTCACATGACCAATTTCTAGTAGTTTTTTTAGTCATTTATGTATGTTTTTGTACTAGTGTTGGAAAACTTTTTAAGGTCTAAAAATCAAAAGAAGTGAATGAGGTGTTCCTTAAAAGGGATGTTCCCCTTTGTTTTCCCTAGTCAAACCTCTTAACTAAAGTTTTCTATATTTTAGTGAACATAATCTATTGAAATATTAGGGTCATTAATTTCCCATTTAAATAAAATTTGATCAAAATTTGTATTCTAGAGTATAAATTGGATATTCTCATTCAAGAAGTGAAAAATTATGAACTTGTTTTCTCTTAGATTGTTAAGATTATTTGGCCATCTATTAAATTTTGTCTTATTCCCACTAAAGGGGTTTGGGGGGTATTTCTACTCTTTGTAACCCAAGAATATTAAAGGGTAGGAAAGTGGATCAATCCAATAATAGCCTTATTGTTTCTTTTTGTGACCTCTATAAAAATATGCAATGGAATTTGGTAAATGTCTATGCTCCAAATTAAAAAATGCTAGAAAAAAGCTATGGGAAACCTATCCTTTTTCTATTCAAAAACTCTAGAGATACTACTAGATGTTGGGGGGGATTTTAATAATCCCTTGTACCCTTTTGAAAAACTAGGAGGTCTGGAGGACTACTTAGAGAACATGGTTGAATTAGTTGATTTCCTATCAAATACTAGCCTTATGAATATTGGTATTATAGGATCCTACTTTACCTAGTCAAATCAAAGACACAAAAATACTTTAATTTAGGTGAAATTGGAATATTTGTAATCCCTAATGGCTAGAATGTTTTTTCCTAGCCGATATCTTCTGGCCCTCCCTAGGATGGGCTCTCATCACAATGCCTTACTTCTCCACTAGGAGGAGGCTACCAAAAAATGTCCCTTTCCTTTTAAATACAAGCTCATGTGGGCTTCTTGTCCAAATTTTAGTTACAAAGTGTTGGAGTACACCTTTCATAATTCTCCTAGATTTACTCTGGTTCAAAAGTTAAAGTTAGTGAAAGAAAATGTGAAAAAATAGAGCATGATGTCTTTTTGTAATATTTTTCATAAAAAATAGAATTTTTTAAATGATCTTAAATACATTAAAGATATAATGGAGGATATTATTACTTATAATGATACATGTTCTAAAGAGAAAACCCTTAAAGTTGAATAGAAGAGTTTAATGGAGGAAATATTCTAGAACCAAAAATCTAGAATCTAATGGCTTATGAAAAGAGATAGGAGCACTATGTTCTTCCATCAATCAACTTTGAAACATATAATAAGAAAAATGCTAAGAGACCTCACTCTCAATGATGATTCTATGTTTTTAGAGGGTGAAATGGCTAATATTATTGCTTCCTTCTTCAAAGAGAACTTTGTTGTAAATAATTAGGAGTTGAATGTGCAATGGCCTAAATTTGCACCCCTTACAAATTCCACATTTACATACCTACTACCTTATAGAATTAAGTATGATTTAATGGAATTCCATGCTCTTCATCCACTTTCCATCCACTTGGAAGCTTGTTTTTATGTCAGTGGGGGATATTTTTTTAGGACACTAGTGCAATGCATGGACATCTGTGTGGCATGATGCTATCTTAACAATATTCTTTCCTATGGAATCCTTAGAGGTGTTACTCTCCTTCATTGGGCGTGAATTGTAAGGTCTCTAGCCCTTCAAAATAAATTTGAATGACTCCTTTGTCTCCATTTCTCACCTTTAAATGAATATCTCTTTCATTCTTTCACTCTCTCTTGATATATCTTGCTTCATTTTGGTCTTCTACACTCTTCTCATAGAATTCTCAAGTTCTACCACCTCCATTGAAGCTGCAAGTTGGTATTTTGTTAGCTCAATCTCTTCGTTGCTACAGAAACATTTGTCTTTGAAAGCTTGTGAGATCGCTTCTTCTCCCATTTTCCTTGAGTACATGTGGTTGAAGGTGATATCATTCCATCTTCCTATTGGAAACCAAGATTGCACCCTTAGTCAAGCTAGGCTTGGCCATCCTGTTGCAACATGGAAACACTCTTTGATTTGTGGGTCAATCAATTGGTGAGAGTGAATCTCCAGAGTGGGTTGGTTCCCTGTAGCTAATTACCTAACCTATGAACTTTCTGATGAAAAGGGGCAGAAAGAAGGCTTAAAATGAAACTACAGCTAAAGATGATCAACTAGATATTCAAAGATTCTAACAAAAATTAACTCACAACAACCTATCTTAAAAGATTAGTTCTCACAATCCACCTTAAGACATTTATCTCAATAGTGTTTTGCATAAAGACTCATGAACCATTGAATACAATATGCAACCTGAACTATCTGTAATTCTTTCCTAAAACCCACAATAATAAGATAATAGAAGGATTCACTACTTTGAATCACAAAAATAATCAAATTATCACTGTAAGAACATGACAAGAGAAATGGAAATGAAAACACTATTGCTTATATTGAAATTGAAGGAGTAAGACATCAAAATGTGATTCAAAAGTTTACAAAACTCTCTACAATGCATATGAGAGCAAGAAATAGAATTCTAAACCCTGAGAAATTCAAATTTCTCAAACTATATAGCCTCCAAGTGACATCTATGATGAAAATAGAAAAAATATGGCTCTCTGCCTCTCCAAAAATCAAGTCATTGTGCATTTTAGAGCTCAAGAAAAAGCTTAGAAATAAGTGCCAAAAATCTGCTCCAAACTGCCTCAAAAAAGATGGAAACTTTCCATCTCCAAAGGGTCCATCCAAAAATTTCTCCAAAACAGGTGTAAACAACAGGAAATTGAAAATAGAAACTTCAGTTTGTCATCTTCCTTCCCAATCCGCCCAAGAACTCAACTCAAAATGGCAAGTTTTGTTGTCAACTCAATGTGCATCATCTAACTACATTTAAACACTAAAAAACACCAAGGTAATTTATAGAAACATTAACATTAGTGTTGTTTTACAATGATATGCAGTTTCTGAATTACAATATAGAAAGCCTAATTGCATTTGATTTTTACAATTCACTTCCAGTTACTATAATTTTTCTTTTCCTATCTCCAAATATTTTGATTTTTTGCATTAAATTTTGCAAAAAATCAAAAAATTATACAAGGCTCTCTATACACTTGATTTTCTACAAAAAATCATAAAATAAATAAGCCTCTATCATGTATAGTAATTCAAACTTCAAGGTGACCCTAAACTGCATAGGACTTAGGAAACAATCAAAAAGGCCTAGAGTCACTATTTTATTTTTACAAGGCAATGTGCATGAAATTTTTCTAAGGCATGGAAAAGGAAGCTTACCCTAATGTGAGGAGAAATGTGCATGGTTTTTTTATTTTATCTTCTTTAAAAATTAAAAAAAAACTAAATGCCTAAGGCATTCAACCTAGGCACAAGGCATTAACAAAATGTTTAAAAAAACAAAAGAATGTGATAAAAATCACATTTGAAATAGGGCATGGGGAAAACCCTAGCCACAAAACTTCCTCCAAACACACTTTTTGGTTATCATTTGCATTAGCCATATTGAGAAAAATGGGGTTCTACTGGGTGCCGCCATGGGAGTTAGGGTTTGAAGCTTGGACACCACCATTCAAGCTCTTTTCTTCTCCATTTTGTCATGCCCTCCTTTGCAATCACTGGTAAGTTATTTTTTTTCAATTTACTGCACCTTTGACTTCATTTGCAAGAGAAAATAGGCCTCTAGGTTGTGACCATGACTATGGTTTTTGATGCATTTTGTGTTTTTATTGTGTCGACTCCCCTTGTTATTCATTGTGGCCACCATTTGAGAGTTTGTTTGATCTCCATGGAAGCTCAAGCCATGGTTTTTGATGAGCTTATCCACATCGAAATTGAAGGTAAGCTCCATATTTTCATTCCACTGCATTTTCCTCTTTAATAAAATTTTTATTCAAGCTTTTTCTTACAAAAAATCAGGAAATCTTGTCAAGAAATCTGAGATGGGCCATTGTACAGGTCGCGGCCATGCTATGTATTCTCCTTCATTTTTTGCAAAATAGCTCTTTGTGGGCTCAACCCATGATGTGCAAATGATGTTATTGTTAAATGAAAACATTTTTTGAAAGAATGTTCTCCATTTTATGGGTTTTCAAAACCTTTCATGGTTGTGGCCTATAGCTTTGATTTCTTCAAATTCTAAGAGACTCTTTGTTGGAAAGAGCTCGAACCTTTGCTATTTCTCCTTGTATTTACATTTTGAATTCAAAACCCTAAGTGGGTATGAGATTATGAAGAGGAAATACCCTTTCTAGGCCGTGGGTATGAGAGCATAAACTAGGGTTTTCTCTACTATTTTCTAAGCTTGAATTATTCCTTTATTTCGGCATTCTAGAATAATTCCATGTAAACCTATGTCGGGTTTTGTTCTAAAATCCTGAGCTAGGCACCATTGCACTTGTATTCATTTGAAACCCTAACTTGTTTGACATTGGGCTTATTGTAGCATAAACCTACTATTTTGAAAAACAAAAGAACTCCAATGTATATGTTCACCACTATCATTTCATTTGTTCACTTTTAGAATGCAATGAATTATTTTTACCATGCTCACTCTCAAGATGTAGACTTTCTTTGTTTAGAATTTACTCATAGTTGCACAATTCAATTCATTTCCTTGCCATGTTTGCTTAAAATTCACCAACACAATAGAACCAAAACAAGTTTTTAGAGCTTTTCTCATTCATTGTTTAGCATGATTCAATTGCTACATTGTTGTACACACTTGTTCAATATTGTATATTGATGCACTTACTTCATCTCATGCAACATTGCATTCAGACATTTTGGTACTCTTGTAGGTCACTTTGATGCTTTCTTTCAATCATTTTATGACTTGAATTCTCTAGAAAGGTGCATTTCTAGTTTCACACTAGCATGAACCAATGTATTGTGACTTTCCTTTAAGTTTTCAACATTGAAAATATTAAAGCAAAACTTACTTTATTCTACAAATTTCTTTATTTATGATGCTTTCCCAAGCTACATTCAACTCAAAACCTAATCATCCTGAAGATAATCCTCAAGACTCCACCCTTCACTTAGCTTCAATCCTATTATAACATGAGTCAATGTACTATAATAGATTTGATTTCTATGTTTCACTCATTCCAGTGATGCTTTCAGTAGCTCACTTGCAACCACTTGTAGACTCATTTCTCGATGGAGCCAAAACTTGCTTTGGCAATCTTCATGCATTTTTTTTTTTGGGAAGCAACAGTTGATGTAAGGCTATTCTTTGCATGGAATATTTTGAAATATAAGCACTTGATGATGATGATTGGAAGCTTCTTCATTTGCTTCAGTTACCATTTTATTTGTAATTAGGGCATTATGTATGCCTGTTCACTATCACATTTTGTGATGATGCATTTGATGGTAATTCACTTGAGCAATTGATCCTCTATGATTTTCAATTCGTTGCATTATCAGACTTGATTGTCCTAGATGATCACTTTCTTGAGCTTTCATGGCACTTGGATGCACTCCTTCAGATGCATATCTCTTTGAGCAATATTGAATTGTTTCCTTTCTGAAAACCCTCTGTGGAATGTTGAGGGGTAGCATGTTGGGTCTCAACCCTTGTGGGAGCCAATTTTACACCACATGCTTTATGATATTCAGAACAAAATAGCAACATGGATTTTCCTATATTGCACAAGAAATAAATAATGTTAGATTAAAGCAATAAATTCAAAAGTTTCTCATGATATTTTCTCCTTGGTATTCTCTTGTACTCTTGTTTTTGCTCAGTTGATTCAATGTATCATAGAAAGTATTCTACATTATTTTTGATGGATCATTGTAGGAGTGTTCATAATCTAATCTCTAACAAAACTTTCATCCACTTGTAGGTTCACTTGGAGCATAGAAGCATAAAGGAAAGCTCAACACTGAAGTCAACTCAAAGGAACAACCAGGCAATGATGATTATGTTCTCTCTTACATTCTCTTCTCTCTTTTATCTTCAATAGCATAGAATATTCTTTATGATCCATTGTTCTAGCTACTCCCACAGCTTGTGTAGGACAATTGATTCTCTTTTTACTCCAATGAATACAAAAACAATTTTTTTGAAATACTTATTCAATTCTATACTTTTCTTTTCTTGCAAGCAATGTATGGAACATTGTGAATGAATGATAGAATGAAAGCACTTCTTTTACTTTTAATGCAATCTTAATGATAAAAAATAATGAATAACAACTGAAACACATTACACTTCTTAGGGTATGTGTAGGATCATGATGGGCCAAAAAGTGGCAATATGATGGGTATTTGTAGGGTATGTGGCTGAAGACTTTTTTTACCCAAAATTGATGAAATGAAAAGGGTTTTTAAAGGAGATTCTTAGCTTTCCACCAATATAAATTATTCTTTACTTTGAATTTAATAAATAATTATTATTCATTTTCTATTTGAATTATGACTAAATTGTTGATTGATAGGTTGATTGAATAACATCTATAGCTTTCAAATGGTATCACATTTTTTGAATCCAAAACATGCATCACATTCTATGCTTCACATACTATAGGATTAAAAAAATAAAAATTGAATTTCATGATGTTTTGACCAAGGTAGGGTGGTCAGACATACGAGTTTTTATAATTTTTAAAAGTTGCAATAAAAAATTCATAATTAATTATTTACTTTTTAAAAAATTATAAAAAATTATTATTATTTTATTGTGGTTACGGTGGTCAAACAGACACCTACTTCTTATTTTTTCTCTAAAATTTAAGTACTATTGCATTGAAATTTCAAAATTTCACCAAATAGAATTTAAAAAAAAAAACCTAGTAGTTTAGAAACTACATTCAATTTTCTAAAAATTATATTCTTACATATTTTTGAAATAATATAGATAACTTATTCAATTTTTTACGTCAAGTTGCCTAACTCTAATTTTTCTAAATTCTTTGCCACTTAAGGGCCTGTTTTTTCCATGATGATCCTGCACATACCCCTTAAGAACTCAAAACTTAAATATTTGCAATGGTTAAAACATCTGCAAAAATAAATTGAAATTCTTCACCTTAAAATGAACTTGAATAACTAGCTCTATCAATTTGAGCTATGTGAAAATTTGATAATACTTCCTTTTACTTCGCATTATCATTTTAATATTGTAGTATATTTTTGTTCAACGTATTGCTTGGTATTTCCATTCTATAGCTTTATTTATCATATTTCCCCATCTTTTATGTGGAGGGCCTATTTGAAGTGAAGATTTAAAAGATACCCTATTGTGGGTAGGAAGGTCTACTTTCCTTACCCTTTCTTGTCATATCATAATTAGATTTAGTCTTATTTATCTTCTCAATATTTTTTTGTTCCATTGGTTTCTATTTCTATCATTACATCAAACTGCATTGGTTAGGTTATTAGTAGGTTCTTCATATTTTTTTACTATACTTTACACTTTCTATTTGTACAGACACCAACGCCCCATTGAGATGTCAGTGCATCATCCTATCATCCATGTCCCAAGCTATAGTCCCTAGTAGTGAGTTGTCTAGGTCACGGTCTAGACTTTAGAAACTTTCTCACCTAACTTCTTGAAACATTCAAGCTTGTAAAAGGACAACAAAAATTGGTTGCTTTTCCTTTCATCCTCTAAACCTTAAACTATCTCAAAACATTTTGTTAGCTTGAGGTGGATTAGGGTAGCCTATTATTCTAGACTCCCCAGTGACCCAGGGTCCTGAGTAGTCATTCCCCCTCCTCTACATTTTGGTGAACCTGATGTGAACTATTTTGGTTCCATTTCATGGTGTTGAAGGATTCTTCTCTCATGATCTAGGTGTGTTGTAGGTGTGTGTGTTGTAGGGTGCATATCCTTGCAACTAAACCTATGACCCCTAGTGACATAGTTAGAAGAATCCCTAAACATTGTGAAGCAAACTCTATAATAGGTTGTTTTCTAATTGTTAAACCTTTGGGGTCTTCTGAGAAAGTCCTTTTTGATGTGCATAGAAGATGGCTTCTTTCATGCATCTTCCCATCCTATTTGTTTAGCCTATGAATGTGTCTCCTTCTATAAATTTTGCATCATATAACTTACCTATGAATGCGAAAAAGAGAACCCTCTCCTCTATACATTCCTACTCATATCAACAAGAATACTATGACTATCATTCTTGTTGGTACTACATACCAAGTTAATGTTATCACAAAGGAGATTATGCTAATAAATATTTTGCATAAGGATGGGTACGATGAATCTAAGAGAAAACTACATACACATGATGGACTTTCCATCCCTCCCATTGGTTCCATCACCCTTTCAATTCTGGTAGGGACCAAAATTGTGAATTCCCTTTTCAATATCATCCTAGAGTTTGACTTGTTCAGAGTGAAGCTAGGCATCCCTTGGCTAGTTTCAATGAATGCAGTCCCTTTGATGATCTAAATATTTTAAATTATCTCATGAGGGCTCCATGCACATTGTGCATGACACTGGGTATAAACCCTTGGTTTTGCATGGGGCCTATTCACTAGATCACTTTTGGCCTACCCCTATTGGTCCACTTCCTCCAAGGTCAGACATATAGTATTGCACTTACGTAACATACAAGAATGATGGCATAGCATCAAAAGTAACCTATCCCCCTTCCCGCTATGCTATTTTGGTTAAGGCTTCTATGATTGTGCATTAGCAGGCTACCTCTTCCTCCTCTCAAAGGGGGAAGGAGAAGTCTACTCATGCTTAGGAGCCTGAATCCTATTCTTCTACTGATCTATCTACTTCTTCCTATTTTCCCACTATAGCACCTTCATTCTCCACCTCCATGCGTCTCATGGGAAGTTCTATGGTGCATGCTTGGTGAAAGGCCAAGTGTCAAGTGTTTGAACTTCCTATCTTTCCCACAGTTCCTCAACCTATTACATATGGTAAGGGGAAGGGTCCCCATGGAGTCACCTCTACGTTTTGGCCTCTATGGCCTCCTACTACTCCTTCCCCTAGAGTGGAAAATGGGAAGAGGCTCTTTGTCGAGGAACTTGATTCTACTTCTCCACTAGTTGTTTCAATCACTGCATCTCTTCCTATTTTTTCTAAGAGTCACTCCCTCCACCAAAAAAGGCTATGATGGACACTTCCATGGTAAAAAAAGATCCACATGCTCCTCATCAAGCTACAATTTCTAGCTCTTGAAGCCGAATAAATTTCCTTGTCTGTGAGGGTAAGTGTTGGAGGAAGCCTCTGGATGCTAAGCAGGCTACCTTACAGAAGGTGGAAGGGGACCTAACAACTCATGTTTCGATGCATCCTATTGTGCCCTCCTCATCTACCCCCTTCTACTTTGGTTTTCATCACCTCAATCTTGATTTCGGCCCCTCTGGCTATCATTAATGACCCTCACCTAAAAAGGGTGTAGGTGTTCATCATTCCTTCCATGGATCCTAATCTTTTAATGTCCCTTCTAAATATCCCACCCTTCCCTAAGCACATGGATATGTTGAACACATCAGTGGTATCTATTGTGGCTATTTCCTTTGCTTCCTCACCTTTTCCTTCTTCTATGGGTGTTCCACACCCTCCAATGAAGCACAAGTTGGAGGATGACCCTTCTTTGAATGGGGGTTGGAAGAAGGGATCGCCTTCTTCAAAAGATAGTTTTGCTTTGGCTTGCACCATCCTAGTGATGGAGGAAGCCTTGAAATCTTGAGTGCCTCCTTCTTCACCTATCTAGTTGACACATGACACTCCCATCAAGTGTATGTTCAACTCGGTGGATGATGTCTCAGATCTATTAGAATCTTTTGCAAAATCAATGATGTTTACCTCATAGGAGTTGAGGAAAGAAGACCTTGAAGGGCCCTCTTCCTTAGCTCTTGCTACAAAATATTCACAGGGTTCTCCCCTTGATATCCCACCCTTGTAGTCTCATCCGATCTCTCCTTATAATGATCTAGATTGGGAGAATGATGACCTCTTGGTTGATGAGGACTAGGGGAGAACCTCTTCTTTATCTATAAGTTAGATTTGTGTGTGTGTTTTGTTTACACCATGCTTGTTTTATGTGTTCCTGGGGGACCCTTGTCACCCTTTTAGGTTCTTGGATACAATATTGTTTTGTGTCGTAAACTTCTTTTATTTGTTACATCATTCTTCTATTTGTGGTGCCTTAATTTTTGACAATTGAGGACAATGCAAAGTGTTCAGGACATTTAGGCCTCCCTTCCATGTTGAACCACTTTTTATTTTATTTCATTTTCACTTCCTCTTCTTCATGATTTGATATAGTAGGGGATTGATGACAATTCATATATAGGGTATGTGCAGGATCATCATGGAAAACACAGGCCCTTAAGTGGCAAAAAAATAAAAAAAATCAGAGTTAGGAAACGTGACGTAAAAATTTGAATAAGTTATCTATATTATATAAAAAATATGTAAGAATAGAATTTGTAGCAAATTGAATGTAGTTTCTAAACTACTAGGTTTGTTTAAAAAAAAAAAATCTATTTGGTGAAAATTTGAAATTTCAATGGAGTAGTACTTAAAAATTTCAGGGAAAAATAAGAAGTAGGTGTTTGTTTGACCACCCTAACCACAATAAAATGATAATATTTTTTATAAGATTTTAGATATAAGTAGAACACTGTGTCCCGATGTGATGCATATTTTTTGTAATTTTTTCTAAGTAAATAATTAATTATGATTTTTTATTACAACTTTAAAAAATATAAAAAATCGTTGTCGACCATAACTTGGTCAAAACTTCATGAAATTCAATTTTTATTTATTTAATCCTATAGTATGCGAAGCATAAAATGTAATATGTTTTGGATTCAAAAAATGTGATACCATTTGAAAGCTATAGATGTTTTTCAATCAGTCTATCAATCAGGACTTTAGTCGTAATTTGAATAGAAAATGAATAATAATTACTTATTAAATTCAAAGTAAAGAATAATTTATATTGGTGGAAATCTAAGAATCTCCTTTAAAAACCCTTTTCTTTCATCAATTTTAGGTAAAAAAATTCGTCAGCCACATACCCATTGTTAGCTCTCAAAAAATGCAGGTAAGAATACCTCAAGAAGTTTCCAATCTCTTGGTACGTTTTAGGGTAACAGACAAAGCCAAATGGTTTAAACTTTCTACTCTTTAGGTGTTGGTAGACCTAGGTGGGTGTACCTATATGAATTGGGCAGACTTGACTTATGATCTTCTCTCTTGTAGTTATTTTTCCATGATGGCAAATGGAAGTGGACAAATAAAATTAAATTTGGTATATATTGTATAGCAATATTCAAAACTAAATCCTAATATGCTCAGTTAACAGATGTAAAAAGAATTGAATAAATCAAAATGGTAAAATGCAGAGACTAGTGCCTTATTGGGTATGCAGAGTCAATTGAAATAGAAATGGGCAACTTATTCCTAGAAAAAACTCAAATTGTTTGGCATATGTTTTGTTTATAACTTGTATAAACATGCAAGATTGTGACTAATAAGTTCTTTAATAATCTAGATGAATTTCCCTGATTACTGTGATCAACCAAGAGGATTTAATCTTTTCTTGAAAGAACCAATCAATTAACCACACAGATACAACAAATGTACACTGATAAATTGAATATAAACTTGTTATGTCAATTTAAACAACCAGAAAGCATCAATCTTGGAGACAACTTAGTAATACTTTCAATAAATTTAACAGACAATTGACACCAGAAATAAGCTACGACATCAACTGATTCTCATTAAAATCTCCATTTTGAAATCATGCATCATAGTCTCTGTTCTGAAAATTTTATTCTATTGTATCCATTTCTGACCTACCTACTATCTAATCTAATCTCATCCTCTTTTACAATTGAGAATGAATATTTATACATCTGCATCTGAAAAGACGCACCGCTTCACATTCACATGTCAGCCAACAGTATTTGGGCTTTTCCTTTACACTTGCAAAACACTCGCTGAGACATTTCTGTAGTCATACTGAAATCTAAAGTCCTATCAACAGATATCCCATTGATCCTTTTGTTTTGTTGTGATCCATGGAGTCGGGGAGATTCCCATAGACTATACCCTATTTTACCGAAAGTCTCCATGATACATTCTTCTCGCTGGGACATGATCATTTTATCACCGATGAAACACCTTGGTGTGACAAAACGGGTCGGCAAGACTGTATAACATTACCTTGATAATCCTTGATAGAACTCTTCTGCTTTGTTGGCAAGACCAGAGGCACTCGCCAAGAGCTTACATCGATAACCTCTGACTCTTACCGATAAACCTCCTCATGCATTAGTCGGTGAGACACGACCCATTCAGTGAGACCTGACCCCAGCGATATTACTCTCGCCAATATGAATTTTCTCCTGTCACTGAAACAATGTGTATGTCCTACCGATAGGTGCCCGCATATGATTTCTGATCGTTGTGACACCAGAGAAGTCTTGCTGATAGGTCACAACAAAAGTATATTAGCACAAATGCATTATGGGTCGGGAAGACCCCCACTATCACATGCCGATAGGAAAGTGAATATGAAATAATCAAGTCTAGATGGATCTATGGGAACACATGGCTGAATATGGGAAAAATGTTAGCAAAATGTTATGAAGAGAAGGCCTGTACATATGGTGACAATTATTTTGGAAACTCAGGGGCAAGAAAAACTTGTGAAATTATTCAAAATTTTACAGTTCTAACACCCATCATATTGCCACTTTTTGGCCCATCATGATCCTGCACATACCCTATATATTATATTATATCTATCTATCTATATCTATGACTGGTTTTGACCCCTAATTATAAGATCCCCCTATTTCTATATTTCTTCATCTTTTCTTATGTTTAATTTTCATATTTCTCTCTTCTTTGCTTGTTTTGTGATGTTGTGGTGCCTATGTGTTGTCCCTTGTGTGTTTGACAACATTTCCATGATTACATCCTATCATGCATCATGGGCCACAACATCACTTTTTTCTCTCTCCTTAGGATGTCACATGCCTTTATGTTCAACATGCACCATCCTAAGGGGTGGTTATCATACTGCTTCAATTTGAAAAAAATGTCTATTTGGTGGCCAACAAATCCCTCATTGAAAATCCCTTATTTTTCATAAAACTATATTCTTCAACAAGGTCCCATAGTGGAATTTTTCTTTCAAAACGGATTCATAGAGAAAGAATCTGAAAACTTTCCTTTGAGAAGGGAGTAATTTTTCTAATGAAGAAGTTCAAAAATTTTCCCTTGTGAGGGAGTATTATTTATTTTCAATTCCTTGATGAAAGAGATCTTTCAAAAGGATTCCTTGATACTACAATCATTTGTGAAAAATATCATCACCTTTCAAATAGAACTTCCCTTGATTGGACCCCTTTCTTTTGAAGGATTCTCAAGGGACCCCTTTGAAAGCTTCTCCTTCAAATTTTAATAGTCTATATGACTATCTATCTGCTTATGTATATTTTTTCTATACACCATGCTTTATCTGAGGATTAAGATGTTGCTTTGTAGGATACAACACCTGTGAAGCTACTTTTTCAATCAAGCTTGGAGGACCAATCACCTCGAGCTTTACTTGTAGGACAAAGCACCTATAAGGGCCTATCAGAATTTGTGGATCCTTTCACATCTAGCCTCCCTTAGGATTGAATACCTATGGTGCCTCTTCTATAGGACCAAGAAATTGCAAAGCCTTTTGTTCACCTTCTATAGGTCTAAGGGCCTACGGTGCATTTTTTCAACTTGTTGGTTCCTCAAAGCTATAGTCAACTTGAATCCTAAAGGGCTACCAGGCCTAATGGTCAGACTCAAGGAGAGATTTTCCCAACAAATAGGAGATTGAATTGAAAACCCTTTCTCCCCTGCACTTTGTACTCTATGAAACCTAGGAGGGTGATCCCAACAATATGCTTACAGATACTTGTGTGCCAAAATACCCAGAACACTATAAATAAATGATTCTCCTTTAAATGCTTAACATACACAATACCCTAAAGACTTGGCTAACCTTCATGGTAATGTCTAGTTTAAACATGAGAGATTTAATATGCATTAAATTCCACACACACCCATAAAAATATTGCTAAGTAAATTTGATTTTAAATTGTGATCAGCTGCTAAATTAACCAAAAAATGTAACATGAATAGCACACTTAGATTAGTGCCTCATCCTTGGAATGGAGTCAACTCAAATACCTACACAATCTGATAACAATTTCATACATGACATTAATTAAGCTTTGAAGATACTAAATTACAATATTTCAACATTATATCTTGACCACCACTTCTTATTAGAATCCTAACACTTAATTTAGCATAAACAAATAGCTTCACTCAAGCACTTACATTAATTATTTCAATTAACAAGAAAGAAATAAACTACACATCCACTGGAAATCAATGGAGACAAATAAAATAACCCTTGATTATGTTATTCATAGCTTGCAAAACCAATACATAGGAGAGAAAATGGTCTTAAATTTGCACCATTGATTATTATTTTTCCAGTATTGCTATGAAAATTACATAGATATTGACAAACTCAAACCCTAAGACTTAACTCTAAAATGCTTTGTATTCTCATCAAAATGTTCTGCATGATTAATTACAAAATATCCATCTCTAGAAATGGAGCAGAAAACAACACTTAAGGAAATACAAAACCCTAAGTGGAGATCCACTACAAACACTTGGAAAACTCAGCGCCATGGATCAATAACTGCCTCCAGCACTTGAAGAATCATCATCTACAATTTTATTCCCACCTCTTCATTCACTTGCCCTGCAATAGAAAAATATTCCCTACCATGAAGATCCATCATTCAACATCATTGTGCTAAAGAAAATATTATGTTTGTGAAAGAATGCAAGTCCTCCGTGAAAGTCTTTCACTCTTCATCTGCTATAAAAACCCTTTTACCCTGTGCATTCACCATTTTATTTCCCTGTAGCTCATGGTTTTTTCTTTTACTCTGAAAAACTTTTACATTTTATCAGGTGTAGAAAGCCCTTTTCACTAGTAGCTGAAAAATACCTTAAGTGAATAAAAACTTTCATTCACTTTTCTTTTGGCAATGAAGATTTTACTCACTTTTCCCGAGCAATAAAATATTTTACCTATGCTTCTTAAATTTATTTTCCCAAAACTTTAAGTTTTTTTTTCTATTCATGAAGACACTTATTCATTTTAATCGATTCATGGAAAAATTCATTCTCATGCACTTTACCTTTTACTTGCCCAACAACAAATAACATTTTATTTTATTTGTGAAAGCTTTTAATTCTTACCTTGTGCCATAAGCTTCTTTTTTGTTTTCTAGCCAAAAATATTTACAAGCATTTTATACTTTAATTACTTTCTCACAAAACTTTTCACTATTAAATTTATCAAATGATAACTTTAAACAGATGTCATGGGCCCACCACATTCTACTCAAACTTTATCAAGTGCCCTCACACAAGCATCACATATCATGAATGCAAGGAGAAAAGGAAGATATAAATCAGTGATGGGCAATGAAACATCGCCCCATCGTTGATATAATGTGGTAGTGAGAAAGAAAAATAGCGATAGGCAATACTCATCCTGAGCACATCATTCTGATGCATTTCTATGAACTCTGGCAGCATCAAAAACATTCTTACATAGTAGTCAATAAGAAACTCTATCTTCTTCACACCAAAGCCATGCACATGAGGGTTTGCCATAGTGGACGGTTTGTAGAGCACATAAAGAGCATTCATAAATTATGAAATTACTTGATGAACATAAACAATAGTACATGTTTGAAGTTAAAATGTTGAAGTTGAAAACTTCTACACAACAATTCCAATAACAAAGCGTAACTTGTAAAGATGGCACAAAATATACTGCTCTTCATAATGTTCTTTTACTGTTTTCAATTCTCATCAAGAATTATTGAATAAACATCGACGTTGTGGAGGATGTTCCTAAACCTTAGAAATTGGACTACTTGGAATAAGATTATTTAGAGCATCAAAGGCATTTTTCTTGTGGTATTTAAGTCTTGGAAAGAAAGTTCTTTCTTGGAGGTACAAAAGGTCATTGGTGTATTCATCAATTAGTGCTACTATAGCCATGTAGTGTAAACTAATCTTCGATGAATAGAAGTTTCCTAATAAAAAATGGAAAATGCATAGATGCCAAGAAAAATGCTCAACAGAAACACCCCCGAGACACTGAACGTGACTGCCATAGGCCCAAGTATGATAGAAATGCCAACAAATGGAACAAAAGTGATCTCCAAAAAGGGCCCCGTACACCAAGGTTCTAAACAAATAAGTTCCCAATAGTAGCTTCGTTCAACTATGAAAAATTTCCTTTGCAATATCAAATTGACTCCTATTGGCTAGCATGGTGGCTACCCCATAGCCATTTTCATTTCCCTATCACTTTTCCAACACTTTCAGCTACTACCTCAGTGCAATGTTGTTGTAAGTGTTGTAGGAACAACTTCTCTATACCCGTGTTGAAGTTCATTCTCCAAGTAAAATCTCAAGTCTCCAAAACTAATGCAACACCCAACATTTTATCTCATAATATTTCCCCAATGACACTCTCTTTCATATAATGAATGAATTCAACATCCACATATGAAATTTGTATGTGAGATTCCATATTTCTAGCAGACCCTTTATCTTTGGTTAAATGGGGTTTGTGTGCATTCTCTGCTCTACCCTTGATGGTGTCAATAACAACACTCATAATAAAATAGTTTTATAGCCTTCTCAATCTATGTTGCCCCATTCTTTGGATTTCTTCCCTCATGGCGAAAGATGCAAAGTGATTTGAATGCCCAAGTGAAAATTCAACAAAAGAATTCTTCACATGAGATTTACTTGGTGCGGCTTCAAATGTTCCTCTTACTTGCTGCCATTCAACCATTTTATATTCCATATTTCCAAACATTCATAGAGCATTTGATGAGATTTATATCCATTTTATATGCATCCCAAATCAATCTTTATATTTAATTTGATCTCATCAAACATGAGTCATGGCTTCAATACATGGAGATATGTACCCATATTCACAAGAAGCCTATAAAAAATATTTTCTTTTTTAGTATAATGCAGGTATTCAAACAACCCTGGAAGATTAAATAATTTTGTGACTTTATCCCATGGTAACTCAAGTGAAACACCACCTTCCTCATGATTTTTTTCTTATGGGCATGGTTTCCCTCATAAGATTGAACTATGCTCACCTCTTAATCCTTGTACTTGAACAAAAAATGGACCTTGCTTTGCATTTAAACTTTGAAGAAAATTATGATTGTACACCCCTCCATATGTTGCCTAATTGAAAACAATGTACTTGGAGTGACTGCAACATTGTATGTCTGTGCCTTTTTGATTCAATGAATATCTTATTAAGTTATTAAATTTTATCATATCTTATTAAACTTCCTCACATTATGTGACACATGTCAGGTCCCCTTGTTCGCCCAACTTTTTTTTTTTGTTTTGAAACAAGTTTTTATCCTGAATTAATCTGAGGCTATCTCTGAATGATCCTGAGGTGAAAAAGTGAACCAGGTGGACATCAAAATCCACTTTGAAGCACCTTGCATAGTAGTCAAAATAGGTCAAGTTGCCTCTAGAATCACCCTGGAAAACTAATCAAACAACCTCCTAAAGTCATGAAAATGTATAGTCATGCAAAAATTTGACCCAAGAACTCGATGTGGAAAATGGATTAGAAAAATAGATCTCAAGGTACAAGATATTCAATGCCAAAGTGGCTGACTCAAAATTTTCTACAACTACACCTATCAAAAACCAACTTGAGCACACCAAGTCACCTACTTGAAAAATTATGAGATCACCTCTTAGGAAGCTACCACCAGAAACACTAGATCATTTAGTTCCATTGAGAATGTGTGTAAGAGGATTATTCTTCAATCTATATTTTTCACAAAATATTAAGGGTCAAAGTTGACCTTGAAACATTCAGATGTCAAAATATGACAAACTACCTTTTCTTTTGATTGGGTAAAAATACCAAACTTGATCTTGTGGCTCTAAAACTAGACCAGGGAGCATATGAATGTGAGGGGAATGTAGAGAACCAATCCATTTTCCATGAAGATCATCCAACTATGAAATATCAGTCTGAACAGAAGGCCACTTTGTAGGCTTGAGAGTATGCAAACAACAAAATAGTCCTAGAACCCTCCAACTTGTCATCTTAAAACCCTGTCCAGACTCATCACAGGAAGTTGAAAAAAAATACGCATGTTCACATATGACAAATGAATACACTCACCAAGGGATTTGGAATGAAAGAAAATGGGCTCTGAATTATGACCCTCCAAAGTACGTCATTGGGGCAAATTTTTTAGGTGAATATCTGAGTGTGCAAAACAAATTTTTCAACATGTACAGTTAAAATTTTGCAAAATTTTATAGTCCCAACAGTGGCTCTTTCTTGGGGACATCTGTTCCTTAGTGAACCAAGCGAGATTTCATAATCTTCTAGAAGTGCAAAGCAAGTACTAGAATCATTGGGTGACAGAGTCATTATTCAACTTTTCAAAGCTTATTTGATGGCCGCATTCCATCAAATGAAAAGAAGAGCCAATCTTTGCCTCTGTCAAACATTAGACTATTGAAGCAACTAATTTCCCTCAACCCCCATTTACCTCTACCATACCAATCAAACAAGTATAGCCCTCTTCTTAAGTATAACTATGTGATTACCCCTAAAATCTACCTAATTAAAAACATTACCACTAACATCTCTCACAAATTTTCTAAGCATACCATTGTTAATGTAATATCGGTCATTTTACATTGTATAACCAAGCATAAACTAAAAAATTTCATCATCACATGACACATATGTAGGTATGTGCAGGATCATGATGGGCCAGAAAGTGGCAATATGATGGGTATGTGGCTGACGAATTTTTTCTTACCCAAAATTGATGAAAAAAAAAGAGTTTTAAAGGAGATTCTCAACTTTCCACCAATATAAATTATTCTTTACTTTGAATTTAATAAGTAATTATTATTCATTGTCTATTCAAATTACGACTAAATCCCTGATTAATAAACTGATTGAAAAATATGTATATCTTTCAAAGGGTATCACATTTTTTGAATCCACAACATGCATCACATTCTATGCTTCACATACTATAGGATTAAAAAAATAAAAATTGAATTTCATGAAGTTTTGACCAAGTTAAGGTGGTCAGACATACGAGTTTTTTATATTTTTTAAAAGTTGTAATAAAAAATTCATAATTGATTGTTTACTTGGAAAAAAATTACAAAAAAATATGTATCACATCAGGACATGAGTCCTCTACTTATATCTAAAATCTTATAAAAAAATATTATCATTTTATTGTGGTTAGGGTGGTCAGACAAACACCTACTTCTTATTTTTTTCCTGAAATTTAAGTACTACAACATTGAAATTTCAAATTTTCACCAAATAGATTTTCTTTTTAAACAAACCTAGTAGTTTAGAAACTACATTCAATTTTCTACAAAATCTATTCTTACATATTTTTGAAATAATATAGATAACTTATTCAATTTTTTATGTCAAGTTGCCTAACTCTAATTTTTCTAATTTTTTTGCCACTTAAGGGCCTGTTTTTTCCATGATGATCTTGCACATACCCATGTGTTATATTCAACACATGAAACATATTCATATTGAAAATAAAATTCCTTGCTATTCATCTTATTGTCATGCTACATCAAAATACCTCCCAACTCAACTAGAAACTAAAAGTGTTCATACTCTTCCAAGTAGCTGACATCATGATACTCAATTTTACCTACAACATCTGTATCATATATAAAACATTCATAGGAAATTCCTTCAAGGAGCTCATCAATGTGTTTCTTTGTTTTCTCAAGGCCACATTCTAACACTATGTTAGATGCATCATTAGAGTTCTCAACAAAGAGTGGATTATCTCTACACCAATAAGGATCGTCATTTCTATTAATTGATGAATATGGAGGCTCATCAAATAAGGGGATTTTTCGTACATTCATTTTTGTCATACAAGCTTCTACCCCCTTAGCATGAAGGTCTAAATCTTTCATATCATCATTGTATTTAAAATCATTACAATCACTAGAAAGATAGATTTTCAATTCCATTCACATCATCGATAGTTAACATCTTTGACTCATATTTTGAAAACTCTTCACAGGAAGAAAGTTGTTCCTTCTCAAGAAAACATGTGTTCTCATCAATATCAACATATTTATTATTTGAAGAAAAGGATTCCATCTCTACTTCATGGGGATAATCATAATCAACAAAGGAATGACCATACTTAATGACATCATGGTAACTATAACAAGGGGACTCATCAATACTGAAACTATGTTCAGGATCTTTAAATTGATTGCACAGTCTTATGTCTTCCATAGGACTATAGGTACTAGAATATTCAAAAGAATTGAAATCATACATTTCATTTACTTCACTGAGGTATGCATTTTCAACCTTTGTTCTACTCTCTTCTTCGTCATGTGATATCCCACTGCTTGAGTCATATGGAGCAATATAATCACTATCATTATAGATTGAAAACATAATAGCTTTTTGATGATCATCTCTAATCTCTTCAAAAATAAAAATGAATTCACACACTTAATCAAGAGTAACAGTCTTCAACTCCTTTGGTAGAGCACTCAAACTTGGTTCATAAGATTCATAAAATAAATCAATGCACACTAAATTTTCAGGTCTGTGACACTCAAGAATTGCAAACAGAGTATCCAAAAATATTGCATAGAGATCATATTATGATTCTCCTCATGTCTCCTTATGCAAAAAATGGCTTGAACAAAGACCATAGGATCACAAATGCATCCATCTTCTTGACAATGTGTTTGGGGATCTATGTGATCAACCTTATGGAATGATGTATAAGCTAAAACAATAGGGGTGTAAGTGTTTTGACATTCATTTTCAATTTATGACTTACACCTTTCATCAAAATTTGGTTCCTTACGGAAATAAACACTTGTAGACAAATAACCCTTGTGCCTTCCATATTTCTGGTTGTTTTCAATGTTCATGGCTATATCATAGGCCTGATGCAATGTTATAGGATCATTTTCTCTCAGCAAATAGCTCATTTCCTCATCAAAAGATTCCAAATAAATAACGAAACCTATTGCATCATTGGTTCTAAATACCTCAAGAATATCCATTAGTGTTTTAGCTAATCTCAGGTTAAATGTTGGGACTAGCTCATCCTCTTCTTTCTCAATGCTCATAAACTTATTGATCATAGCATTGATTCTTTCACCAAATTGCTCCATGAACACTCCTTTGAACTCCTCCCAAGAATAGATAGAGAATGCTAGTAAATAAGAGAACCATTCTCTTGCATTCCCTTTTAAAGACTAAACAAAAAACCTCATGATCACATCCTCATGATCTACCTCATAGTAATCCATTAAATTATTGAATTCTTATAGATGCTTATTAGTTGACTCACACTTTTCACCGTTGAATTTTGGTATTTTATCTTTGATTTTAGATGGTATGACATTTTGGAAACCATAAATGCCATCAAAATTTATGGCTCTATACCTTTCAGTGCTGAAATTTCTTCAATGACATGATAAGGACTACACACTATGCATTGTTACATTTGGGTCCACATAGGGATGCATAGGTTGATGATACATTTTATTACACCTTTACAATCCTTTTCATATTAACTTTGTAGTTACAGAGGACAACTCAAACTCCTTTTACAACATGATCTTAAGCTTTTAGAATGCAAATTTCTATCTCAACTTGCATAAGAGCTTCTAAATGAGTTTCTTCAAAAATATTGCATACTTCACTTCATAATAGAGGCTACAATTTAGTAATACAAAAGTATGCAAGCCTATCACTACTATTTCCCTTAGTGCTTAGTTTCACTCAATAGGGAACCAAGTTTTTTCAAGACTTTCACATATGGTTTTCACACACAAATTTATCCTTCTTGAAAACCAAAAACTAAAAAATATTCTTCTTGACTGGAAATCTTTGTAGATCTAAAACTTTCTTTACATCTTCATCAAGTTCTTTTCATAGAGTCACCACCTCTCTTCACAAAGGATTGAACTTCAAGAAATATGAAGCTCCTTCAAAGATGAATTTCATTTTGAGTTCCTTTCACTAGCAGAGCACCACAGATTGTGAAACTTTCAAGTTCACTACAATAATTTCTTTCTCTAGGTATGAACTCTTTCAATATTTGAACCAAATGCTCAGATCAACAAATAATATGACTCTATGATAGGACAGTCTACAATTGGAGATTCAAAGTTCTTCACTAGCAGATTTTCCAATCGATTTGTTCCCCAAATATGTAGTCCACTTGAATCCTAAAGGGTTGCTAGGCCTAATGGTTAGATTTAAGGAGAGATTTGGGCAACGAATGAGAGATTGAATTGAAAATCATTTCTCCCCTACACTTTGGGCTTTGTGAAACTCGGGAGGGTGATCCCAACAGTATACTTATAGATAATTGTGTGCCAACGTACCCAGAAAACTACAAATAAATAATTCCCCTTTAAATGCTTAACAAACACAATACCCTAAAGACTTGGTTGAACTTCATGGTAATGTCTAGTTTAAACATGAGAGATGTAATATGCATTAAATTCCTCACACATCCACAACAAGATTGATAAGTAAATTTGATTTTAAATTGTGATTAGCTGTTGAATTAAGCAACAAAATGTAACATGAATACCACACTTAGATCAATGCCTCATCCTTGGAACGGATTCAACTCAAATACATCCACAATCTGATAACAATTTCATACATGACACGGATTAAGCTTTGAAGATACTGCATTACAATATTTCAACATTATATCTTGACCACCACTTCTTATCAGAATACTAGCACTCAATTTATCATAAACCAGTAGCTTCACTCAAGCACTTACATTAATTCCATGAATTAACAAGCAAGAAAAAAACTACACATCCACTAGAAATCAATGGAGACGAATAAAATAACCCTTGACTATGTTATTAATAGCTTGTAAAACAAGTACATAGGAGAGAAAATGGTCTTGAATTTGCACCATTTAGTATTATTTTGCTAGTATTTCTCTCAAAATTACATAGATATTGAAAACCCATACCCTAAGACTTAACTCTAAAATGCTCTGTATTCTCATCAAAATGTTCTCTGTGATTAATTCTAAAACAACCATCTCCAGAAATGGAGTAGGAAATAACACTTAGGAAATACAAAAACCCTAAGTGGAGATCCACTGTAGACACCTCAAAAACTCAACCCCATAGATCAATAACTACCTCCAACACTTGAAAAATCCTCATCTACATTTTGATTCCCTCCTCTTCATTCACTTGCCTTGCAACAAAAAAATACTCCCCACCATGAAGAGCCATCATTCATCATCATTCTGTTGTAGAAAATATTTTGTTTCTGAAAGAATAAAAATCCTCCATGAAATTATTTCATTCTTCATCTAGTGTAAAAACACTTTTACCCTATGCATTCACCTTTTTACTACCCTATAGCTCCTGGTTTTTTCTTTTACCATGAAAATATTTTACATTTTATCATGTGTAGAAAGCCCTTTTCACTAGCAGCTGAAAAATACCTTAAGTGAATAGAAAAAATTATTCACTTTTCATTTGGCAATGAAGATTTTACTCATTTTTCCTGGGCAATAAAATATTTTACTCATGCTTCTTAAATTTATTTTCCCAACACTTTAAGTTTTTTTTTATTCATGGAGGCACTTAATCATTTTAATTGAGCCATGAAAAACTTCATTCCCAGGCACTTTACCTTTTACTTTCTGAGCAACAAATAAAATTTTATTTTATTTGTGAAAATTTTTAATTCTTCCTCCGGACCATAAGCTTCAAATTTGTTTTCTAGCCACGAAAGTCTTTATGGGAAATTTATACTTTAATTAATTCCTCACAAACCTTTTCACCATTAAATTTATCAAATGATAACTTTAAATACATACCATGGGCCCACCACGTTCTAGTCAAACTTTACTGGGCACCCTCACAGAAGCATCACATATCACAAATGTAAGGAGAAAAAGAAGATAGAAATTAGTGATGGGCAATGAAACATCATCCCTTCACTGATACAATGTGGAAGTGAGAAAGGAAAACAACGATAGGTGATACTCATCTTAAGCACATCATTCTATTGCATTTCTATGAACCTCGGTAGCATCAAACATATGCTTACACAGATAAGCAACTCTATCTTCTTTGCACCAAAGCCATGAACATGATGGTTTGCCACAACAGACGGTTTGCAAAGCACATAAAGAGCATTCATAAATTATAAAATTTCTCGATGAACATAAAAAACAACACATGTTTGTAGTTAAAATGTTGAGGTTGAAAATTTTTGCATAGCAATGCCATAATCAAAGTGTAACTTGTAATTAGATGGCACAAAATATACTGCTCTTCACAATGTTTTGTTACTACTTTCAATTCCTGTGAAGCATTACTAAATAAACATCGACATTACAGATGATGTTCTTGAACCTTATAAAATGGACTACTTGGAATAATATTATTTGGAGCATCAGAGGCACTTTTCTTGTGGTATTTAAGTCTTGGAAAGAAAGTTCCCTCTTGCAGGTACAAAAGGTCATTCGTGTATTCATCAATCAATGCTACTGCAACCATAGTGTAAACTAATCTTCGATGAATAGAAGTTTCCTTATAAACAATGGAAAATTCATAGATGCCAAGGAAAAAGCTTGATAGAAACATCCCCAAGACACTGAACATGACTTCCATAGGCTCGAGTATGATAGAAAAGCCAACAAATGGAACAAAAGCAATCTTCAAAAAGGGCCTCGTGCACCAATCTTCTAAACAAATAGCAAGATTAAATAATGTTGTGACTTTATCCCATGGTAACTCAAGTAAAACACCACCTTCCTCATGATTATTTTCTTATGGAAATGGTTGTCCTCACAAGCTTGAACTATGCTCACCTCTTAATCCTTGTACTTGAACAAAAAATGGACCTTGCTTTGCATTTAAACTATTGAAGGAAATTATGATTGTACACCCATGCATATCCTACCCAATTCAAAACAATTTACTTGGAGTGACACCACATTGCATGTTTGTGCCTTTTCAATTCAATGCATATCTTATTAAACTTCCTCAAATTGTGTGACACATGTCGAGTCCCCTTGTGGGCCTCACTAAAAAAAAATAGTTTTAAAACGCTTTTTACCTTGAATTGATCTAAGGCTACCTTTGAATGCTCCTGAGGTGAAAAAGTAAAATGGGTAGACATCAAAATCCACTTTCAGAAAGGCTACTCAGTAGTCAAAACAGGTCAAGTGGCCTCTAGAATCACCTTAGAAAACTATTCAAACAACCTCTTGAAGTCATGAAAATGTACATTCACACAGAAATTTAACCCAAGAACTTAGTGCATCAAATGGTTAAAAAAATATATATATCGAGGTATAAGATATTCAATGCCAAAGTGGCTCACTTAGAATTTTCTGCAACTACACTTATCAAAAACCAACTTGAGCACACCAAGTCACCTCCTTGAAAAATTATCAAACCACCTCTTGGGAAGCTACCACTAGAAAAAATAGATCATTTAGGTTTATTGAGCATGTCTGTAAAAGGATTCTCCTTCAATCCACATTCTTCACAAGATATTTAGGGTCAAGTTTGACCTCTGTGAAACATTTAGATGTCAAAATATGAAAAATTCCCTTTGCTTTTGACTCGGTAAAAATATCAAACTTGATCGTGTAGCTCTAAAATAGGACTAGGGAGTATATGAATGTGAGGGGAATGTAGAGCACCAATCCATTTTCCATTATGATCATCTAGCTATGAAATATCAGTCTAAATAGGAGGCCACTTCATAGGCGTGAGAGTATGCAAATAACAAAATAGTCCAAGAACCCTCTAACCTGTCATTTCAAAACCCTATCAAAACTCATCACAGGAAGCTAAAAAAAAGGACATGTTCACATATGACAACTGAATACACTCACCAATGGATTTGGTATGAAAGAAAATGGGCTTTGAATTGTGACCCTCTAAAGTAGGTCACTGGGGAAAAATTTTCAGGTGCATTTCTCATTGTGCAAAGCACATTTTTCAACATGGGCACTTCATTTTACAAAATTTTAAAGTCCCAACGCAACTCTCCTTAGGACTAAGTATCTATGGAGTCATCTCCTCTTCCTATGCATTCAAATGTGTCAGATTGTAGTATGCTTCCTCAACGGCTCAGGTATACTTTCTTTAAACCCTTTCGATATACTTTACCTCACATTTTCTAGCACATATGCTCACTAAAGTGAGGGAAAAATGTAATGGTGTGAATTTTCACCACTTACAAATTCCACACTTACATACCTCCTACCTAACAAAATTAAGCCTGATAATGTAATTTCACACTCTTTATCCATTTTCCATCCACTTGATAGCTTGCTTTCATGTCAATGGGGGATATTTTGTCTGGAATGCTAGTACAATGTGCAAAAAATTGCATCACACATTACCGTCCTAATAGGATTCCCACCTCTAGAATCCATAGAGGCATTACACTCCTCCATTGAGCATGAAGTGTAATGTCTCCTACCCTTCGAACCAAATTTGAATGGCTCCTTTGTCTCTAATTCTCACCTTCAAATGACTATCTCTTTCATTCATTAACTCTCTCTTGATCTCTCTTGCTTCATTTTGGTCTTCTACACTCTTCTCAGAACATTCTCAGGTTCTACCACCTTTAATGAAGCTACAATTTGGTATTTTTTGGCTCACTCTGTTCGTTGTTGCGAAAAAATTGGTTTTTGAAACCTTCCAAGCTCGCTCCTTCTCCCATTTTTCTTGAGTTCATGTGATTGAAGGTTATATCACTCCATCTTTCTTTTAATTTTCATTATCATTTAAAATTGTAGCATATTGTTGTTCAATGTATTGCTTGGTATTTCCACTCTATAGCTTTCTTTATCATATGTCTTCAAATGTTGCTATATGGTTGTCTGTGGAGGTGCAAACACCAAAGTGGGGGACTAAATGAGGTAGTCCTCTAAACATAGCCCCAATATTTTCCCATCTTTTATGTGCAAGGCCTATTTGAAGTGAAGATTTGAAGATATCAACTTTGTTGGCCCACAATTACTGTTGCACCAAAAGATCTACCTGTTAATGTCCGATACAACTGCTAGAGTCAATGACTCCACAGGAGGCGGTTAGTTCATGTCATGAATCTCGAGGGGAGTGCTAACCATCTGCCAACAAACCCCCCTCATCGTTACTTGAGGGGATTCAAACCCAACACATTTGTCTATGATACCACTAGTTGGCCCACAATTCTCGTTGCACCAAAATATTGACCTGTTAATGCCCAATACAATTGCCATAGTTAACGGATCCATGAGAGGTAGTTAGTCCATGTCACGAATCCTAAGGGGAGCATTGACAATCTGCCAATAAACATGTGGGTTGGAAGGTGTTCTTTCCTCAACCTTCTTTTTCATTTTGTAATTATATTTAGTCTTAGTTCTCTTCTCAATATTCTATTTCCTCATTTCTTTCTATTTTTGTCATTACATCAAACTACATCTATTAGGTTGTAAATAGGGTTTTTTTAGTTTTTTAATTGTACTTTATTCTTTTTGTATGTATCGATTCTAGTGCCCCACCAAGACACCAATGCACCACATTATCATCCATGTCCCATGTTGTAGTCCCCTAGTAGTGAGTTGTCTAGGTCATAGTCCAGACTTTAGAAACTTGCTCACCTAACTTCTTGAAACATTCAGGCTTGTAAAAGGAAAACATCAACTTGATTACTTTTCCTTTTAGCCTCTAAAGCTTAAAATCTCCTAAAACATTTCATTAGCTTGAGGTAGATTAGGGAAACCTATTATTCTAGACCATCCCATGACCTAGGGTCCTAAGCAATAAATCTCCCTCCTCTATAAAATGATATTTCAGGGTTTGTTGATGTTATCTCACAAGTATTAGATGATAGAGAAAATGTTAAAATGGGTAGGTTTGTTTCTTTTGAAAAGGTTAAAATGGGTTTCTCCTTTTTTGGAGCCTTTAAAGACCATTGGCCAAATGGGTTACCTCCTTTTTTATTCCAATATTTTTAGGAGATTTTTTCTAAGAATTTGTTAATGGCTACTACAAATTTCTTTAGATTACGTAATCTCCTTAAATAGTTAAATAAAACCTTCATTTTCTTAGTTCCAAAATTGAGGAGGCTAGATCTATGGCTGAATTCAATCCCATTAGTTTAAGTAAGAGTGTCTATAAGATTTTCTCCAAGTTGTTGGTCAATATGATTAAACCCATCCTCCAAAGGTTAATATCCACCAATTAAAAAGGTTTTTCCCTTGGTAGGTAGATCCTTGATGCTATTCCCACTACCCATGAACATATTCACTCTATGGAGAACAAAAAATATCTAAGTATTCTCTTCAAACTTGATATTGACAAGGCATATGATAGAGTGATTTATCCTTTTCTTATGGAATCCTTGGAAAAATTTGGTTTTGGAAGGAAGATGCTAAACCTAATTAATACTTGTATCTCTTCCCCTACCTATTTGGTTTATTATTGCAATTGAAGCCCTAGGTAGAATTTTTCAAAAGTTGATTAAATATAAAACTCTCCTTGGGATTAAAGAAACCTCTTTTTCATCTCTTTCCTCTCATCAATAATTTTTTGATGACATTACCCTTTTTGGGGCTTCTAGAGTTGTTGAAGCCAAATTTTGGAAGTCTATCTTGGATAATTATTCCAAAGTTTCTAGCTAGCATATAAATTATCATAAAAGTGTCCTATATTTTTCAGCACTAAGGGTATTTTTAAAGAAAAAATTGTAAGAATTCTTGGCTTTTGATAGGATTGCTTTCCTGGCATATATCTTGACCTTCCTTTAAATACAAAAAAATTATCTAATTCCTATTATAATAATATTGTGGAAAATGTGCAAAGGAAGTCAGAAAGTTGGAAAGGGAAGGTGATAAGTCGAGAAGGGAAATGTTAGTTATCGAAAGCTTCTCTTTAGGTTATTCTTGTTTACTACTTGTACCTATTTAAAATCATTTCTATTATGGATAAAATAATTGAACAAATGGAAAAGAAATTTATATGGTTAGGATTGGAGGACAAAAATAAAATCTCTTTAGTTAGATGTGAAAATTTTTGTAATCCTAAAAGTTAGGGAGGTCTAGCTATAATGAGATTGAAGTAATTCAACAAAGTGTTGCTTTCTAAAATGGGGTGGAATCTTCTACAAAGGAACAAGGATTGGTCTTACATTGTCAAAGATAAATGCCTTATAACAAAGCTCCTAGCTATTTCCTTTCTTCCTCAATAGTTCCTCATGGTTATGTCATATGGAATCACTTTCTAAATGTTAAAAATTTGATTAAACAAGATTTTTTTGGAGGGTGGGGGTGTTGAATGCATAAATATACTAAGAGTGGGTGAAACAATGTATCATAAAATTTTAACCTTAATTAATGCACCAATGAACATCAAAAGCAACAATTAACATAAAGAAACAAGATAACACTAGATTTATATGGAAATCCTAGAGGAAAAAAAAATGGTGAGAAAGTTGCTTGGATCTACTACCCAAATCCATCCTCACAAGAAAATATCGATGTTTCAACTAATTTTGTAGGCACCAACCTACTAAAGACACCAATCCCCAAAATAAATTTATAGGTACCAAACAAGAGGAGACATCAATACACCAATCTAAGCACTAACTGAAAAAAAAGAGGCACCAAACTTAGAATACACTAAAATGAATAGAATAAAACATAGAGACCTTCCTCTATCCAAACAACTCATAAAAAGGATTTCAAATTTTATCTCGATTTTTTGGATAGATTCACATCTAAAGTCTGCTCTCCTACCTCTATTATGAAAGATAATATATGAAATGATTGAATAAATAACACATCTCTACATAGACATAATATTTTTACCTTATCTCTACATAAATAACCTAAAACAATTAACTTAAATATTGATCTAGGTTGATATACATTATTGCAATGTCATCCTAAACCAAAAATTGGATCTATTGGTGAAGGAGAAGTTGGTCTATGAAAAAATTTCATATCACTACCTTGTTGGCTAGATGAATTCAAATTTTGAACTAGGAACTAGCTATTTGTCAAGTTTGAATTTGAGCCATAGATCTTACTTTTTCACATGGGCATGAATGCATGGTTGATATTCCAAACAAGATGCACCTACCAATGGAATATTAATTTACCCATGGGAATTCATAAATAACATCATTAAAAATTCGTATACATGGTCACAATCCCACAACACCATGAACACATGATAAACATTAATATATTATTGAAATTTCATCCTAAATATATGTAAACCTAAGGTATCCCAATACAATTGTCTCTCTTCATTTTCTCTCTACTTGTAGACTCGTAGAAGAGTTCCACACACCACCGTTATATGATTTCACATGATGAAAAATCTTCCTTCTCTCTTCTCATGGATGTAAGGAAGATCACCACTCATCACCATTCTATGCTTCTACACGATGAAAACTCTTCCTTCTCTCTCTTCTTGTGGACTCATAGAAGACTATCACACATCACCATTTTGTGCTTCACATGACTAGGATCAAGACCTACCTTTACTCTTTTCGACATGATATATAACACCTACCCCTACCAACATCATCCAAGATTCTTGAAAGTATAAAATTTAGACATAGGAAAAGTATTTCAAACGAAAATAAATGGTAAGAGAGGCTAATAAATCAATGACTCCAAAGGTCATAAGTCATAACTTAAGCAATTGAGGATAGCCAATATCCAACCAATGATGAATTAGACCATAAAGCATATGACTAGACAAAAAAACTTATGTTTTAAGGGATTTAGGGAGAAAACCTATGAAGTGCATGAAACCTAACTAGATATGATCTGTAATATATCCAAAGGCATCACCAAAACATGAAAACATGAATAGAAATAGTTTCCAACACGTTGATATCAATGACAATAATTTTAAATTTTGACATGAATAAAAATATTTTGCAACTATATTCCCCTTTGTAATCATTTATGGAAACACAAGAAGAAATATCTCCCCCTTTATTCAATTCTCCTACTCTTCTTGTAATTCTCCCCCATTGAAATCAATGGAAAATGAATATAAAAAAACTCATTCCATAGTACTCACTCTCTATTCTTCTCCCTTTATGGATTAGTAGTACTAAAAATATAAACTCTTTGTATCACTCCCCCTAGGAGAAATACTCCATGGTAGAGCTACAACTTAATTTACACTAAAAAGAAGAAGGAATTGTCACTCCTAGCTTCTGTTTGAGATACTCAAATACTTCCTTGTGAAGAGGTTTTGTAAATGTATCTACAAGTTGATCTTTAGTAATTATATATTCTAATTTTACCTCTTGATCTACAACTTTTTCTTTTAGAAAATGATGTTTGATTGAGATGATTTATTCTTGAATGCATCAATAAATTATTTCAAATATTAATTGCACATATATTATCAAAGAAATAGAAATAGGTTCATTATACTCAACCTTTATGTCTTACAAATTTTTTTTCACCCAGAGCACTTGGTACAACATAAAGTTATAGCAATTTATTCTACTTCTAATGGTGAAAAGTATATTGAATCTCGTTTCTTCTATATCGATGACAAAAGACCATCTCAAAGAAAGAATACTCCAACACTGGTAATTTTTTTGTCATCAACTATTCTTTCCCAATCAACATTTGTGTATGTTGCAAGAGTAAAATCACCACCTCTAAGATAGTATATATCATAGTCAATATTTTATTTTCAAATATCTAAAAATTCTCTTTATTTCCTTTACATGTGTTTCTTTAGGTGCTACTTGAAATATTGCTATTATGCACACTACTTACATAATGTCAAGACTAGATGCTATCAAATACAACAAGCTTCTAATCATTGACCCATATAGAGTCTGGTCTACTTTAGGTGACTCATCATCCTTCTCAATTTACACCTTTTCACTATCAGTATACTAACTAGTTTGGATTCTTCCATCTTAAACTTATTCAACATCTCCTTGACATGGTTTGTGATATGAAATTACCCTTATTTGACTAAGAAATTTGAAAATCAAGAACATATATATATAATTCACCAAGCATAGACATCTCAAACTCCTTTTGCATCTCTTCTACAAAATCCTTAATCATCCCATCATTACTATCAAGGAAAAAATATAATATCATCAACATAGACAACAATAATCAATTGATACTTACCTTTTGTCTTGAGGTAAGGATTCCTATCTATAATCCATCTTTTGAATCATTTATTCTACAATTACTTTCCCAATCTATAATACCAAACCCTAAGGGGTTGTTTGAGTGTATACAATTCATTTTTCAATTTGCAAACGTAATCCTTATTCCCAAACAAATAAAAATCCTTCTAGTTGCTCAATATACATTTTCTCTTCAATATTTCCATTGAGAGATATTGACTTCACATTCATTTGGTATTCCTTGAAATTCTTATAGACTGAATATTCCAAGAACATCCTTTCTAAAATAGTCTTGCTTTGTTTCTCATTACCATACCATCTTCATTCAATTTGTTTTCAAATACCCATTTGGTACCAATTACATTCTTATCCTTAGGTCTTGGAACAAGCTCCCAAGTATCATTATTTTCAATTTGATTTAATTCTTCTTCCATTGCATTAATCCAATTATCATATTTTCTAGCCTATATAAAAATATTAGGCTCAATATGAGATAACAAACAAAAGTTTACCTATTCATTCATTCTTGCAAATATTCTCCTAGTGATAATTTTGTCATTCTTGTCTCTAAGAATCTAATTTTTAGAATGATTTTTTTGAACATACTTAGTTGGAGCTTTTTCATTTTTTGTTTTTGACTCATTTTTTCATTTTCATCTTCTTCATCTATATTTTTGTATTCTTCTTTTGAACTAGCTAATTTTTCAAAATATTGGTCCCTTTTAACTAATGGTAAATGACGTAGGTCCTCATTAGTTTTTATATTTATACTCTCAAAAATCTTGTGCAGTCTTTTATTATAGCATTTATATACCTTTCTCCTTGATGAGTAGCTAAGAAAGATACCCTCATCTAATCTAGACTCAAATTTTCCAAAATTTTCTCCATCCCTTCTAATGTAGTATCCACTTCCAAATATTTTTAAATTCTTGACAAATGTCAGTCTTTCATACCACAACTCATATGGTTTCTTGTAGTTGTTTATTCTCATTAGTTATTTTTTAGGGATATGTACATCAGTATCTACTACTTCTCTATAGTATACATCATAAATTAGCTTCATTTAGCATTGTCTTAGCCATCTCATCAATTGTTATATTCTTTCTTTCTACTGTTCCATTTTGTTGAGGATTTCTTACAACTGGAGTCTATCTTTTGATTCCATGTTCTTCACAGAATTCTTCAAAATAATTAGAAGTATACTCGCCACCTCTAGTAGACCTTAGGCATTTGATATTTGACCCAATTTCATTTTCAACCATAGCCTTAAAAATCTTAAATCTACTAAGTGCTTCGTATTTTTCTCTCAAGAAAGAAACCCAAGTCATTATGGTAAAATTCTCAATGAATAAGATAAAATACCTTTCTCAATGTAGGGAATTTGTCTTTATAGGTTTACATAGATTTGTACGAACCAAATACAATGGCTCTATAGTAGAATGTGTTGGAACACATTTTTCATTGCATCAAGAGATTTAACTATTAATACTCAATACAAATTCTAGAGATAAATGGATCCATGAGAGGTGATTAGTCCATGTCCCAAATCTAAAGTTAGACACTAGTGATTAGTCCAAAAATTCACCCTAAGTGTCACCCAAGGAGATTTAAACCTACAAGCTAGCTATGATGCCATTTGTTGGAACATATTTTTCATTTCACCAAAATATTGACCTATTAATGCTTGATATAAATATCGGGGGTAAACAAATCCATGAGAGGCAATTAGTCCATATTCCTTGTCCAACAGAATGATCCTTTTTCTTCAATCTTGCTCTGGTTTTCTTTCCTAAGTGATATTATTTGTAGAAGGTGGTTACATGCTTTGTAATTTTTGGCATATCTCTCACAACATGCTTGGAGTAGATATTCACAAGGTTAAACCAAATTTTATATGCTTCATTCATGTATGCCATAGTGAAATTTCATCTGATTTTCCCAAAAGATAACTTATTCCTTTTTCTTTAGATAGATTGTATAAATTTCCTTCTAACCTACTTGCTTTTGCAACAATCATTCTATTTTACTCAGTTTCACATCCTTGAGCATGGAAGGTGATAATGTATCCCTTATCACACATATTACATTAAGAATATTATGCTTTAGTCCTTAAACATATAGAACATTGGCTGTCTGATATTTTCCATAAATTCTTAGAAATCCTTTTTGACAAATTTGTGTAGTAGTATTATTGAAAAATTTAACTAAGCCACCATTCCATTTCAAGCTGATGAAATTACTTTTATCTCTATTCATCTGAATAGAACAACCACTATCAATAACCCATGCATTTTCTTGAGAATGAAATGTAGTTTGACCAATCAATAATTTCTTATTATTCTAATTTTTATTCTTTAGTTTCCATTGATTACAAAAATATCCACACTTTCTTTCTTTTCCTATATAGGAGGATTTTAGAAGCCAATTCTATAAAACTTTTTCTTGTGCTAAAAATTGTTACACTTATACCATATGATATTGAAATCAACCAAATGTGTAAATGAATTCTTTCTTACAAAGTTATTTCTTCAAGTATAGGAAACCTTCTATAGTCTATTACCCATTGAAAAAAATGATTACAAGTAAAATAGTAATTAGAGAAAGAGTAATTTGACCTAGTTATGAAGGATTCCCTGTAAGATCTAGACCTCTGAATATTCTCTTCAGATTGTTAACTTCAGTAAAGCTATCTTCCTTCTCCTTACCTTTAGTGTTCTTGTATTGATCAACCATTGAGCTACCAGATATATTCTCATTAGATTGAATTGCAATTATCTTCTTTTGAATTTTGTCCTTTATCAAATCCAAGACTAGTATTGATCAAAGGTGACCTTTGGTTACTTATGATCTGATATAAAATTGTAGTATTCTTCTCATACTTCAATTTTATGTCCAAGGGTCAATGCAGGATTATGGGAGTCCAAACTAGGCTCTTAAGTGGCAATAAAAATTCAGAAAAACAAAGTTAGGCAACTTGACATAAAAATTTGAACAAATTATTAACATAATTTGAAGAATATGTAAGAACAACATTTGCAGAAAATTGAATTTAGTTTCTAAGATACTAGTCCTTTTTTGGATAAAAGTAAATCTATTTGGTGAAAATTTGAAATTTCAATGCAGTAGTACTAAATTTTCAAGAAAAAATAAACAACAGGTGTATGTCTGACCAACCTAAGTACAAAAAAAATAAAATCATTTCTTTAAAAAATTTAATATAAGTAGAGGACACATGACTGGATGTGCCACAATTTTTTCTATAAATTTTTTGCAAGTAAATAATTAGTTATGAATTTTATATTAGAACTTTTAAAAAATATTAAAACTTGTTTTTTTGGCCACCATAACTTGGTAAAAAATTTATGAAATTCATTTTTTATTTTTATTTATCCTATAGTATGGGAAGCATATAATGTATCGCATCTATTGGATTCAAAATTTGTGAAATCATTTAAGAATTATAGATGTTTTTAATCAACCTATCAATTAGGACTTTAGTCAAAATACATGTAGAAAATCAATAATAATTATCTATTTAATTCCAAATAAGGCATATCTTATATTGGTGGAAATCTGACAATTTTCTCAACAAACCCTTTTTGTTTCATCAAATTTGGATAAAAAAGTCATCAACCACGTTTTAGACCCCCATGATCCTACACTCACCCCTAATTTACACTTAACCTTTTTAGAATCTTTTCTCAAGGATACAATATCAGCCTCATGCCTTTCACAATCCATTTATTTTTCTTTTAATATTTTTTGAGAAGATATATTCTATCCTCTTTGCTTCTTCTATCTGAATTTTTAGATCAATAATAATCTTTTTAGATTATTGAAGTTTGAACAATCTAGTTTCTAATTCTCTTTCCTTTCACCTTTCAAATCAGTCAATGTAGAGATGAGTGCTCCCTCTAAGTATACTTCATATTATTCTTCATTAGAATCTAACATATCATCACCATCTTCCAAAACTTCCAATTCCATGAATAAAACTTCTTCCCTTTCTTCTTCAAAAGTGCATTGATCATATTCCTTAGATGACTATTGTTCTCTTTTGTATAGAAGTTCTTATTATGCTTATGAAAGTTCTTCCTTTCATTTTTGTACTAATAATTAGTTTGATTCTCCCTAAAAGGACACTTAGAAGAAAGGTGACCAACTTTACCATAATTGAAGAATTTTAAAGGTAACTTACCTTTATATTTTCCATAATGCTTCTTCAACTTCCTCACAAAGTTGGCTTCATCATCATCAGACACATCATTTGGATCAAGTTCTTCATTCCTCTCTTTCTTGGATACTTTGAAAGAAAATTATTTATCTTAGGTTTCCTTATTTACATTCCTCATTCCATAGGTAGTGAAAGATCCAAATAGTTCATCCATTGTAAAGTTATTCAAATCTCTAGCTTCTTCAATACTAGAAACTTGTGTACTACACCTATAGGAAAGGGATTTGAGTACCTCCTTAAAAATTACTATTTCATTTAGTTCTTTAGCAAGTCTTCTAATAGCACTGACAATTTTATCTACCTTAAGAAAATAGTCAGCAATACTTTTCTCTTCTTTCATCTTCAAGATTTCAAAATTGATTTTGTGATTTGGTAGCTTGGATTTCCTTATCATCACCTTCATAGATGCTTTGATGCTTTTCCAAATATCCTATATAGACTTGAAATTCATTACTTTGAGCTCTAATACCTTAGGATCACCTATGAAACTAAAGATAAAATTAACATAAGAGAGTATATATTGCTTGATTATGGTACAATAATAGTGCAATGATCAATAATGGATTAGTGCTACTAATTGCATAATATACATGTGGTTTTGCTTATATAGGAAAGTTTGAGAGATACAACAAGATAATATTATAACAAGTTTCATAATCCTATGTCATGAGTCAACTAGAAATAAGATCACTTGTGTACTAGCGACTTCTAGAAATATTCCTAAATCCCTAAATAAACTTAACATATGAACATGTGTGAATAGGAAATCACTAATAAATAGTTAGATAATATTCCTTGTTCACACTACAAAGGTGGAACATGATAGGAAATACCCTATTCACACCAATAGTAGTAACCAAGGTGGTTATTATAGCATGATAATATGAAGTACATCAAAGTATCCACTAACATACATACAAACCCATAGGACTCTTTTGGACGTATACAACAAGGGATGAAGATAAAAGAAAATTACCAAGTCATTAATGTACTTCCAATGATATTGTTAAACCTATATGTGACAGCCAATTCTAACATTAGACCCCTAGATGTTTGTAACATATTGTTTGATAGAACCTTTGTATATCATTATAAAGATATCTAAAATAAAAAATAAAAAATTAATTAATAATCAAAATGTCTAAAAAATATATAAATGAAATACTAAATTAGAATTACAATTCAAATTAAAGAGAGCATTAATTCTATATACCATTCTAATTACAATTGAAACCTCCTTCAAAGTGTTTTCATATTGTTGTCATTGATGTCAAAAGGGGATATCATGTAAGGAAGGTTGTTGGCATGATGACAGAGGATGACTATGAGAGATGTGGATATAGTTCTGGACGTGTGTGAGTAGGTGTAAATGCAAAGGAACACATTTTGTAAATGTTGCATTGTTGACAAAGTGTTGTCACCTTTTGCAAAAATGGCTCCTAGACGTTTGAATGAGAATCTATTGACAAATTCAACATGGATTTTCTAAGAGAATCTTAGAAACATAAAGTATATGTCTAGAGGTTGAAGGATGAGACCATGAATGGTTTATGTTTGATCTCTAAAAATTTGTGGGTTTATCATTTAAACGCTAAATCTTGCAATCACAACACTCAAGTAGACTTTTTATTTCATCATTGACTATGTCTCTGTAGTTGCAGGTTTCAAATGTTGTAACCTGTGTCTTTGAACTCATTGGGAAACCAACCCCCAATTACTTAGCCTTCTAATTGACGATGTGTGTATGCTCATGACGAGGATCGACAGTGGTGATCAAGGAAGCAAGATACATCGGGGATACTACATGATATTAGGAGGAGATGGTTTAGAGTCCTTTTGATGAAATAATAAAACATGATCGAAGGAACTTCAACATATCAGGTGGATTTTTTTTTTAGTCCCTTCGACATAATGATAGGTTAATCAATGGTGCAGATTGAATAAGGTTGATTGGATGGTATAGATCCGAAGGAACCTCATCTAGGAGAAGGATGAATATTGACAGGAAAAAAATGATGGTCTCATCGACACAACAACAACGACATAAGAAGGTAGTGGAAGGTGATGTCAAGTTGATAGGTGGCAACAAGCTATGATTGCATCAATGATGAACTTGATCAACATTTTTGATTGAGCTAGTGATGATCAAATGGTAAGATCACTTCATCTAGGACAAAGAAAAGTATTAGTAGGACCAGAATTTTGGTCCCTTCAACATAGTGAAGAGATTTCATCGAGGAGACATATGAATATTGACGAGACAAATAATTGGTCCCTTCGAGTTCTTGATAGAACTTCATCTTAGAGACTTTTGGATATTAGAGTGAGTGAATTTATATTCCCTTCGAGACTTCGAAGGTGGGACCTAATAGGCAGGTGATAAAGGTGGATGGTGACAAGTAGACAAGTGGCACCTTGTGGTTGAACGATAGACCAATTCAAATCATTGTTGTGAATTGTGTCGTAATGGCATGGATGAAAACTAGCAATATCCCACTAATGGAATTAGTGGGCCCACTGTATAGTGGGGAATGGTGTAGATTCAAAGGAGAAGATCTAATGTTGATCGCGTGCTCTTATGACTCATTAAGAAGCTCAAGTAGAATTTCTATTTATTCATTGACTATGTTTCAGTGGTCACAGGTTGCATAAGTTGTAACATATGCCTTTGAACTCATTGGGAAATCGGTCCCCAATTACCTATCCTTCTAGTTGAAAGTGTGTGTATGCCCATGATGAAGATCGATAGTGGTAATCAAGGAAACAAGATGCATCAGGGAGACTACACCATATTAGGAGGAGATGGTTTAGAGTCCCTTTGATGAAACAATAAAACAACATCGAAGGAACTTCAACATATCAGGTGGAGTTTATTTTGAGTCCCTTCGACATGGCGATGATAGGTTAATCAATGGTGTAGATTGAATGAGGTTGATCAAATGGTGCAAATGTGAAGGAACCTCATCAAGGAGAAGGATGAATATCATAAGGATAGAAATGATGGTCTCCTCAACACAACGATGGCAACATAAGAAGCTAGTGGAAGGTGGTGTCACATTGACAAGTGGCAACAAGTGATTGCATCAATGATGAACCTAATCAATGGTTGTGATTAAGCTGGTGATGATTGGATGGTAAGATCACCTCATTTGGCTAAAAGAAAAGTATTGATAGGAACAAAATGTTGGTCTCTTCGACATAGTGAAGGTACTTCATCGAGGAGACATATGAATATCAATGAGAAAAATAATTGGTCCCTTTAAATTTTTTATAAAACTTCATCTAAGAGACTTTTGGATATTGGAGTGTGTGGATTTAGAGTCCCTTCAACAATCTCAAGGTGGGACTTGATAGGAAGGTGATAAAAGTGGATGGTGACATGTAGACAAGTGGTGCTTAGTGGTTGAATGATAGACCAATTCACATCGTTATTGTGAATTGCATGGAAATGACATGGATGACAAATGGTGATAGCCCTCCAACCCACTAGGAATCAGTGGGACCATTTTTAGAGCCTGTAGTATAGTAGGGAATAGTGCATATTCGAAGGTGAAGATCTAATGATGATCGCCTAGGATTGTGACTCAAAGAGAAAATCAATGGCGTAAGCTTAAAGGAGGTTAATTAGATGGCTATATTTTAAATATGTGATGATAAATGAGGAATATTGGATCATGGTGTGAAAAAGAAGATTGATGCTTAGAATTTGAAGATGGAGGCTTCAAATGGCTAAGAACATGTAAACATGATTTCTGAATGGTATCTAACCAAAAGGATGAAACTAATTGGTCTACCTGCTCCACCAATCAATTTAATTGGTGATTTGAGTTGGAGAATGGTAGCATAGATCACCAAGGTGACAAAGATAAAAATTAGATCAAATAAATAGATGAATGAAATAAACACATATCTTATTCTAGGCTTTGACAAAGAGACAATCTGGAAAAATTCTCTATAGTAGAATTTAATGCATGTGAGGCTCGATGCAGAGTGTCCTTCCTAAAGAAGAAAGAAGGACAAACCTAACTGTGTGTTCTAGATGATCTAGACATATGTAATAACTCGAGGTAATCTCCATAAGTTAGTGAAAAAGATACAAAATAGATTATCAATATTTGACAAGTTTAGAAGTGTGGTATAGAAGAGATAGAAGAATAGGGAGAGGTGCATGTTCACAAGAGAGTGTCACAAAGATAACAACAAAGGGTTGAATAGTTGCAAATAGGTTGCAACATACCTCATTGTAAATCTAATTGGTGGGTTCCATCAGATATTTGGTTAGGTGCTAAAATTAGGGAGTGGGTACTTCCTTGGAGTGGTTTCTCCTAAAACTAGTAGATTGGTGTCACCTTAGGGTTGGTTCCCTTAAAGTATTGTAACTAAATATTAGATTGTGAGGATGGATTAGAAAAGTGGATCCTAGCAGCACTTCTCACTGTAGATTTTTCCATTGGGTTTTCCACATACATCTTGTGTTATGTGATGCTTGTGTGTGAGCATGTTCTTGTATTTGGATGATAAGTCTCAATATGTACATTAAGGGTTTAAATAATTAATCTACACAAAGTGTTTAAGGGTTAAAATTTTAATATCTACTGATTCACTCCCTCTTAGTACATTGATGTGTTCCAAAAATTGATATCAGATCCCTAGGTTCCCTAGGTGAAGCTTAATCAGCTTGGGTAGATTATGGTATTGTGAACACAATGAAAAATCAAGAATTTTATTCTACATATAAGAAACCTTGGTTCAATGGAATAGATTATGCTTTTTGGAGATCATTGATGAAGGAATATTTAGGATCTCTAGGATTTAATGTTTGGATGTTAGTCAAGAACAACTATGTTCCTCCTTCTACTCCTTTGAATGATGATGTAGGAAAGAAGGACTATGAGAACAATAAAAAAGTAAGGTTTTCCATTATGAATACTTTGTCTACATCTATGCATGGCAAGGTTATGCATTGTTAGAATGTGCATGATGTCTAGGAATAATTGAAGAACATATATGGAGACGACAAGGTGAAGTTTTCAAAGCTTCAAGTGCTAAGAGCTATATTTGAAGGCATAAAGATGACTAAAGAGGAGAAGATTGCATTTGAACTATCTTCTAATAGTTGAAGATATAGTAAACTCTATTGGAGGATATGGAGAAGAAGAGAAAGAAGATGTCATTATATTGAAAGTTCTAAGGTCAATGACAAATAGATATGATCCCAAAATCTTTACAATTGAAGAAGGAAGAGAAATGAAAAAACTCACTCTTGATGAGTTGCACAACATATTTACTACATATGAGATGAGGATGGGAGATGTTGATCCTTTCAACAGAGAAGTTGTATTCAAAGTTATAAAAGGGAAAAGGATGAAGCAAATAAGAGAGAAAAGGTTGTATCCATTACATCAGAACATGAAGATATTGATGTGGAAGAGGTAAAATTCATAAGAAGACTAAGAAGAGGATCTAGAAAGTATAAAGGTAAGTTTCCCTTCAAGTGTTTTAACTATGGTAGAATAGGTCATTTTTCTCTAAGTGCACTTATTATAAGGAGAATAAATCTTACCAAGAAGGAGATAGTAAAAGAAGAAACCCTAATATCTTAAAAGAAATATTTTGTGAAAGAAAAGGAAGTGTTTGCACACTCAAGAAGAAAGTGACTCATTTGATGCTAGTGATAGTCCAGATGATGAATAGGATCATGCTCTTGTAATGAAGGAAGAAGAGGAAGAATTCCTCTTCATGGACAAGCTAAGGATTTTTGTGAAGGTGAAGAGGAAGCAATTTTTGATCTTGAAGGGGAATTGATTAGTTCTCATGAAGATCTCTATGATCTAAGGAATAAGTTTGATGATCTTAAAAGGGTAAATAAACAATTGAAAAAGCATTCTCAAAAGGAAACTTGCAATATAACCAAAGATCTTGAGCAATCTAATCAAATGGTAGTGAGTCTGAAACTTCAAGTGGAGGAAGCCAAAAGAATGGAAAAAGTGATGAAATCCAAATTAGAATATGAAATGGATAGATGCATGAAGCTTGAGGTAGAAGTAGTTTCCTTGAGAAAGGACTTGGAGAAAGCTAAGGAGCATTTTGAAAAAGGATTGAAGCTAAAAGGTGGATCAAATTTTTTGGATTAGCTATTAAGCACACAAAAGCCCTCTAGAAAAGAAAAATGTTGTCTAGAGATTGAGAAAGGTAAGGGAACCTTTGTGGACACTTCTACAAAATTGTATGAGAGATTTAGGCCAAGAGAAAAGGCTAGTTTAGTTGGTAAAGAAGACTACAAAGATAGTAAACCTAAAGATGAGAAGAAATCTACTAAGGTTAAGAAAACCTATGAATAAAATAAGCCTACTGATAGGAAATACAACTAGTTAGTTCCTAATCAACAAAACAAGAAGAAGAACATATGAAGAATGGATGCTAATGGATTTACAAGAGTGCATGATCCAAGGAGGAAAAGACAAAGAATATCCCCTTATCCAGCTCAAAGAAACACTATGACTAGGTACTCATCATACATCTATGGGTATTTCTATACTTGTAATCACTTTGGTCATACGGATAGAGAATGTAGAGTCTTTCCAAGGAGTACAAATTTTGTAAGAAAAAATCCATTTTCTCTCTTAGTTGATATGAATAAAGTTTGTTACAATTGAAATAATTTTGTTCATGTAGCTCGAGATTGTGGAAAACATCATAAGACCAAATGTTCAATCTGAGAAGAAGAAAAACACACTTGCCAAAATAGAAAAGGAAACTAAGGTTTTTGAGAAAAACGAAGAGAAAGTTGAAAAGAAACCTAAGGTGTGGAAGGAGAAAGAGAAAAGCTCTACTCAATCTATGATTTCCCAAATAGCACTACATGCAAAGAAAAAAAAATTGTGGGTAATTGATAGTGGTTGCAACAAGCATATGATTGGAGACAAGAGAAAATGCATTCAACTTAAGAAGTGTAAAGAAGGATCAGTAATCTTGGGTGAAAATACTATTGTAAATATTTGTGGTAAAGGAATCTTGAACATAGAAGGGAAGAAGATAAAATATGTCCTTTATGTTGAGGGTTTGAAAAATAACCTTCTAAGTGTTAGCCAAATGTGTGACAATGGTTGAAAAATTGCATTTAACTTTGAAGGTTGTAAGATAAGAAGGAACGATAAGACAATTGCACAAGGAGTAAGGATTGATAGCAATCTCTACAATCTTTATGAAGTAAATGGTCAAAATTGTCTAATAAGCCAAGCCCATGAGAGTTGGTTGTGGCGTAGAAGATTAGGGCATGTATAATTTGATAATTTGGTAAAGATAATCTCAAAAGGACTGGTTAGGAACATGGCTAAGATAGCGAAGCCTAAAAATACGATCTGCAAAGGATGCCAACAATGAAAGAAAAAAAGGTTTAAGTTTCCAACAAAGGATTATTCAAGCAAAAATTCCTTGCAAATAGTTCATACTGATTTGTGTGGTCCCACAAGGATAAGAGGGTTGCAAAGTCAGACATATTTTATGCTACTAATTGATGATTATAATAGTGTGTAAGGGGGAAATCTTCAAGTATAAACAACATAATTGCATTGAATAGAAACTAATCTAAATAAAAAACATCAATCGAGATCTATGCCCATTACTTGTGAAATGAAACTTTCTAACCTATTTAAAGTAAATAATGAAATCCTACTATATCATAATGAATTCAAAAAAAAAGCAAAGTTTACCATCCCATGTTATAGTGTGTTCATGAACATTTTGGGTTGTTTGTGTGATCAGTTGAAAATATTGCTCCAAAATTAAGCAGCAACAAAAGAAATGCAAGAAACAAGGTAAACACCTAACACCTCAAGATTGGGCAAAAACATTGAACTTAACAAATGTAGATGGAAAGATTATACCTTGTTAAGTTGTCCTTTCATTGGCCCTTGATTTTTGAAGTTGTGTATGCTCCTCTTGATGGAAAAAGATGCACAAATTGGATGCAAGATGGATGAGAAGTGGATGAGAGTGTTATGGAGAATTAAAAGTGTAAAAATTAGCTAAGTATGGCTTCGAATGATAAAATTGCAAGAGTTTGGCTATGGAATGAAAAATTCCCTAAATGAGAGAAAAGAGGGGGTATTTATAGAGGAATTTGAATTCTCTAGAGAATTCAACAGTTTTGATTAAACCAACAAGCCCAAGATGAAGGGATATGGTGAGTTGAGAACTCACAAGCCCTCACATCTTGACATGTGGAATTTGAAGTGGCTTAGTCACATCTTGACATGTGGAATATGAAGTGGCTTAGAAATGGTGATGTGTAAATGAGTTGGAAGGAGGGTACATGATGTGGAAGAAGGACAAGTACTTTGCAAGTACCTTGGGGGATGAAAAGATTTCCTCAAAAAGAAAATTATTTTCCCCAAGTGGGAATGAAAGTGACTTTTGAGGAATTTTAGAATTCCTCAAAAATCTCCATGTGAAAAGGGAAAATAGTTGGAGAAATAAATGTGAATTAAAAATTCACATGCTTGGGAGAATCTAGTGGATAAAAGAGAGTTTCCAAAAGGGTGGGAATTTTTCACATCTGACTTGATGTGACAAGTCAAAGATTCTAGAAGATGCATAGGAAAAGGGGAAGAGTCTACATGTGACTTGATGTCACAAGTCAAAGATAACATGGGGAAGAGGAAAAAGAATTTAATATTTCTTGGAAGGATAAAAGGAATTAAAAATTCCTTGAGAGGTTGATTAGGCTAGTTAATAAAGGATTAGAGGGTTAGGTGGCTAAGAGAGATTAGGGGCCAACTTGCAAAAGTTGGAGGATGTGACACATCCTAATCAAGGATTAGGCATGTGCACATTCCTAATAATGGAATTAGGAGGTCGATTAAGATTAAGGAAGGGATGTGACATGTGGGGAGTTAAATAAATGTCATATTTATTTAATTCATTTGATGAAAGAGGGATTAAAGAGGGGTAAGGTATTTAATTATTTAACTAGATACCTTAGGGATTTAAAGGAATTTAAGGATATTAATTAAATAATAGTAATATTACTTAATTAATACAAATAAAATGATATTTAGATGAAAGGGGATAAATTTGGATAAATTAAGTTTCCAAATTTAGGTTTCTATATTTTTCCCCTCTTTGAGATGGTGTTACGAAGTAGCATCATTTCAAAGAATATTAAAACATAGAACCCGAAAGAAGATGGTTAGATTGGAAAAGATGCCCGAGTCATCAAAGGATTGATTGGGAAGACAACAATGATGGGAGTGAAGATGAAGGTTGGGGATGGAGGATGCCCCCTCGAGAGGACATGCGGGTTCAAGAGAACACGGGTGTGCTCTCGAAATGGATGAGATGATGCAAGAAGATGAAGCACAAATGGATTTTAGGACAAATATGATGTTTCCCCAGTCAAGATACAAGACAAAATGGGATGATGATGGATGGAGTGTTGTCAATGAGGGAATGATATATCCTAGAACAACACGAGGATAGGGAAAGATACATCCTGATGATGATGATGATGAAAGTTTTGTTCATGAGGGAAGGATATATCCCAAAAAAACACATGGATATGGGAGGATACATCCTGATAAAAAGGGTTGTTGATGAGGGAAGGATACACCCCAAAAAAACACCAAAGGATAGGGAAGGATACATCCCAAGGATGAGGATAATGATGAGGATGATTGGATCGAGGCTTGTAACAAGGTTGGGGACAAGACTGAGGATGCAATTAGATGATTTGTGCTAGATTGAAATGATGAGGATTGGATTGAGATGGGAGATGGAGGAAAGGCATAAAGATTTTGAGGGACAAGATGGTTAGAATAACCAATCGATATTATTCTAAGAAGTTTGAAGAGATGACGATAAGAGATTGGATGGATAGGGGAGGGAGAGTGATGAAGGATGAATGGATGGGGGGGAATTTTTGATAGATGAGAGGATGGAATGGGAGATGAAATGCAATCCTAATTCAAATTTTCCATCTTCGGATAAATGTTTTTTTTATAGCATAAGACACAAGATGCTAGGGTATGAAGAACCAAGGCGGATTAGTGTCTAATGCATAAAAAAAACACAATAGACAAGAAGGCTAATCCAACACCCCAAAGTCATGAAGACCTTCGTCGGTCCAGGCATTGGAATAATCACAAGCACAAGAGGATGCCCCAGTGTAACAAGAGACCGAAGGAGTCTTGGTGGGTACTACGTGGGAAAATTGAGAAGACAACCACAAAGAAAAAATATCAAGATATGCCCTTATGTTGACTAGTCACAACACACCATGATATGATGGATGAAGGTGACCATGACAAGTGATGATAGGGAGCTCAAATGATAAACAAAAGCTAAAAGCCTCAAAATATCACAATCAATTTCAAATGTCCTTTTCCATAGGATCAAGAGGATGGATGGGGTTGATGAGTTCTGCTAGGAAGGATGCATCCTATTGAGACCAAAGATGATGGATACTAAACTAAAAGATTGTTATGATGCAGGATATTCAAAACTAATTGGATCTAATGATACAAGTGGATCAAATTTGTTAAGAACCAGCTAGATAAGGGCATAGCTTGATAACACAACATAAGGGAGACAAGACACGAGACAAAATACTGACACATCCTAGTGACCTAGGGGCTTGGGGGTTGATCAAAGATTAGCCTTGCCTACGTGAAAGCCCAGAGCCCTCGTAGTTCGATAAAAGGCTGACAACAGACCATGGATAAAATTTCAAAGAGGATGATGGAGACCTCAATCGATGATAAAGATAGGATGGAAAAAAGGATCAAGACCAATGATAGATGATAAAGGAACCCTTGGGGTGGATCAAATGATCGACCTTGCCTACGTGAAAATACATGGGCAACGCAGTTCAACAAAAGGTTGACGACGAACCATGGATAAAATTGGAAAGAGGGTGATGGAGACCTCGATGGATGATAAAGACTGGACAGAAAAAATAAAAAAGAATGATGATAGATGATAAACGAGCACGACCGATGATAGATGATAAAGGAGCAAGACCGATGATAGATGATAAAGGAGGAAGACTGGTGATCGACGATAAAGGAGCAAGACCGATGATAGATGATAAAGGAGAAAGACTGATGATGGACAATAAAGGAGCCCTGGGGGCAGATCAAATGATTGACCTTGCCTACATGAAAGAGTAGGGGCAACGTAGTTCAAAAAAAGACTGATGATAAATGACGGATACAGGATGAGGAGATAACCCTGATAAGGGGATAAAATGATGGGACCAATATGATGAGACAGGATAGACCTGCTGGATAGGATGGGACAATGATGATTACATGAAGCTTAGGGATGGGATAGTTATCCAAATCATCAAAAGGTGAATTGGGAGGATGGTATGATAGATAGATGAATAATGAGAAAGGAGAGGAGATTGAAAAGATGTGCAAAAGAAGTCAAAGTGATGACGAGAAGATAGATGGAATTGGATTGCATGGGGAGTAGCCTATAGCTAGATACCAATGATAAGGGATTACAAGATGGGATGAGGATAAGAAGAGAAATATGGGTGGATAGGAAGAGTAGGATGAGGAGATGGAAATAATTGCTATGATGGATAGGATGATAAGGATGGGGGGATGATAGGGATGTCATGATAGATAGATAGAAAGATAAGGATTGGGAGATGGAAGGGATTGTTTGAGTGGATAGGAAGACAATGATGGGTAGACGAAAGGGATTGTTTGGATGGATAGGAAGATAAGGATGGGGAGATGGATGAATGATGTCTCCAAGGACTATGTCACAAAAGAAGTTATATTCCCCCATTCTAGATATGTCGTTTGTCATGAGGCGAGAGGGACACAAGATGAGTGGATGAGAAGATAAAGGAGATAACTAGAGGAGGATAGGATGGGTGACTAAGGAATACAATAGAGAGTGGATGAAGGGAATGTATACCAAGAGGTGTCCAAAGCATGCATAGATAGGCACCCCTGTTTTGATCAAGATTACAAGGAGGATGGAGGGATGGGAGATAAATGGGATATGATGGTAGGAAGCGAAAGATAGATGGGATGGAGGGAATGCATATCAGGAAGCTGCCCCTAAGTGTGGAAAAGGATGGATGGGGATTCACTCATAACGCCTATTTTCTAGGTTTTCATCATGGTACGTATCCAAGGTCCTTATTTTCCAAGTTTTCACCATTGGATGAATTATTTCTCTTTACTTTTCTTTTTTTTGACTTTTCAGGATTTTTTGGTTTTTTTGGATTTTCTTAACTTTTTTGATAGAATGCGGATAGAGATGGATAAGGATAGGGAGGTGGATGGGTGGATGTGGAAGACATGTGATAAAGATATGGATGAAGGACTCAAGCATCAAATTCCATACAAAGGATTAAGAGCCCATGTTCGAAGCGACTGGTGGATGTTCGTACAACCTTATTAGGATAAATGGATTATGCAAGAGGATGAATTAGAGGGATTTGATGGGGAAGATATGTGGGATAATAGATGGGATGATGGAAAGGGTATGGATAGAATGATGGGGTAGGTGTGTGATGGTGTGGTGAGTTCAGGACCAACATTGGCACATATGGTGATGGATGTGAAATGATAGGAGGATTAATGGATGGATGATGTGGGGATGATGGAGGAGATGGGATAGTGAATTTTGGGACATAAGGACCCAAAAAAGATTTAGGAGATGAAAGGGGTGTATGATTAGCAACTTTGGATGTTGTTACAGATTTTTCATTTGAAGGTATTGCATCTTTTCTCTTTGGGATCCACATGGTTTTGATCTTTGCTTTGGTGGGCCTTTGTGGCCGATGGGTATGATTTTGATTTTCTATTTAATTTTTATTTTATTGAACATGTCATTTCAAGGGGACATGAGGAGCTTCAGATTCATGTTGATATTTACATTTATGCTTTTTTATTTTAGCATCCAAAGTGCATTTAGTAGCAATGGGATGGATGCGGGGAGATGGATGACATGGAGCAATGGAGGTAGGAGTATGGGGATTATGTGTACATGGAGGATGTGTAGGTATGTGCCTTTGTTCATCCTAATTAGGGGACATACGAGTGGGATGTCTATGATGGATGACATGGATAGGTGATGAATGGATGAAAGGATGAATAGGATGAGATGGAGGAGGTGATTTTGGGATATAAGGGCCCAAAATGGATAGAGCAAATGTGGGAGGAATATGGATGGTTCTTTTGAGATGGTACAATAGAGGAGGAGGGATGGCAACATATGATCTGGTGGAATGATGGGAAGAGCCTATATTTCTTTTGGAAGAGGCTCATTGAGGATGTATAGATGTTGTACCAACATATTTAGATTGTGAGTCTTGGGAAATAGGTCCAAGACCTTGCATATAGATTTGTTGTTTGACCTAGATGGGCTCTAAAATACCTTTCTCATGAAGGCCTAAACCTTTTCCTTGGTAATTCATGTTCTTAAGTGTTTGATCCATGACAAGAATTTTTTTATTCAGGAAGAATGATGCGAGTCCATTACTAGGTGGAGGAGGATGGGTAGTGTATATGTTTTTTTTTTTCTTCTGCAAGGAGACCATCATGGAAGAATGTGAGAGTACCAAGGGGATATACAAGTGGTGAGGGGACAGTAGGTTTAGGCGATGATGGAGGATCAAGAAATGGAGATGGTGGGATAGCAGCATCTTGATGGGTGTTATCAAGAGAGGGATTAGGTGATATGATAGTATCTGGATTTGTAGTGGTAGGAGATACGGGATCATGCAATAGAGATGGAGTGGTGGAATCTTGAATAACACAGGGATCATGTGATGGGGTGGATGAGTTAGTAGGAACTTAAGATGGAGAAGGGGATAGGCTTGCATGCTCTAGATCAATATCTTCAAAAGATTCATCGTGTGTGGGAGGTATGATGATGGAGTCTTGGAGGGACTTTTCAAGTGGGGAAGATGGAAGGATGGAAGATTCAATGCATTCATCAGAATGTATTTTAGTGCTACCAGGGGTAGGAGATGTGGATTGGATTTGGGTGTCTTCGATGGATTGGGTAGATCTCAAAGTAGGAGATAGGGGTTCAATGGATTCGGTAGATGTGATGGTTTCACCTGTTTGAGTGGTGATAGGGGTGGTAGCATCAATGATAGGTGTGGGTTGGAGAGGGGTCTCATCACTAGTGACCACGGATGATGGATAGGGACGACATGGTTCCACGACTTCAAGATGTGGAGTGGGGAATGTCTTCTTTATCATAAGTCCTTGGAGAAATTTTGGAGTGAGAAACTTTCATGCTCGAGGCTTAGATAGCGAGGTAAGAGTGGATGAAGGATTAGGGATTGGTGAAGGATTATATTGAGGAACGGGATTGGATGGAAGACTAGGAGTAGATGGGAGACTAGGAGTAGATGGAGTATTAGGGTAGGATGTAGGACTAGGAGTAGATGGGGGATTAAGATTAGATGAAGGGTTAAGATAGGGTTATTGGTATGGTGAATTAGGATAGGGTGACATGGGCTGTGGATTAAGACAAGAGGATACAACTGGTAGATTGTAGTAAGGGTATTGGGATGGAGGATTAGCATGGGAGGATTGAGATAGGGAGACGTGGATGATAGATTAAGATAAGGAGATGTGGATGTTTGGTTGGGATAGGTTAGTTGATAAGAAGGATTAGGATAGGGTGACATGGATGGGAGATTGTAATAGGAGTATTGGGATGGCAGATTAGGATAAGAGGATGCGGGTGTTGGATAAGAGGATGATGTAGATGAAGGACATGGTGAATACGTGGTAGGGAAGATATTGGATATCCCTTGTCAAAGGTAGAAAAAGGAGCGTGATTAGGCATGGATGAAGACATAACGAGATAGCTCAGAGGAGTAATTGGATTGTGGAAAGTGGGTGGAGAAAGATTACTAGTGATGATAGCATTAAGGGGATCAATGTCGTATTCCTCTTGATCGACAAGACTCTCGTTATCATCGTTGATGTAATTAGGGTTTCCATTGACTACTATTGGTGAAGGATAAGGATTCATGATGATGGAAATAGACTAAAGCTCAAATTAGGATTGGATTAAAGCTCAGATTAGGATGATTAGATGATGTGATGGGATTGATTTTGATGATCGGATTTGATTATCAAAGTATGATCACAACACTAAATCTGCTTTGAGATGGAAGTAGATTGATTGGGTCGAACGTGATTGGATAGGGATGTGACCTGATTGGATTGGATAAGATCGATAAATTATTGATAAGATCGATTGATGGATCAGATAGGATGATGAAAGGGATTGGAAAACCCTATTTAGAGATTACCCTAGGTGACATATGATACTAATTGATCAGATTCAAGGATAAATAGATGATTGTGGCACCAAATTCAATTTGAGATTAAAAGCAGATTGATTGGGCTGATGATGATGATTAAATTAGGATGGATGAAAATCCTAAGAAAAGGTTGATGATGATGATCAATGTAGACACTTAGGTCAATTCAGATAATAACCTAAAAAAAAGTTCAGGGGATTTGGATGGGGAAGACGATGACCTGATTGGGGAAACGGATGATAGAAATGAATGAACGATTGTTCAGAATGAGAGGAGGCTCTAGATAGATGAAAGATTACTCAGAATGTCTAAATGGATGATCGAGAGGGATGAATGACTTCTCACAATGGATGAATGATTCTTAGAACGAGAAGATGAAGGTTTGAAATAAATGAATGATTACTCAGAATGAGTAAACGAATGATCGAGAGGGATGAATGACCATTCAAAATGAGTAAATGACTGCTAAGACTAAATGAACGACTATCAAAACAAGGAGACGAAAGCTCAGAATGGATGGATGAGTGCTCGAAATAGATGAACGAGTACTTGGAATGAGTGAACAAGTGTTTAGAACGGATGAATGAGTACTCAGAATGAGTAAATGATTGATCGAAATGGCTAAATGATAGCTCAAAATGATAGAAGAAGGTTCAGAATGGATGAATGTTTACTCATAATGAGTAAACGAATGATTAGAACAGCTAAATGAGAGCTTGAAATGATAGAAGAAGGTTCAGAATGGATGAATGTTTACTTAGAACGAGTAAACGAATGATCAAAATGGTTGAACAAGAGCTTGAAATGATAGAATAAGGTTCAAAATTGATTGAACGTTTACTCAGAATGAGTAAATGAATTATCGAAAAGGGTGAACGAGAGTTCAAAATGAGGAGAATGAATGTTCGGAATGGATGAATGAAAGCTTGAAATGAGTAAATGATTGATCGAAATGGATGAACGAATGCTCAGATTAGGAGACTGAGTCTTGGAATGGATGAAAGGATACTCGTAACGAGGTGAAGAATGCTCGAGATGGGAAGAGGGGTGCTCGAAATGACCAAACAAAGTGTGAAATTAGTTGTTTGAGGGGCAGGTTTGCCCAAGGTAGGGTAGGTGCAAATTAGCATTTTGGTTAAAGCTCAGATTAGGATTAGACTAAAGCTCAGATTAGGATTGGATTGAAGCTCAGATTAGGATTATTGGAGCATGTGATGGGATTGATTCTATACCAATTTCATGGGTTTTAACTAGAGGACGTAAGGTGCTGACAATAAGATTTTTTCCAAATTTGGTAGTTTTCAAAAATTGTCAAATTTTGCCATTTTAGGAAACTTCACAGACATACCTTTAAGACTCCATTTTTTCCCAAAAACTACCCAAAACTAAGATAGGATGAATTTCCAACTAACATCCCAAATCTGAGACATGCATTCCGAGTTATTCACAAAAATGATTTTTCAAAAACTGAAAAAAACACTAAATTGCGATTTTGAGGATCAAGATGAAAGTTTGGAGTCCCGAAAATGTGTTGAAATGGGGTCCACCTAAAACAAGGTTGATTGGGAATCCACATGCAACCTCATAACATGACCACCCATAAAATTTCAGCCCAATCAGACACCTGAGTCAAAAGTTATGGCCTCTAGAAGTTTCGACATAAAAATCAAAACCCTCGAAACAAAGTCTAGATGAGTGGAATGGATGATTTGATCATAGATATGGACTCTAATTATTTTCTATGTAGCACCCATGTGATTTGGTCGATGAAATGATGACTTATGGAAAAGTGTTGATGACAGGAAAATGGGTGATTGAAACGAGGAAATGGTTACTCGGGTGAAGGGGATGAATGTTCAGGATAGGGAATTAATTCTCGAAATGGGTGTATGAATGTTCAGAATGGAGAAACGAGTGAGAATGATGAAACAGGCACTCAAAACGATGAAATGGGTGCTCGGAATGATGAAACGGGTGATAAAACTGACTGTTTAAGGGACAAGTCTACCCCTAGAAAAGGTCAGGTCCACCCCTAGAGGGCAGGTCCACCCCTGGAGGGCGGGTCCACCCCTACAAGAGGTCAGGTCCACCCTTAGAGGGTAGGTCCACCCCTGAAAGAGGTCAGGTCCGCCTGTGGAGGTCACGTTCGCATGTTTGACTAAAAGTTGGACAAAATTTGAATGAAATGGGTTAAGAAGTTGTTAGTTCAAAGGGCAGGTCCGCCCCTGAAAAAGGTCAGGTCCACCCTTGGAGGGTAGGTCCACCCCTAGAAAATTCTAAACTTGGTTTTCAGAAAAAAAAGACTAAGGCAAAGGATGTAAAACATAACAAATAGTAATCAGAGGATAAGGCTGACTCGACTAAATAGAAAATTATAGGTTTTACACAAGGAAAATAGTTCAAGCAATACGATCCTAAGATTAGTATAATGGGTATGGCCAACAAACTCTTCTATTATAGGATAAGAATGGTTTCTAGGGAGTCCTTGATATACACCCGGTACGTGAGGCTCAAATCGTGAACACCAACCCATCACAAGCGTGAGTCGGGAACCTTAGCGAGATACTAAAGGCTCAGACCAACTCTTCACATCATCACAATGCTTTGCTCATAACAATGTGACTAGATTGAGGTACAACTTTCTCTCTCCCCCCTTTATATACCCTGCTGGTATGCGTGGTTGTAATCGTCCCTTGGGGTGATAAAATCCCCAAGCAGGTCCCCTAAGAAAAAGAAAAATGAGACTCAAAAGGACTTGGTAAGCTACAATTTCTCATCACCCAGGATCACCAAATGGCACAAGGGGATTGGATACGTCAATAGCTTACCAAAAACATGACACACAAGGTAAATTTGACCCCTCCTAGTTAATCTATGTGCCTAAATTACTGAAAAATAATAAACAAACAACTGATAAATTTTTTAAAATGGATAGCCTACAAGAAACTTGTTAGTGGTTTCTTTTCAATTTTCCACCAATAGCTGATCAAATTCTTGAACAGACACAAACAACACACATTAGGGGGTTAGAAATACTCAAAATAGCTGAAAATAGTGCTTAAACTTTAGTTTTTACCTTCTAGAAAAAGTTGTTTTTGGTCAGGTCCACCCCTAGAGGTCAGGTCCACCCCTAGAAGAGGTTAGGTCCACCCCTAGAAAAGGTCAAGTCCACCCCTAGAGGTTAGTTCTGCCCCTGTAAAAGGTCAGGTCCACCCCTCTATGAAAAAACTGAAAGATTTCCGTTTCTGGACTTTGTGGAGGTCAGGTTCGCCCCTCTGCTAGGTCAGGTCCACCCCTAGAGGTTAGGTATGCCCCTGGAGCTCAAGTCTACCTCTCTGCCAGGTCAGGTCCACCCTTAGAGGTCAGGTCTGCCCCCGGATGGGCAGGTCCACCTCTCTATTAAGTCGGGTCCGCCCCTCTACAACCTGCACCTGCAAACAATGAAAAACAGAAAACTTGAAAGAACGAGACCCATTTGTGGGTCCAACCGGGCGTGCCAGAAATGTGATCAGGTGAAAATATTATTCTAGAAATGAGCATCAACAAAAGAAATGAAAGAAACAAAGTAAACACCTAACACCTCAAGATTGGGAAAAAACATTGAACTTAACAAATGTAGATGGAAAGATTATACCTTGTTAAGTTGTCCTTTCATTGGCCCTTGATTTTTGAAGTTGTGTATGCTCCTCTTGATGGAAAAAGATGCACAAATGTGATTCAAGATGGATGAGAAGTGGATGAGAATGTTGTGGAGAATGAAAAGTGTAAAAATTAGCTAAGTGTGGCTTCAAATGATAAAATTGCAAGAGTTTGGCTATGGAATGCAAAAGTCCCCAAATGAGAGAAAATAAGGGGTATTTATAGAGGAATTTCAATTTCCTAGAGAATTCAACAGTTTTAATTAAATGAACAAGGTCAAGATGAAGGGCTATGGTGAGTTGAGAACTCACAAGCCCTCACATCTTGACATGTGGAATGTAAAGTGGCTTAGAAATGGTGATGTGTAAATGAGGTGGAAGGAGGGTACATGACGTGGAAGAAGGACAAGTACTTTGCAAGTACCTTGGGGAATAAGAAGATTTCCTCAAAAAGGAACTTTTTTGTCCCCAAATAGGAATGAAGGTGACTTTTGAGGAATTTTAGAATTTCTCAAAAATCTCCATGGGAAAAAGGAAAGTAGTTGGAGAAATAAATATGAATTAAAAATTCACATACTTGGGAGAATCTAGTGGATAAGAGATAGTTTCCAAAAGGGTGGGAATTTTCCACATGTGACTTGATGTGACAAGTCAAAGATTCTAGAAGATGCATAAGAAAAGGGGAAGAGTCTACATGTGACTTGATGTGACAAGTCAAAGATCACATGGGGAAAATGAAACATAATTTAATATTCCTTGGAAGGAAAAAAGGAATTAAAAATTCTTTGAGAGTTTGATTAGGCTAGTTAATGAAAGATTAGAGGAGGGTTAGATGGCTAAGAGAGATTAGGGGCCAACTTGCAAATTTTGGAGGATGTGACACATCATAACCAAGGATTAGGCATGTGCGCATTCCTAATGATGGAATTAGGAGGTTGATTAATATTAAGGAAGGGATGTGACATGTGGGGAGATAAATAGATGTCATATTTATTTAATTCATTTGTTGAAAGGGGGATTAAAGAGGGGTAAGGTATTTAATTATTTAACTAGATACCTTAGGGATTTAGAGGAATTTAAGGATATGAATTAAATAATGGTGATATTAATTAATGCAAATAAAAGGATGTTTAGATGAAAGGGGATAAATTTGGATATATTAAGTTTCCAAATTTAGGTGTCTATATTTTTTCCCTCTTTGAGATGGTGTTACGAAGTAGCATCATTTCAAAGAATATTAAAACATAGAACCTGAAAGAAGATGGTTAGATTGGAAAAGATGCCCCAGTCATCAAAGGATTGATTGGGAAGAAAGAAATGATGGGAGTGAAGATGAAGGTTAGGGATGGAGGATGCCCCCTCGAGAGGACATGCGGGTTCAAGAGAACACGGGTGTGCTCTCGAAATGGATGAGATGATGCAAGAAGATGAAGCACAAATGGATTTTAAGACAAATATGATGTTGCCCTAGTCAAGATACAAGCCAAAATGGGTTGATGATGGATGGAGTGTTGTTAATGAGGGAATGATATATCCCAAAACAACACAAGGATAGGGAAAGATACATCCCGATCATGATGATGATGAAAGTGTTGTTGATGAGGGAAGGATATATCCCAAAAAAACACGTGGATAGGAAATGATACGTCCTGATAAAAAGGGTTGTTGATGAGGGAAGGATACACCCCAAAACAACACCAAAGTATAAGGAAGAATACATCCCGAGGATGATTGGATCGAGGCTTGTAACATGGCTAGGGACAAGATTGAGGATGCAATTAGATGATTTGTGCTAGATTGAAATGATGAGGATTGGATTGATATGGGAGATGGAGGAAAGGCATAAAGATGTTGGGGGACAAGATGCTTAGAATAACCAATTGATATTATTCTAAGAAGTTTGAAGAGATGATGATAAGAGATTGGGTGGATAGGGGAGGGAGAGTGATGAAGGATGAATGGTTGGGGGGAATTTTTGATAGATGAGAGGATGGAATGGGAGATGAAATGAAATCCTAATTCAAATTTTCCATATTTAGAGCATTGATTTTTGCTATAGCATAAGACACAAGATGCCAGGGTATGAAGAACCAAGGAAAATTAGTGTCTAATGCATAAAACAAACTCATTAGAAAAGAAGGGTATTCCAACACCCCAAAGTCACAAATACCTTGGTCGGGCCAAGCATTGGAATAACCACAAGCACAAGTGGATGCCCCAATATAACACAAGACCGCAGGAGTCTTGGTGGGTACTACGCAGGACAACTGAGAAGACAACAAGAAAGAAAAAAGATCAAGATACACCCCTATGTTGACTAGTCACATTACACCATGATATGATGGATCAAGGCGACCATGACAAGTGATAATAAGGAGCTCAAATGATTAAAAAAATCCAAAAGCATCAAAATATCACAATCAATTTCAAACATCATTTTCCATAGGATCAAGAGGATGGATGGTGTTGATGAGGTCTGCTAGGAAGGATGCATCCTATTGAGACCAAAGATGATGGATACTAAACTAAAAGATCGTTATGATGCAAGATATTCAAAACCAATTGGATCTAATGATACAAGTGGATCTCATTTGTTAAGAACCAGCTAGATAAGGGCATAGCTTGATGACACAACATAAGGGAGACAAGACACAAGACAAAATACTGACACATCCTAGTAACCTAGGGGCTCGGGGGCCGATCAAAGATTAGCCTTGCCTACCAGAAAGCACAGAGCCCTCATAGTTCGATAAAAGGCTAACGACAAAACATGGATAAAATTGCAAAAAGGAAAATGGAGACCTTGATGGATGATAAAGATAGGGTGGACAAAAGGAGAAAGACCTATGATAGATGATAAAGGAACCCTGGGGGAAGATCAAATGATCGACCTTGCCTACGTGAAAGCACATGGGCAACATAGTTCGACAAAAGGTTCATGATGGACCATGGGTAAAATTGGAAAGAGGGCGATGGAAACCTCGATGGATGATAAAGACTGGATGGACGAAAGCACAAAGACCGATGATAGACGATAAAGGAGCAAAACTGATGATAGATGATAAAGGAGCAAGATCGATGATAGACGATAAAGGAGAAAGACCGATGATATACGATAAAGGAGAAAGACCGATGATAGAATATAAAGGAGTCTTAGGGTCAGATCAAATGATTGACCTTGCCTACATAAAAGTGTAGGGGCAACGTAGCTCGACAAAAGACCGACGACAAGTGATGGGTAGAGAATGAGGAGATAACCCTGATAAGGGGATCAAATGATGGGACCGATATGATGAGACATGATAGACCTACTAGATAGGATGGGATGATGATGACTACATGAAGCTCAGGGATGGGATAGTTATCCAAATCATCAAAAGATGATTTGGGAGGATAGTATGATAGATAGATGAATGATGAGAAAGGAGAGGAGATTGAAAATATGTAAAGAAGCCGAAGTGATAAAGATAAGATATATTGCATTGGATTGAATGGGGAGTATCCTATAGCTAGATACCAATGAAGAGGGATTACAAGATGAGATGAGGATAGGGATGAATGGATAAGAAGAGAAAGATGGGTGGATAGGAAGAGTAGGACGAGGAGATGGAAAGAATTACTATGATGGATAGGATGATAAGGATGGGGGGATGACAGGGATGTCATGATAGACAAATAGGAAGATAAGGATTGGGAGATGGAATGGATTGTTTGATTGGATAGGAAGATAACGGTGGGTAGATTAAAGGGATTGTTGGGATGGATAGGAAGATAAGGATGGGGAGATGGATGAATGATGTCTCCAAGGACTATGTTACAAAAGAAAATATATGCCCCCATTTTATACATGTCGTGTCTCATGAGGCAAGAGGAACTCAAGACAAGTGGATGAGAAGATAAAGGAGATAACTAGAGGAGGATAGGATGGGTGACTAAGGAATACGATAGAGAATGGATGAAGGGAATGAATACCAAGAGGTGTCCAAAGCCTCCATAGATAGGTAACCCTATTTACATCAAGATTACAAGAAGGATGGAGGGATGGGAGATAAATGGGATATGATGGTAGGATGCGAAAGATAGGTGGGATGGAGGGAATGCATATCAGGAAGCTACCCCTAAGTGTGGAAAAGGATGGATAGATATTTACGCATGACGTCTTTTTTCCAAGTTTTCATCATGGTACATATCCAAGGCACTTGTTTGCCAAGTTTTCACCATTGGATGAATTATTTCTCTTTACTTTTTTTTTTTCACTTTTCAGGATTTTTTTCATTTTTTTGGATTTTCTTAACTTGTTCAATAGAATGTGGATAGAGATGGATAAGGATAGGGAGGTGGATGGGTGGATGTGGAAGACATGTGATAAAGAGATGGATGAAGGACTCAAGCATCAAATTCCATATGAAGGATTAAGAGCCCATGTTCGAAGTGACTGGTGGTTGTTGGTACAACCTTATTAGGATAAATGGATTATGCAAGAGGATGAATTAAACAGATTTGATGGGGAAAATATGCGGGATAATAGATGGGATGCTGGAAAGGGTATGGATAGAATGGTGGGGTAGGTGTGTGATGGGGAGGTGAGTTTGGGACCAACATTGGCACATATGGTGATGGATGTGAAATGATAGGAGGATTAATGGATGGATGATGTGGGGATAATGGAGGAGATGGGATAGTGAATTTAGGGACATAAGGACCCAAAAAAAATTTAGGAGATGAAAGGGGTGTATAATTAGCAACTTTGGATGTTGGTACAAATTTTTCATTTGAAGGTATTGCATCTTTTTTCTTTGTGATCCACATGGTTTTGATCTTTTCTTTGGTGGGCCTTTGTGGTCGATGGGTATGATTTTGATTTTGTATTTGATTTTTATTTTCTTCAACATGTCATTTGAAGGGGACATGAGGAGCTTCAAATTCATGTGAATATTTGGATTTATGCATTTTTATTTTAGCATCCAATGTGTGTTTAGTAGCAATGGGATGGATGGGAGGAGATGGATGACATGGAGAAATGGAGGTAGGAGTATGGGGATTATGTGTAGATGGAGGATGTGTAGGTATGTTCCTTTGTTGATCTTGATTAGGGGACATGCAAGTGGGATGTTTATGATGGATGACATGGATAGGTGATGAATGGATGAAAGGATGAATAGGACGAGATGGAGGAGGTGATTTTGGGATATAAGGGCCCAAAATGAACTTAGTAGCTGGAGGGACATAAAGACCCAAAATGGATAGAGTAGGTGTGGGAGGAATATGGATGGATGTTTTGAGATGGTATGATAGAGGAGGGTGGATGGCAACATATGATCTGGTGGAGCGATGGGAAGAGCCTACATTTCTTTTGGAAGAGTCTCATTCAGGATGTATAGAGGTTGTACCAACATCTTTAGATTGTGAGTCTTGGGAAATAGGTCGAAGACCTTGCATAGAGATTTGTTCTTTGACCTGGATGGGCTCTAAAATACATTGCTCATGAAGGCCTAAACCTTTTCCTTGGTAATTCATGTTCTTAAGCATTTGATCCATGACAAGACTTTTGTTATTCAAGAAGACTAATACGAGTCCATTATTAGGTGGAGGAGGATGGGTAGTGTATATGTTTTTTTTTTCTTCTGCAAGGAGACCACTATGGAAGAATGTGAGAGTATCAAGGGGATATACAAGTGGTGAGGGTATAGTAGGTTTAGGCAATGATGGAGGATCAAGAAATAGAGATGGTGGGATAGCAACATCTTGATGGGTGTTATCAAGAGAGGGATTAGCTAATATAATAGGATCTGGATTTCTGATGGTAGGAGATAAGGGATCATGTGATAGAGATGGAGATAAAGGCTCATGAGATGGAGCGGTGGAATCTTGAGTAACAAGGGGATCATGTGATGGGATGGATGAGTTATTAGGATCTTGAGATGGAGAAGGGGATATGCTGGCATGCTCTAGGTCAAGCTCTTGGAAAGCTTCATCATGTGTGGGAGGTATGATTATGAAGTCTTGGAGGGACTCTTCAAATGGGGAAGATGGAAGGATGGAGGATTCAAAGTGTTCATCAGAATGTATTTTAGTGCTACTAGGGGTAGGAGAAGTGGATTGGATTTGGGTGTCTTCAATGGATTGGGTAGATCTCAGAGTAGGAGATAGGGTTTCAATGGATTCGGTAGATGTGATGGTTTCACCTATTTGAGTGGTACTAGGGGTGGTAGCATCAATGATAGGTGTGGGTTGGAGAGGGGTCTCATCACTAGTGACCATGGATGATGGATTGGGATAACATGGTTCCACGGCTTCAAGATGTGGAGTGGGGAATTTCTTCTTTGTCATAAGTCCTTGGAGAACTTCTGGAGTGAGAAACTTGCACGCTTGAGGCTTAGATGGTGAGGTAGGAGTGGATGAAGGATTAGGAGTTGGTGAAGGATTATATTGAGGAACAGGATTGGATGGAAGACTAGGAGTAGATGGGAGACTAGGAGTAGATGGAGGATTAAGGTTGGATGTAGGACTAGGAGTAGATAGGGGATTAAGATTAGATGAATGGTTAAGATAGGGATATTGGTATGGTGAATTAAGATAGGGGGACATGGACTATGGATTAGGACAAGAGGATACAACTAGTGGATTGTAGTAAGGTTATTGTGATGGGAAGATTGAGATGGTGGATTTAGATAGGGAGACGTTTATGATAGATTAAGATAAGGAGATGTGGATGTTGGATTGGGATATGTTATTTGGTAAGGAGGATTAGGATATGGGGACATGGATGGGGGATTGTAATAGGAGTATTGGGATGGCAGGTTAGGATAAGAGGATGATGTAGATGGACATGACAAATATGTGGCAGGGAAGATACTAGATATCCTTTGTCAAAGGTAGAAAAAGGAGCATGATTAGCATGTATGAAGACATAACAGGATAGCTTAGAGGAGTAATTGGACTATGTAAAGCGGGTGGAGAAAGCTTATTAGTGATGATAGCATCAAGGGGATCTATGTCGTATTCCTCTTGATCGATGAAACTCTCATTATCATCATTAATGTAATTAGATTTTCCCTTGACTACTATTGGTGAAGGATAAGGATTCATGATGATGGAAATAGACTAAAGCTCAGATAGACATTGGATTAAAGATTAGATTAGCATGATTAGATGATGTGATGGGATTGATTTTGATGATTAGATTTGATTATCAAAGGATGATCATGACACTGAATCTGCTTCGAGATGGAAGTAGATTGATTGGGTCAAAGGTGATTGGATAGGGATGTGAATGGATTGGATTGGATAAGATCGCATGATGGATTAGATAGGATGTCGAAAGGGATTGGAAAACCCCATTCAAAGATTACCCTAGGTGACATAGGATATTGATTGATCAGATTAAAGGATAAATAGATGATTGTGGCACCAAATTCACTTTGAGATTAAAAGCGGATTGATTGGGTCAACGATGATGATTAACTTAGGACAGATGAAAATCCTAAGCAAATGTTGATGATGACGATCAATGCAGACACTTGGGTCAATTCAGATAATAACCTAAAAAAAAGTTCAAGGGATTTGGATGGGGAAGACGATGATCTGATTGGGGAAATGGATGATAGAAATGGAGGAACGACTATTTAGAATGAGAGAATGAGGCTTGGGATAGATGAAAAATTACTCAGAATGAGTAAACGAATGATCGTGAGGGATGAACGACTGCTCACAATAGATGAATGGTTCTCAGAATGAGAAGATGAAGGTTTAAAATGAAAAAATGATCGAGAGGGATGAACGACTACTCAAAATGAGCAAATGACTACTAGGAATGAATGAACGACTCTCAGAACAAGGAGATGAAATCTTGGAATTGATGGATGAGTGCTCGGAACAGATGAATGAGTACTTGGAACTAGTGAACAAGTGTTCAGAACAGATGAACGAGTACTCAGAATGAGTAAACGATTGATCAGAATGACTGAACGAGAGCTCAAAATGATAGAAGAGGGTTCAAAATGGATGAACGCTTACTCAGAACAAGTAAACGAATGATCGAAACAACTGAATGAGAGCTTGAAATGATAGAAGAAGGTTCAAAATAGATGAATGTTTGCTTAGAACGAGTAAACGAATGATCAGAATGGCTGAACAAGAGCTCAAAATGATAGAAGAAGGTTCAGAATGGATGAAAATTTACTCATAACGAGTAAACAAATGATCAAAAAGGGTGAACGATAGTTCAAAATGAGGAGAATGGATGAATGAAAGCTTGAAACAGGTAAACGATTGATCAAAATGGATGAACAAATGCTCAGATTGGGAGACTGAGTCTTGGAATGGATGAAAGGATACTCATAACGAGGTGAAGAATGCTCGAGATGTGAAGAAGGTTTCTTGAAACAACCAAACAAAGGGTGAAATCAGTTGTTTTAGGGGCAGGTTTGCCCAAGGTAGGGTAGGTGCAGATTAGGATTTTGGTTAAAGCTCAAATTAGGATTAGACTAAAGCTCAGATTATGATTGGATTGAAGCTCATATTAGGATTATTGGAGGATGTGATGGGATTGATTCTATACCAATTTTAGGGGTTTTAACTAGAGGACGTAAGGTGTTGACAATCATATTTTTTCCAGATTTGGCAATTTACAAAAATTGTCAAATTTTGCCATTTTAGGAAACTTCAAAGACATACCTTTGAGAGTCCATTTTTTCCCAGAAACTACCCAAAACTAAGATAGGATGAATTTCCAACTAACATCCCAAATCTGAGATATGCATTCCGAGTTATTCACGAAAATGATTTTTCAAAAATTGAAAAAAAACACTAAATTGCAATTTTGAGGGTCAAGATGAATGTTTAGAGCCCCGAAAATGTGTCAAAACGGGGTCCAATTGACTTAAGGTCAGTTGGGAATCCACATGCCACCTCATAATGCAACCACCCATAAAATTTCAGCCCAATCAGACACCCGAGTCAAAAGTTATGGCCTCCAGAAGTTTCAATATAAAAATCAAAACCCTCAAAACGAAGTCTAGATGAGTGGGATGGATGATTTGATCATAGATATGGACTCTAATGATGTTCTATGTAGCACCCATGTGATTTCATCGATGAAACGATGACTTATAGAAAAGTGTTGATGACGAGTAAATGAGTGCTCAAAATGAGGAAATGGATGCTCGGGTCGAGGGGATGAATATTCGGGACAGGGAATGAATTCTTGGAACAAGTGCACGAATGTTCAGAACGATGAAACATGCACTTGGAATGATGAAACAGGTGCTCAGAATGATGAAACGGGGGATAAAACTAATTGTTTAAGGGAAAGGTCTGCCCCTGGAAAAGGTCAAGTCCACCCCTGGAGGGTAGGTCTGCCCCTGGAGGGTGGATCCACCCTTGCAAGAGGTTAGGTCTACCCCTAGAGGTCAGGTCTGCCTGGTTGACTAAAAGTTGGAGAAAATATGAATGAAATAGGCTTAAAAGGGGCAGGTTCAGAGGGCAGGTCCACCCCTTAAAATGTTTAGGTCCACCCCTGGAGGGCAGGTCTGCCCCTAGACTAGTCTATACTTGGTTTTCGGAAAAAAAAAGGCAACGAACCCAAAACACAACAAACAGTAATCAGAGGATAAGGCTGACTCGACTGAACAAAACATTACTATTTTTGCACAAGGAAAATAGTTCAAGCAACACGATCCTAAGATTAGTATAATGGGTATGGCCAACAAAGTCTTCTATCCTAGGATAAACATGGTTGCTAGGGAGTCCTTGATATACACCGGGTACATGAGACCCAAATTGTGAACTCCATCCCGTCACAAGCATGAGTCAGGAACCTTAGCAAGATATTAAAGGCTTGGATCCACTCTTCACATAATCCTTACGCTTTTCTCATAACAATGTGACTGGATTGAGGTACAACTTTCGCTCTCCCCCCTTTATATACCCTGCCAGTACGCATGGTTGGAATCGTCCCTTAGGGTGATGAAATCCCCAAGCAAGTCCCTTAAGATAAAGAAAAATGGGAGACTCAAAAGGACTTGGTAAGCTATGATTTCTCGTCACCCAAGATCACCAAATGGCACAAGGGGATTGGATATGTCAATAGCTTACCGAAAGCATGACACACAAGGTAAATTTGACCCCTCCTAGTTAATCTATGTGCCTAAATTAATGAAAAATGATAAACAAACAACTAATCAAAGTTTTAAAATCAATAGCCTATAAGAAACTTGTTAGTGATTTATTTTTCATTTCCCACCAATAGTCGATCAAATGCTTGCACAGACACAAACAACATATGTTAGGGGGTCAGAAATACTCAAAACAACTAAAAACAGTGCTTAAACTTTAGTTTTTACCTTCTAGAATTTTTTTTTTGGGTTAGGTCCACCCCTAGAAAAGGTCAGGTCCACCACTAGAGGTCAGGTCCACCCCTGGAAGAGGTCAAGTCCACCCCTGGAAAAGGTCAGGTCTTCCCTTGGAGGTCAGGTCCGCCCCTCTACGAAAAAACTACAACTCTTTTTTTTCTAGACTTTGTGGATGTCAGGTCTGCCCTTGGAGGTCAAGTACGCCCCTCTGCCAAGTTAGGTCCACCCCTAGAGGTCAGGTCCACCCCTAGATGGGCAGGTCCGCCTCTCTGCTAGGTTGGGTTTGTCCCTTTGCAACCTGCACTTGTAAATAGTGAAAAAATAGAAAACGTGAAAGAACAAGACCAGTTTATGGTTCCCACCAGGCATACCAGAAATGTGATTAGGTGAAAATATTGTTCCAAAAATGAGTGGCAACAAAAGAAATGCAAGAAACAAAGTAAGCACCTAACACCTCAAGATTGGGCAAAAACGTTGAACTGAACAAATGTAGATTGAAAGATTATACCTTGTTAAGTTGTCATTTGGTTGTCCCTTGATTTTTGAAGTTGTGTATGCTCCTCTTGATGGTAAAAGATCCACAAATATGATGCAAGATGGATGAGAAGTGGATGAGAATGCTACGAAGAATGCAAAGTGTGAAAATTAGCTAAGTGTGACTTCAAATGATAAAATTGCAAGAGTTTGGCTATGGAATGGAAAACTACCTAAATGAAACAAAAGATGGGGTATTTATAGAGGAATTTGAATTCTCTAGAGAATTCAATAGTTGAGATTAAACCAACAAGCCCAAGATGAAGGGCTATGGCAAGTTGAGAACTCACAAGCCCTCACATCTTGACATGTGAAATGTGAAGTGGCTTAGAAATGGTGATGTGTAAATGAGGTGGAAGGAGGGTACATGATGTGGAAGAAGGACAAGTACTTTGCAAGTACCTTGGGGGATGAGAAGATTTCCTCAAAAAAAAACTTCATATCCCCAAGTGGGAGTGGAAGTGACTTTTGAGGAATTTTAGAATTTCTCAAAAATCTCCATGGGAAAAGGGAAAATAGTTGGAGAAATAAATATGAATTAAAAATTCACATGCTTGGGAGAATCTAGTGGATGAGAGAGAGTTTCCAAAAGGGTTGGAATTCTCCACATGTGACTTGATGTGACAAGTCAAAGATCACATGGGGAAGAGGAAACATAATTTAATATTCCTTAGAAGGATAAAAGGAATTAAAAATTCCTTGAGAGGTTGATTAGACTAGTTAATGAAGGATTAGAGGAGGGTTAGGTGGCTAAGAGAGATTAGGGGCCAACTTGCAAAATTTGGAGGATGTGACACATCCTAATAAAGGATTAGGCATGTGCACATTCCTAATGATTTTATTAGGAGGTTGATTAAGATTAAGGAAGGGATGTGACGTGGGGAGTTAAATAAATGTCATATTTATTTAATTCATTTGATGAAAGGGGGATTAAAGAGGGGTAAGGTATTTAATTATTTAACTAGATACCTTAGGGATTTAGAGGAATTTAAGGATATTAATTAAATAATAGTAATATTACTTGTGATAGGTTGAATGTGAGCGTTAGAAAATGAGCAGCAAACTAAAGAGTGCAAATAAACACCAAAACAACCTACACCTCAAGATTAGCCTAAGTTGGAAACAACACAAGATAAAAGCAACAAATGGAACGTTATACCTTGTCTCAAATTGATCATTTGGTTGTCCCTTCGATCTTGGATGTGTATGATGCTTGGATGGCACAAGATGCAAGCTAAATGATGTTGTGAGGATGAGTGCAAGTGGATGAAAACATGAAAATGGCTAAGTGTAGATTGAGAAATAAAATTGCAAGAGTTTGGCCAGCAAAATGATCTCTCCCAAAAATGAGAGAAAAGAGGGGGTATTTATAAGAATTTTGAGAATTCCTAGAGGAGATGGATGGCCAAGAATGAGCCGCCAAATATCAAGATGTAGGGCTAAGGTGAGTTGAGAACTCACAAGCCCTCACATCTTGACATGTGGCATGTGATATAGCCCTAAAAGGTGAAGTGGACATGAGGTGGAAGGATGGTACATGACATGGAGGGGGGTACAAAGTACCTTAGGATTGGACAAGATCTCCTCATAAAGGAGGTCCTTGTCCCCATGTGGGTGAGAGGACATGTGAGGAATTAAAAATTCCTCAAATATTCTCATGGGGAGATGGGAAAGAATAAAGAATAAGTGAAGGACATGTGGGAAGAAGTGAAGGAATTAAAAATTCTTTTTGAGTGTCTTGAGGGATTAAAAGGTGAATTAAAAATTCACATGGGGAAGTGGAGTGCCTTGCTCAAAAGGAGAAAGCCTTTAATAAGGTTGACTTAAGGACACATGCCATAAATGGGAGGAAGATTAGTTTAGACTAACCAAATGATTAAGGTTGTGCAAGTACTTAGTTAGATGGACTAATGATTCATTAGAAGCAAGTGGGAGATTATGGAGGATGTGACCCTAATGATGATTAAGGATGTGCACATGGTAACCCTAGTTAATTAGAAGAAGATGAAGGAATTAAGATGGATTAGAGACTAATTTGCAAAAGTTGGAGGATGTGACCATGAGAGAGAAAAGAGGAATTAAAAAATGAATTTTAATTCCTAAAGGGGAATATGACTAAATTAAATAAAATGGTGTATTTATTTAATTTAGAGGAGGAAGAGGGGTAAAGTATTTATTAAATTAAATACTTTATGACCTTTATGTAAAATGCAAGGTATTAATTAAACAGATGGTTTAATTAATATTAACAAAGGGGGTAAACAGTCATATGACTATGGAGACGTGTTTGATCATATGGAAGTGATCAAATCAGACGTCTACATTTTTCCCCTCTTCGAAATACTATTAGGATAATAGGGTTTCGAAGAAAAATAGCATGCAAATGACTCTATAAAGGAAGAGATTAGAAAAGCGATGCCCCAGCATGGGGGAATGTGTGCGAGTTGCCCCAGATGGAGGGAATGTGGAGAGAATGCCCCAGTCCAGCGAAGGTAGGCTTAGAGCGATGGGTTAGGAGAGAATGGTAGGGTATGCCCCCTCGAGAAGGGGGATGGGGGAGGAAAAGGGAGCCCCGGTCAACTTCTTGAAAGTAAGGAGTGGTAGATGTTGTTGGAAAGAGCGCAGAAAAACGAGAAGAATGGCACTTGAATGGAGTCAATCGGGTAAACGGTGTGCAAATGGCAGACCCGGGAAGAAAGAGGCTGGATGAATTAGTTGGAGGAATTTTTTGGTAAAAAAAAGGAAAAAAGACCTGAATTTAAAAAAGGAGGGAAAAGGTAAAAAAGGGATAAAAGGAAATTGTAGAATTACCTTTTGCTCATTGTAACAGCTAGCAAGAGGAGAAGGAGGAGAGGAAAAAGAGGCGGCGAGAGAGAGCAGACATAATGCCGGACTACAACAGTGACATCATTCACTGGGCCGACGAGAGGCGGCTATTCTTCACCCACCATGTCGTACCACGTCAGGTTAGCTCAAAACTTAACTTTGTGATTTTGAGTCATTTATGCACATGTTTTGGAAAAACAAAAATGTGGGTTTTGTCTGGGAAGACGAGATGAAAAATGGGTAGGAGGCGGTTTTTTTAAAATGTTTGTGATTTTTATTGTTTTTCGCGTCGGGGGGGAGATTGAGTGGCAGCCATGTGGGCCGGTCCGCCGCCACAGGCGAACGAGTCCGCCGACGCAACGGCAGGTCCACCGCCGCCGGCGGATAGGTCCGCCGACGCAGTGGCGGGTCCGCCGCCGAGGGCGGACAAGTCCGCCAACATTGCGGCGGGTTCGCCGCTGCAGGCAGACACGTCCACAGCCGTGGGGGCAGACAGGTCCACCGCCACGGGGGCAAACATGTCTGCCGCCAGGGGCAGACAGGTCCACCACCGGGGTGGTGGACGGGTCCACCGCCAAGGGCCGCTGGGTGAAGGATGGAGGGGGGTCAAGGCAACGAAAAGGGGGGGGCGGGGAAAACAAAAGCAGGGATTGTGCGGGTGCGAGAGAAATGATCAGAGGTGTTGAGGAGATGCATAGTGAGGATGATCGAGGAGGATCACCAGAGACTAGTAGAGGCAGGATTACTGCATATGCTGACATATCCGACGATCAAGGCCCATGGGGCCATGTTGATAGCTTTGATAGAGTGGTGGGATTCGGTGACATCGACCTTTCACCTACTAACAGGGGAGATGACGGTGACACTAGAGGATGTGTGGCAGATTCTAAGGCTCCTGATATCAGGGCTGCCGATTAGCAAGTGTTGGTCAGAGGACGAGGCGCTGGATGAGTCCATGTGCATTGTTTTTGGTAGTGACGAGCTACCGGTGTAGCAGGGTCAGTTGGATGTGGAATGGATGGTGTCATGCAGGGTACCAGTACTATCACTGTATTTGGCAGGGTTGATTAGTGGTATACTGCTGCTGAACCAGAGTTGGCGGTTTCTTCACATGAGAATGGTCGAGGTGATTCGGCATATCATCGAGGGCCGGGAGGGACAGTTTGCGTGGGGGATGTGCCTGTTAGCCCAGCTGTATCAGGACATGCACGTGATTTGTTATAGGAAATAGCTGAGTGTGACAAACGTTACACTACTACAGGTATGGGCCTGGGAGCATATCTGCATTGTCAGGTCGATTATAGTGAGAGTGGGTGAGCATGATGACACACAGCCTATAGCGTGGTGGTGGAGAGCAGAGGCAAGGATGCTAGTGCGGTACCGGGAGATACATGAGGTAGATGTGTGGAGGAGATAGTTTGATGATGTGCAGGTAGTGGATATAGTGTGGAGGCCATACATGATGCGGCGATTTAGGGGGTGGTCGGGAGAGGAGGGGTTTCATAGTGGTTACTTTTTCACTTGATGTTACATTATTGGGAGTAGGCCACGAGTAGTGGAGTTGCATCGACCGGATCGGGTGACGAGACAGTTCGGAGTGAGACAGGATATTCTGGCAGGCCGAGTGGCATTTGCACGACAGACACGGGAGCGGCCATGGGGAGCAGTGCTAGATTTACGTAGTGTATGGAGTGACATTGAGAGACTGGTGTTTAGACAGTATCCTGATAGGCGAGAGGGGCCACGAGATGCAGGGATGATGGGGCGATATGATGAGTGGTTCGGGCGACATCCACCTGAGCGGATTACACCAGCGATGCCGATCAAGGAGGCACTAGGATTTGGATCGGAGGATGATAGGCGATTGCAGAGACTGCCGAGAGGACGCAAAGGAGGACGAGGGGCACAGGAGCAGGTGATAGGAGGTCAGAGGAAGATATGTCGGTGGAGAGGCCGGGGAGGAGATAGAGTAGAGGGGGGAGAGGCTGAGGATGTGGGAGAGAGGAGGACGAGAGCCCGAGGAGGAGGGTCACAGGGTACACAAGACGGGGCCAGTGGGGCCGGAGGGGAGGAGGTGGCAGAGGATGAGGCTGAGGAGGGGATAGAGGAGGAGGCTGAGGAGGTGATGGAGAGGAGGCTGAGGCCCCGAGGATGGGGTCAACAGGAGAGGAGGCTGAGAGTTCGAGGAGGAGAGCCACAGGGGACACATGGTTGGGCCAGCGGAGCCGGAGTGGAGGAGGTTGGACAGGAGACAACCAGGACTACCAGAGGGCAAGAGCCAGACAGAGCCAGAGAGGAGATGGACAGAGACCTAGGAGGACAAGGGCGGCAGGAGACAGCGGGAGGGGAGGAGGCATACGGAGTCGGAGAGGAGATGGGCAGGGACCTAGGAGGACTGGGGGGATAGGAGATAGCAGGAGCCAGCGAAGGACAACCATAGCAGGGAGCTCCTAGGGTGATAGATGTGGACGAGATGGAGCTATCAGCCAAGAGTGAGGGGTACCATCCGCGGGAGATGGAGGTTGACTCAGATGTGCACGATGTAGCACCGCTAGCACCACCACCACCCACAGGGGATGATCCAATGGCGGTATTGAGAGAGACAGTGGAGAGACTACGACGGAGGGAGCAGTGAGTGTGGGAGGCAGAGGCAGAGCAGATCGAAGTAGAGGCAGAGAGGGATGAGTGGCGGGCCCGATTTGCTCAGGGTGAGAGAGACTACATGGAGCTGGTCAGGCTAGTATCAGAGCAGGAGCAGAGATTGGTGAGAGAGAGGGATGAGAGCCGCGATGAGGCTGTGGACCTGTGGGGTGAGGTGGAGAGATTGTGGGCAGAGGTGCAGAGTCAGATGATGCAGATGGAGGGATTGGGTTTGGTGGGATAGGGGGCGACACAACAGGTTGTCAGTAGGGGGACAAGGGATGCAGAGAGTATGCAGAGAGAGCTCGCTAAGCTCAGAGACAAGGTGTGCACAGTGGAGGCAAAGAGAGATGTGGTGCATGCATAGGTGGAGGTGTTGGAGGTAGGGAGGGGTGTGTTACAGGCGCAGGTCTAGGTAGCACAGAGCAAGAGGCAGGTGGCCGAGACAGAGGTACAGTCTCTTCGCAGAGAGAGAGATTCAGCGACATTGTAGGCATCTGGCTTGCGACGAGAGCAGGATGCGGCTGAGTTGAGATTGCAGGCTTTGCAAAGGGACAGAGATGCAACGGTGGCGTGGGGATAGACTGCATAGAGGGAGAGGGATGCTGCAGAGGTACAAATGCAAACATTATAAGGCGAGAGGGATGCAGTTCGGGCTCAGTTGCAGAGGGGGCTGGGTGAGGGGGGAGGGCCAGGGAAAGATGTTCAAGAGTTGCACACATAGTTACAGGAATTGCAGGCAGAGAGAGATAGAGGCTCATAGTAGATATGACAGTTGATACTAGATCAGAAGGCCTGGGTACAGGAGCGGAGGGCTATCAGTGCAGACCGAGATCGGTATAGGCATGAGCGGAATGCTGCGAGACTGATAGCTAGACAAAGGGATGAGTTTATGCAACATGCGAGCTATTGAAGGGGGTATATGAGTAGGTTGTTCCAGATCCAGCACAGCGCATGGCGCGCTACGTCAGTTAGGCTCCACAACCACCAGGGTCATCCCAGTCATTAGGGACACGCACCAGGGGATTCAGTGACTACCGGCAGACTCCATCTCCATATGGCGGTTACCAGGGGACCCCCACCCGTGAGTACTAGGGGACTCCAATGCACAAAGGACCAGTACCTGACTCTCCACAGAGATCAGACGTAGGGAGCTCGTAGTAGAGCGGGCAGATGCAGGACATTGGTTATTTTTGGCAGATACAGGATGGATGGTTTGTTCATGTCACCAGAGGTCAGAGGTGATCCACACCTCTGGATTTTGTATCTTATTAGGCGATATATGATGGAGATGTATTGTATTATGATAGGATGTTTACTATTTTGATTATGTGATGGCCTTTATTGACACTAGGCATGATGTTTCTTTTATGCGGCTATATGGGATGATTTTTTAGGTAGTTTCATATGTATACATATGTTTATATGGATGGATGATCTATGCTTTATGATTATGTTTTATGGATGCACATGTTCATGTGGATGAATAGTTTATGTATGCCTTAATGATGTATGATGTATGGATGCACATGTATGTTATTATGATTGTGATGATGGATGCATAATTGTTTATGAAGATGGATAATTAGGTATGGTTCATGATGTATGGATGCACATGTTTATGATCTATGTGAATGTTTCTATGATTTAGGATTTATGGATGCACATGTGGATAGACGATTTATGCGTGTTTATTTGATTTCTGATTTATGGATGGACATGTGGATGGATGATTTATGCATGTTTATATGATATCTGATTTATGGATGCACATGTGGATGGATGATTTATGCATGTTTATTTTATTTTATGATTTATGGAATGAAGGGTAAATGTTTATAATGCACCTAAGTGTCAATAAAGACCGTTATGAGAAAGCAGATAGGCGATAGGTGTATGGAAGAGTGCATTTGCCAAAAACAATCATTCATATCCTGAGAGGAAGAGGACTTAAGAGGAAAAAGAACGAGAGTACTTGCACAACCGAAATCATAAGTGATGGTCATGGTGGAAATGAAGGGTGCATGCAAAGTGGTAAAAATGTAGTGAAAATGAGATTTTTCCATCTTTGGAGCATTGATTTTTACTATAGCACAGGATACCAACTACCTTGATATGGAAGATCAAGGCGAACGAGTACCCTACGCATGAAACAAACATAGCAAACAAGAAGGTTATCCCAACACCCCAAGGTCGCGATGACCTTGGTCGGGCCTGGTGTTGAAATAACCACAAACACACAAAGTTGTCCCAGCGTAACACAAGACTTCAGAGATCTCGGTGGGTCTTACAAGGGACAACCAAGAAGACAGCAGTCAAAACAAATGATTAAGGTATGCCCCCATTTCAACAAGTCAAAGCACGCCATGGTATGGTGGACCAAGGCGACCTTGACAAGTGATGGGAAGGAACCCAAAATGATAAACAAAACTCAAAAGCATCAAGAGATCATAATCAAGACAATAGGTCCTTTGCCATAGGATCAAGGTGATGGATGGGATTAACGAGGTCTGGTAGGAAAGATTCATCCTATTGAGACCAAAGATGGATGCTAAATTAGAATGACCTAGTTGATGCAGGATGTTACCTAGGGACAAGATCTTGTAACATGAGGGAGCTTTGTTTATTAAGAACCAGTTAGAGGTGGGCATAACTTGATGATGAAGTACAAAAGATTGACATAACCTATAGACCTAGGGGCTCGGGTGCCGATCATAGATTAGCCTTGCCTACGTGAAAGCGTAGAGCCCTCGTAGTTCCAGAAAAGACCATGGATAAAGTGAAAAGAAGACAAATGGTGATCAATGATGATGGACTAATGCCTCGGGGGTGAACCAAATGATCAACCTTGCCTACGTGACAGCGCAGGGGCAACGTAGTTCAACTGATGGATGTGACAAGATGGGACCTAGGTGAAGACCGACACGATAGATGATCCTACATGATGACACAGACATAACAACGAGGGGGACAAAATACGTAAGCTCAGAGTGGGATGCTGAAAAGCTCATGAATGGGGGATATGCTAGATGGGTCGTCCAATGCTCAATCAATATTTACCAAGCGGCCTAGGATGAGATGGGTGAGGACAATAGTGCGGATGAAGGCATAAAATAACTAGGATGTCAGGTAGATAATGATTAAGCCCTCTATGGATGACGCCCGTTACCAGGTTTTCATCATCCATACTTATCCAAGGTGCCACCAAGAGGTGGTTTTCACCATAGGACGGATTTATTTCTCTTGACTATTTTTGGATTTTTGATTTTTTTTTATTTTTTTGATTTTTTGACAAGGTGGGGTAACCGAGCAGATTTAGGCTTAGAATTTCTTGAGATGCATGATATTAATGGGCTCATCAAGGGGTTCTCCTTCAAGAGTAGTCAACCTGTATGCCCCATATCCATATTTAGCGGCTATAATATAGGGTCCCAACCAATTTTCCTCAAACTTTCCTTTCTTGTCTCGGTCTTGCTGAGTGCACTGGTTCTCCTTAAGAACAAGCTCACCCACCTGGAATTGCCGAGGACGAACCTTCTTATTGTAGTGACGTTTGAGGTGATTTTGGTATGCTTGCAGATGATCATAGGATTTTATTCTTTGCTCATCCAGTAATTCCAGCTGTGCAAGCCGTGCAACACGAGCATCCTCTTCGCTGATAAGGTTCTTCAGGGAGATTCTCAATGATGGAAGTTCAACTTCGATTGGCAAGACAGCTTCAGCACCAAACACCAAAGAGTAGGGGGTGGTGCCTGTCAGGGTGCAGATGGATGTGCGATATGCCCAGAGGGTAGGATGAATATAGAGGTGCCAATCTCGTCTAGTGTTATTGACAACCTTTTTGAGAATGCAGATAAGGGTTTTGTTGGTCGCTTCTACCTGACCATTACCCTAAGGGTAATAAGGTGTTGACCAATGGTGTTGGATATGGAAGGTGTCATAGAGGTGTTTCATGGCCTAGTTTTTGAAGGGCTTTCCATTGTCATAGAGGATGGTGGACGAGATACCATATCTACAGAGAATATGGTAAAGGATGAATTTGGAAATCTGAGTACCGGTGATTTATGAAAGAGGCATCGCTTCCACCCAGTTGGTGAAGTACTTAGTGGTGGTAATTATGAATGTATGGCCATCGGATGATGGTGGGTGAATCTTGCCAATCAAGTCAAAACCCCATTGAGAAAATGGCCATGGTGCCAAGAGGGGCTGAAGATCTTGTGTTAGGGCATGAATTAAATCTGCATGTTGTTGGCATGGAAGACACTTCTTCACAAACTCGCAAGCATCATGTTCCAATGTAGGCCAATAATATCCAGCTCGTAGGATCCTTTTGGCCAGAGCCACACCATTTGAATGAGCCCCACAAACACTGCCATGTACTTTCGTTAGTGCGGCATGGGCTTCGGTCTCATTTAGACATCTAAGGAGGATTCCATCATACCCGCGACGATAAAGCGTATCACCAACAATGACATATCGGGAAGAGCAATGAACGAAGGATTTACGTTGATTACGTGTAAGATCTGGGGGTATAATGTTATCATGGAGGTAGGTCTAGATGTCTTGGTACCATGGGGAGGTGGGACCCACGATATCGCACACCATGTCAGTCTCAGGGATATCATATGCTGGGATTAAAAGTTGTTCTACAAGAAATTCACATTCTGTCTGGTCCTTGGGCATGTCCAACAGCGAGCCAATAGTGGCCATTGCATCAGCTGCTTTGTTTCGTACCCTAGGAATCTGTTCAAATTATATAGAGGTGAAATCTTTCTTGAAATCATCCACCATGCGCTTGTAGGGTAACAACTTATCATCCTTGGTTAGGAACTCCTCATTAACTTGTCTAATGACTAGCAAAGAATCACCAAAGACTTTCAACTGAGTTATGTGCCACTGTTTTGCAATTTTGAGGCCGGTGAGGAGAGCTTCGTATTCTGCCATATTGTTGGTACATGGGAATGCTATCCTGAATGACTTTGGAATGTAGTCACCCTGAGGGGTAACTAATAAAATTCCTGCCCCCAATCCATTGTGTGTATATGATCCATCAAAATATAGTGTCCACGTGGGGATCTCATCAATGGAGAAGACTTCTTCATCAGCGAATTCTGTGGTTAATGGATGAGTATCAACTAGAGGAGCTTATGCTAATTGATCTACAATTATCTGTCCTTTAATAGCCTTGCAGTCCACATATTCTATGTCGAATTCACTAAGGAGCATGACCCACTTAGCCATGCAGTCAGTCAGAGTGGTTCTAGATAACAGATACTTTAATGGATCGATCTTGGCAATTAATTTAACTGGATGGCTAAGCATGTAATGTCGAAGCTTCTGTGTGCTGAAGATGAGTGCAAGGCAAGATTTTTCCATGGGGGAGTAGTTTAGCTCGTAGCCAACCAATGTCCGACTGATGTAGTAAATTTCCCTCTCTTTCGACGACTCATCATGTTGTGCCAACAATGCCCATAGTGCGACTGAAGTGGCGGAGATGTAAAGCAAGAGGGGTTTGTTGGGAATAGGTGGCATCAATATCAGGGGATGGGCTAAATATTCCTTAATTTTATCGAAGCCCATCTGACACTGTTGGTTCCATCGGAAGGTGGAATCTTTTTTTAGGAGATGAGTGAATGGTTGACACTTATCTGCTAGCTGGGCTATGAATCGACGGATGGACTGCATTTTCCTCTGGAGGCTTCTTAACTGTTTGAGATTGTGTGGAGGTGGCATGTCCAAGATAGCCTTTACCTTGGTGGGATCAACCTCAATGCCCCTGTGAGAGACTATGAAACCCAACAACTTTCCTGAAGTGACCCCAAAGACACACTTTTTTGGATTTAGCCGCAACTTGTAATGCTCTAACCACTCAAATATCTTTTTCAGGATGGCAGGATGTTCTGCTCGTGTTCTAGATTTTCCTAACAAGTCGTCGACATAGTCTTCCATGACGATATGGATGAGGTCATGGAAGATGACCGTCATTGCCCTCTGATATGTTGCCCCCGCATTTTTGAGACCAAAGGGCATAACATTATAACAAAAGGTGCCCCAAGGTGTTGTGAAGGCAGTCTTATGTTGATCCTCAGGTGCGATTCAGATCTGGTTATACCCGGAGAAGCCATCCATAAGAGATAACATCTCATGTCCTACTGTCAGGTCGACCAACATGTCAATGTTAGGCAGGGGGAAGTCATCTTTTGGGCAGGCTTTATTAAGATCCCTAAAGTCTGTGTAGACGCGAATGTCTCCATTTGGTTTGGCAACCAGTACTATATTGGAGATCCACTCAGAGTAGTCAATCGGTCTAATAAAACTTGCCTCGAGCAACTTCTCCAATTCCTTCTTAACTAACAACGCGACTTGCGGATGCATCTTGCGGAGCTTTTGCTTGACAAGCTTGGCGTCTGGGAAAATGTCTAAGTGATGAACTACTAAGGCAGGGTCTAAGCCTGGCATGTCTGAGTATGACCAAGCAAAGTTAATGATTCCCTCTTGGAGTAGCTGCACGATGACCGGATATTCTTGCTCTAAGAGTGACTTAGCTACATAGGTGATTTTAGGACTTTCAGTAGTTCCCAGATTGACCTCCTAAGTCTCTTCAATTAGAATAGATGATCGGGAAGATAATTGAGTTCCCATAAGGGGAAGATGAACATCTCCATCTTCCAGTGCCTCTTCGAGGTTTTTGCCATCAGATGCGTCCTTTATTTTTAATTTTTCAAGGTCAAGAAGTGCCTCAGGGAGGTTTTCACTAGATGACCGCTTGTTACTTTTCTTATTCTTATTTTTGTGACTGGAGTGTTCATCCTCCCCCAATCCTATAAGGTTGACATATGTATCTGCAGACATACTGACAGGTGTGCTATTATGTAGGTCCCAATCAATAAGCTCAGGGTGACAAAGGGATAGGCTAATAGTGCAGACGGATAGGCATTCAAACATAGATGATAGGTTGGCATGATCGACATCATCGTACGCATGTATGATGGATTCCTCCTTGGGTATGTCTTCCAGTAAGCCCCTGTCCACAGTGACACTATTGGAAGTATTAGACGATGTTTTGGGGCCTTTCTGCTTTCTGTCATACCCAATGCCCATGTTTTTTGGTAGCTGAGATGTATCAATGGGTTGCAACCGCCCTTGTTCTTCTTTTCCTAGGCCCCTGCCTTGATAGTTATGTTTTTCTACAAACTTTGTTGGCCAGGGGTACTTTTCTTGAAAGTATTCCTTTAGAGGAGTTTCAGGTTGGGGTTCTTCTTGGTAGACCCATTGGCTTATGTCCTCTTTTGGTGCATCTATCTTGATACTTGGGGATCTAAAAGTGGTGGTAGGGATGTTCTTACCCCTGAAGGTGACAGTCTTATCTTCCTTTGGGGTAGCATGTGAAGGCTGACCATACTCGTGTGGTGATGGCAGCATGGTCACTACATTAAGAGCAGTATGCATTTCGTACTCGCCACACCCTTTGTCAATGATCTGGACTTTAGTGACTGTAGGATTAGTGGTGGAGGATGGAGTGGTTATCACGGTGGATGGTGGGTTAGCAGATGATGACGGGGATGCCCCCATTTCAATCCCAGAACAATAATGTAAATGGGGAAATGACGCTTCTAAAGCATGGCAATATTCAAATGGTTGAGGGTCGAAATAGATGGTGACCTCTTGTCTATTAACTGGGAATTTTAGGCACTGATGGTAGGTGGAGGGGATGGCCTGCATAGCATGGAGCCATGGACGGCCGAGGAGGAGATTATATGGCAAGTCCAGATCAAGGACATGGCAGGTAATGTATTGAACCACCGGTCCCACTTGGACAGGAAGATTGATGATCCCTTCTGAATTCCTTTCCGCATTATCATAAGCCTTGATTGTGATGATCTGATTACTTAAATCTGCTTGAGTATACCCCACCTATTTTATGAATTTTAGAGTGCACAAGTTGAGGGTAGAGCCATTATCTACCAAGACTCTTTTTATTTTATGCTGGGCGACCACGACTTCAATATGTATGGGGCGATTGTGATTGACATCAATTTTTGGCATATCATTTTGGTTGAAGTGCAGTTGGTGAGATGAAGCTAGGTGTCCTACCAAGGCTTGGAACTGTGTAGGATCAATGTTATTAGGCACTTTGATTTCTTGTAGGGCTCTGTTGAGGATTTCTTGATGCACAGGGGAAGACTTAAGTAAATCCAAAATGGAGATATGTGCATGGGTCTTTCCTAAGTGATCAAGGATGTTGTACTGGGAGGTTACAAGAATTGATTGAGTGGGTGCAAAGGCTGCAGGAACGGTGATGCGGGCTCGTCGTGTAGTAACAGCACATTGAGGGTCTTTAGCTTTGACATGTATCATGGATACACAAGGTTCTACTTGCTCAATATAATGAATAATACCCTCATAATTAAGGGGTACATTCTTATATCTTACGTTATTTGTGCTGTTGTTTTGAGGATTACTATTGGAGGTGCTCGGGCCTTGATTATGGTTTGGAAAGGCCTTTTGATATATTTGCAATTGAGCATTGGATGACGGAGCTTGACTGGGGTCAACCTTGATATCCCCTCGATCTATGAGATCTTGGATGTAGTTTTTCAGACCCTGACACTTATTCAAAGAGTGTCCTTTGATTTTATGGAACTCACAATATTCATTTTCCCTAAACCATGTGGGCTTAGGTTTGGATTCGTCGAGTGGCTTGGTGACAGGGTATGTGATTGGATAGCTGATCTATAACAGCTTATTGAAGATGACACTCAAGGGTTCTCCTAGTTGAGCATACTGGCGTTTAGTGTTCCCTTGGTTATTTTGATTGGACTGTTGGGTAGGATGGGGTGTCCCTTGTGGTACAAATATGGCATTAGGTATGGATTGTTGTTGTCTCTAGGATGTGTTGGCCATGTGGACATGTTTGGTATCAGTAACACCATCATTTACTGTGTTTTTGTTCTTGTTCCAAAAACGTGGCTTGTCGTTGAATGACCTTTCCTTATCTTGATTATATATTTTGATGTGCCCCTTGGCAACAAGGGCACACTCAAGGATGGGTCCCTTCTCTACTACCTCTACGAAAGTGGTGACACAGTGTAATATGAAGTTATGAGCCATGTCGGGATGAGAGTTCTCCACGAAGAGGGTGACCATGTCATTTTCTTTCAAAGGGGTTTTCATTCGGCTTGCTAGGGCATGCCACCTTTGGAGGTAATTGGTAAAGGTTTCCCCTTCATGCTGTTTCTCTTTGAGGAGATCTAAGGTATCGTTATCTTTCTCCAAGTTGAAGGAAAAGTAGGAGACAAACTTTTCTGATAGGTCTGCAAAAGATTTTATAGATCCCTTTTCGAGGGTCATGAACCACCCTAGGGCATTGCTTGCTAGACTCCGAGGAAACGGGCGCAAAAGATAGTTGTCATTGTGGATAACTTCTTGACACTGGGAGTAAAACTCCTGTAAGTGGGCCTTAGGATCTTTGTTCCCCTTATATTTGTCAAACTTTGGCATTTCAAAATGTTTGGGGAAGGGAATCAATGAGATGGAGGGATCAAACAGATATGGGAATATATCTTCGAACTTGAATGATTGTTTGCTAGTCCCTGCCTGAAGATCTTTCAGAGCGGCTTTGATTTCTAGTATGTCCGCACTGGCTGATGTGTCAGATGGGTATTGATGGTAGGAAGATTGTGGATTCTGAGATGACGCTTGGGGATGCTTGTATGGATAATGAGGGGGCAGCATCCCCTGTTGATACGCCAAGGGACCTTGTTGATAAAGAGGTTGGTGTTGCGAGGTGGGATATGGATTGGTCAGGTAGTTATCGGTGGCGTACTGTTGGGAAGTATGGAGAAGGTGTTGTTGATTAGCTGGAAAATATTGGGGGTGCTGATGTGACTGTTGCGATGCCACATAGGATGGTTGTTGATATTGTTGCTGGTTATAATAGTTGTAATAATGGAGTGGTTGTTGATGTATAGTTGGCAGTTGTGGTGGGCGAGATGGGATGTTATGTGGTGGTTGCGCTTGTGGGCATAAGATGGATGCAAGGAATGGAGATATGGTCGGGGCTGAAGGCCGAGGTTGATTTCCTTGCGGTTGATGCTATGATGGTTGTGTTGAAAATAGGGGATTGACCAATGGTTGTTGTTGAGGTAGAGGTGCAGTTGAGATGTTTTGCAAGGGAGATTGTTGAGCGCTAGTGGGAGCATAGGCTTGGGGAGGTTGTTGGGATACGAATGACAATGGTGGAGGTATGTTGGATTGGGATGGTTGTTGGGGTATGAATGATAATGGTGGAGGGATGTTGGATTGGGACAGTTGTTGGGATACGAATGACGATGGTGGAGGGATGTTGGATTGGGACGGTTGTTGGGGTATGAATGACAATAGTGGAGGGTTTGTAGCCCCAAGAGGTGGGGGAAAGGTAGCGAAAGAGCTGCCCCCAGTGTTAACAGGAGGCGGGTTTGAGGGGAGTGGTGCCGGTAGAATTAATGGTTGCGGTTGCGGGACGTTTTGCGGCATGCCATAGGCAAAAGGATCATTCGGATCAATGGTTTGGGGTGTTCTTGTGACCAAGATGGTGGGATGTGTGGGATTTCCAATGGGATATAGGACAGCGTTGCCGAATTCAGGTTGATGCCAACCTTCTACAGAAGGAACGTTGGGGACATACGAGCTACTGGGGATGTCATGTGAACCTTGGGGTACATTAGATGTGGAGGTGCCATACTTGGATAAGTCGACACCTGTCGATAGCTTGACACCTTTGTCAATCAAGTGAGCCAAGATTTTGTCACCATGTCTTTCGAGAAGGTGTTCTGTCGTTTGTGCATTAACAGGGTTGCTGAAGTGTTCCTCGAATGTGAGCTCAGGTTGATCAGCCATGTTTTTCTCCCCAGGTGGTGACGTTGTTTGACCATCCACATTGGATTGTGATGAGGTGCCATTGTGGGGATCGTGAGGGATGTTAGCACCATAGTTAGGATCTGATGAGATGTTGACTGTGTTGGTGGGATTTTGAGGGTTGTTTGATTGGGCATTCAGGGCTTGTTGGTCGGCCATCTTCTTTGCCTATGACCAATTCTGAACGGGCATGCAAGATGATGAGATGGATCAAGATATTAGAAAGACCTATATGATGAAAGATTGATTTGTTTTGATGGGTGATTTAGCTGATGATGATCGGTCAGGTCGACGTGGATTGATTTGATGAAAGCAGATTGGATTGATTGGTAGACACTGGATTAGTCTAGGTTTTGGATCTTGATCCGGATGGATTTGATGATGTGGGGGTTGGATTGATCTGATGATTAAGATTGATTTGATGATGGATATGATGAATATTGAAATCCACAACCGAGTTTAAGAAGGATCTTTGGTAACACTAGGTGTTTAATTGATGGGTAGATGTATGATAACGATACTGAATCCAACTTGAGATAGAAGCGGATTGATTGGGTCGAGAAGGATGACCGACCTAAGATGGATAGTGATCCTAAGTCAGTTACGATGATTAAGATTAAGGATGAACACCTAGGTCAACTCAGATGACAACTCCAACAGGGCTTATATGGAATAACGGAGATTGGAGATGAAAGCGGATTTAGGACGGATGGGGAGTGTCAGAGGATAGATGACTGGCTCTCAGAATGAAGGAATGGGAGCTTGGAACAAGCAAAAGAGTGTTTGGGATGAATGACTCTTGAAACGAGGGTATGAAGACTCGGAAAGGACGTTCAGATGTTTGTTTAGGATGGTGGATGATCGTATTGATGTTCAAAACAGAGAGACAAGGGGTGCCAAGTGATAATATAGGTTGACCAAAGGTCAGGTCCGCCACTCTGTAAGGATAGGTCCATCAGTCTGTCAGGACAGGTCCGCCACTCTGTTAGGATACCTTTGCCACTTTGTAAGGACAGGTCCACCAAAGGATTAGGATAGGTTTGCCACTTTGTAAGGACAGGTCCGCCAAAGGATTAGAATAGGTCCCCCACTTTGTTAGGACAGGTCCACCACTTTGTTAGGACAGGTCCGCCACTTTGTTAGGATAGGTCCGCCACTTTGTAAGGACAGGTCCGCCAAAGGATTAGGACAGGTCTGCCAAAGGATAAGTTTAAGCTTGAATTTTTGATGGATGGGTAAGGCAAAGGAACCAAAGTATAGCAAACATGAAAAGAATTTGGCCAAACTGATAATGACTGGTTTTGCATGAGAAAGACAATTCAAATAGCACAACCCTAAGATTAGTAGAGATGGGTATGGCAAACAAAGTCTTCTACTCTAGAATGAACATGGTTGCTAAGGAGTCCTCGATATACACCCAGTACGTGAGGCCCAAACCATGAACACCAACCCATTACAAGCGTGAGTCGAGAACCTTAGCAAGATACTAAAGGCTTGGACCAACTCTTCACGTCATCCCGACACTTCGCCAATTACAACATGGTTGGATTGAGGTACAAATTTCGCTCTCCCCCCTTTATATACCCCGCTGGTATGCATGGTTGGAATCGTCCCTTGGGGTGATGAAATCCCCAAGCAGGTCCCACTAAGAAAATGAAAAATTGGGTGACTCAAAGGACTTGGAAAGCTATGATTTCTCATCACCCAGGATCGCCAAATGGTGCAAGGGGATTGGATACGTCAAATAGCCTTCCACAAGCATGTCAAACAAAGTTTATTGACCCCTCTAATTAAACTATGTGGCTAATTTACCAAAAGACAATCGGCAAAAACTTGAAATTTCACCTTCGAGAGGACAGGTCTACTAGTCTGCAGGGATAGGTCCGCCACTCTATAAGGACAGGTCCGCCAGTGCAGGACAGGTCCGCAACTTTAGGACAGGTTCACCACCGGAGGATAGGTCTGCCACTCTATCAGGACAGGTCCGCCACTGAAGGATAGGTCCGCTACTCTGTCAGGACAGGTCCACCACTCTGTAACTCGGACCTGTAAAATGCAAAAACAGCAAACGTGAAAGAAAGAGACCCATTTGTGGGTCCCACCGCATGCCAAAATGTGATAGGTCGAATGTAAGTGTTAGAAAATGAGCAGCAAACTAAAGAGTGCAAATAAACACCAAAACAACCTACACCTCAAGATTAGCCTAAGTTGGAATCAACACAAGATAAAAAGCAACAAATGGAACATTATACCTTGTCTCGAATCGATCCTTTGGTTGGCCCTTCGATCTTTGATGTGTATGCTCCTTGGATGGCACAAGATGCAAAGCTAATGATGAGATGAGGATGGGATGAAAACATGAAAAAAAAAGTTGAGAAATAAAATTGCAAGAGTTTCTACAAATGATCTCTCCCCAAAATGAGAGAAAAGAGGGGGTATTTATAGGAATTTTGAGAATTCCTAGAGGATGGATGGCCAAGATTGAGCCAAATATCAAGATGTAGGGCTAAGGTGAGTTGAGAACTCACAAGCCCTCACATCTTGACATGTGGCATGTGATATAGCCCTAAAAGGTGAAGTGGACATGAGGTGGAAGGATGGTACATGACATGGAGGGGGGTACAAAGTACCTTGGGATTGGACAAGATCTCCTCATAAAGGAGGTCCTTGTCCCCATGTGGGTGAGAGGACATGTGAGGAATTAAAAATTCCTCAAATATTCTCATGGGGAGATGGGAAAGAATAAAGAATAAGTGAAGGACATGTGGGAAGAAGTGAAGGAATTAAAAATTCATTTTGTGTGTCTTGGGGGATTAAAAGGTGAATTAAAAATTCACATGGGGAAGTGGAGTGCCTTGCTCAAAAGGAGAAAGTCTTTAATAAGGTTGACTTAAGGACACATGCCATAAATGGGAGGAGGATTAGTTTAGACTAACCAAATGATTAAGGTTGTGCAAGTACTTAGTTAGATGGACTAATGATTCATTAGAAGCAAGTGGGAGATTATGGAGGATGTGACCCTAATGATGATTAAGGGTGTGCACATGCTAACCCTAGTTAATTAGAAGAAGATGAAGGAATTAAGATGGATTAGAGACCAACTTGCAAAAGTTGGAGGATGTGACCATGAGAGAGAAAAGAGGAATAAAAAAATGAATTTTAATTCCAAAAGGGGAATATGACTAAATTAAATAAAATGGTGTATTTATTTAATTTAGAGGAGGAAGATGGGTAAAGTATTTATTAAATTAAATACTTTATGACCTTTATGTAAAATGCAAGGTATTAATTAAACAAATGGTTTAATTAATATTAACAAAGGGGGTAAATAGCCAGATGACTACGGAGACGTGTTTGATCATATGGAAGTGATCAAATCGGACGTCTACATTATTTAATTAATATAAATAAAAGGATGTTTAGATGAAGGGGGATAAATTTGGATAAATTAAGTGTCCAAATTTAGGTGTCTACATTTTCCCCTTCTTTGAGATGGTAAAAAATTAGTGATTAATTAATTGATTTAATTAATTATTTCCTTTTGGAGTTGAACATGTAAATTAAGTTTGAATTTTACAAAAAAAGTTGCATTAGTTTGATTTGAGTTTTTATGATGTTTTGAATAGTTTATTCAAATTATTCAAATTTGGAGGGAAAGTGAAATAATTAATTATGATTTAATAATTTATTTGACTTAGGGGAATAAAGTGAATTAGCGACAATCAAATAATTGACATTTATTTAATTAATCGGGAAGAATAAAGTTAGATTAGGACTTTATTAAACAAATAAAATTTATTCAATTGGTCAAAATTAGTGAAAAAGTGAATTAATTAAATAATGTCATATTATTCAATTAATAGCAGAAATTAGGGTTTTAGGACTTTATTAAATAAATGAAATTTATTTAATTCATCAAAAATGATGAATAGTGAATTAATTAAATAATGTTGTATTATTCAATTAATAGAGGAATTTAGGGTTTTTTATGTTTTTGATGTGAAGTGTAGTGATATTCGATGATAATGATGTTAACGATGTGAAAATGTCATTTAAGGTGTGTGACAGGTGTTAAGTCAATTTTACATGTCAACATTTTCCCCCTCTTTGAGACAAAGTATTGGTTGCTTTGTTTTAAAGATTTTAATGTTAAGATCAAGTTTTGAAAAAAAATTATATGCCCCACTATGCCTCGGTGGTCAATGGAATAATGATAGGACTCTATGCTACCCCTTCGAGAGGTTGGTTGAAAATTTTGATTCTAAGGTCAAACTCATGACACTATTCTATTTCAGTTTTGATGTGTAGACAACAAAAAATTAAGTCTATAGGTCTTTCATTGCTCATTCAAATGTTCTCGAGAGCTCCTAATTGTATCCTAGGAAGGTTTCCTAAGTAAAAAATAGGGGTTTTGAGGGTTAAAATGGGTAATTAGGGTTCTAATTACCTCATTTGCACTTTGAGCCTATAGATAATTCTTTCCTTTGGTTTTCTCATTTTGTTAGTTGTCAAAGAGCTATGGCAAAGATTTTGGGAGCCCCAAATCACACGAACTTTTTTTGAGAGTTTGGACAGCCTGCAGACATTGGTGCCCCAGTATGTACCCTCTTGATTTTCATTTTATTCTTTTCATGTTTATTTAATTAATGAACAAAGTCAAACTAGTTGATAGTGAATTTTTTAGGAATTTGGTACACTTGAGTTAGTTTTGGTTCTTTTTCTTCTATAAATTGGTTGCTTATGATATATTCTTGCACACTTGATCTAATTTTGCACTTTTGACCTAATTTCTTTCTTTTGAATTTCACCTTTGAAATAATTTTGTGCTTTTGATTTCTATGCTTCATTTTGGTCACTCTTGTGATGAATTTTCACCTTTGAAAAACTTCTTCACTTTTGATTTTTGCACTCTTGAAATTTTTCTTTTCTTTTGATAAAAATTCATCGCTTTTGACAAAAAAATATTGCTTTTGACTTTTTGGAACCCTAAGTAAAATTTTCATCATTTTTGGTTCATTTTGTGTGTTCAAAGTGAATCCTTAATATCATGGGTTTAATTATTGTAGGTGGTCCTTAATGCACTCTAGTTGAGGGAGTAACAACTGCATGATCTATTTGAGTTGATCACTAGGTTTCATGAGCGAGAGCAAGATTTTTTAGATTTTGTTGGGTTGTGACACATTTGTTACATACCCACCATTAGATGTCATAGCATGATGATGAATGCACTTGTGGAGAGGTGGCTCTCAAAGACCTCTTCATTTCATCTTCCTACTAGGGAGGCCATCATCACTCTTGAGGATGTGTGGAGGATTCTTTAGATATCCATTCATGGACAACTTGTTACATACTCTATTCGACGGGGCACTCGTGCTATGTGTCACGTTCTTGGTGTGAGACATTTGGGGGTTCTATAATTGAAGATTTTTTATCAAATTTTGTTGGCAGGGCTAATCCCTTTTCACTTGTTCTTTGTGGTTTGGTACATCAAGGCTTGTTGTTCTTGATAGGAGAGGCCATCAGTTTCCTATGGGATGGGGTATATGCATCAAGAAAATGTTTGATCATGGGACTAGATATGCATGAGGCTGCATATTGTGGTGGGAAATATATTTCCGCTAGTGTTTCTCTTCTTCATGTATGGGCCTGGGAGCATATCTTTGTGACTCAACCGGATGGTATACTAGATTGTACTACTAGAGATGCATACTCTTATCACTATGTATATTTTCTACATTATACATTTCTTTGACAACTTTCCTACTAGTGTCATGTATTTGATGACATGCCAAGTTTTGTATGGAGACCTTATATGGACTGTGAGATGTGGTATGATGATCAAGAATAGTTGATATACTATAGACAAACCGGATGGTTGATCGATTACTCACACTCTCTTTTGGAGAGATGTCTTCTTGACAGTGTTTGTAGTAGTTTGTAGAGAGATAGGATCGATTTCTAGGTGCTTATGAGGATTTTTTTTGTTGGATCACTAGAGAAATCTATGTCTGGGGTTTGTAGGTCAATTGTGATGCTACTATTGCTACATTCAGAGCCATTGCCCCAGTTAGATGGGGTTGGCTAGTTGGTTTAGAAGATCTGGGTACTACTCCTAATTATGATTAGTGGTGGGAATGATGTGTTCCTTTGAGATTCATAGATCCTTGTGGTGATCCCAAAGTGGGAAGAGTAGGCATCACAGATTGGTGAATAGAGAGACAACACCTAGATATCTTACCAGAGTATCTTGGTAAGGCTCGACATGATGGTGCCCAAGGTGATTAGATGTAGGATCAATGATAGGCTCCACATTCCCCTCCACCACCTGGGGATGGAGGTGCACAGTTATTATAGATGATGGCTGCAAGGTACGTCTAGATATTGCAACAATAGGCCATAGAGGCACAACTTGACATGAGAGAGAGGGTTTCAGGACAAAGGGACACCAAGAATGGTTGTTATCTCATTGCAAAGACATAGTTGTAGGTTGTTACCACTAAGAGGGATAGTCTTAGGATAAAGCATGATGGTCTATGAGCTGAGTGAGATCAACTGCTACAAAAGGCCATTTATTATCAGACTCTTTATGAGGCTTCTATTTCTAGAGCACAGTGATAGCCATGATTTGGAGAGGCAACTATTGCTACTGCTACCATGTTAGGTGATCATTATGTTAGATAGCCTGATCTAGAGGCTGATTAGAGTCTTCCTTCTCTAGTCAAGTAGTGACATATTTGTATTTTGATCTCTACGATGTTTATTGTTCAAAGAATTTATATTGTAGACATGATTTTGTATATATATTCATCGACTCAGCTGAGGCCTCGTATATATGTATATTTTTGTATTATCTAATCACACTTGTTTCATTGACGATGATGTACTATGACATTCTCCTTTTTTGATGATGATATACATGAGATATAAATGCTTCAATTTTTCTCATTATATGCTTATGTGATTATTTATGTATGACGATGTATGATCATGTATTATTTTGAATGTTTTTGTACTTTTTTGATATATGCATATGATATGGATTGATGAATCATATTTTATATCATATGATATTTTATTATGTATATGATGATGTTGATATATGATGGATGTATGCCTTATACATGATACATGATGTTTTTATTGCTTTATTATCATCATGATATGTATTGTTGACATTGTGCATGCAGGATGGATATGGTACTAATGATATTATAATGCAGGATGGATGTTAGTTAGAAGAAATAGTTGATGATGGATAGAAATTTTATGTTATTATTACTAATGAGTTTCTTTAACTTTTCTTGGAGGATTTTCATTTTTAACAATCCCTGTTGATGTAGAAAACACATACAATGCACCAGGGTATTAATAAACAAGGTGAATTTGAATCTATTGCATGGAATTTAACTCGACATAAAAAGAATATTCTTGCTCATGCTAGACATACAAAAACATTGTTTAAAATTTATGTTTTAGTTATGTTGAAACCTTTTGGACCAGTTAGACATAAAGGTATAAAATACCTAACATGAAAATGCTACATGAATCGTCTTAAAACAAATTCCACACACTCAATAAAGCAAGTATTCACCATGGTAGTATCACAAAAACATATTACAAACAACAAACAAAAATGATGCTCAATTTTCCCCATTCCTTCTCTAAATCCTTGTGGACATCCTCGAGAGATCCTAGGAATGAGTCAATAAAATAAATCATAAAGGTAAGACTATAAAAAACATAAAAAAAAGTTGTAGTATCACTTGTCATATCGGTTTTGAGGGTTTAGTCTATTATCTATTGTTGATTATGTCTATAGTAGGAATGGATCTGTTAAGGTATATCTTAGGATGTTGTTGGTGAATTGTCAAAGAGATAGACAATTAATACTTTGGCATTGTTTTTGTCTGTGTAGACATGTAAAATTGACCTAACACCTATCACACATACTAAATGACATTTTCGCATCATCAATATCATTACCATCAAACATCACTGCATTTCACATTAGTAGCATCCAAAACCCTAATTTCCCCTATTAATTGAATAATATGACAATATTTAATTAATTCACTTTTTCATCATTTTTGATGAATTAAATAAATTCCATTTATTTAATAAAGTCCTAAAACCCCATTTCTACTATTAATTGAATAAAACAATAATATTTAATTAATTCTCATTTCATTGATTTCGACCAATTAAATAAATTACATTTATTTAATGTAGTACTAATCTTCAATTTATTCATCCTAATTAGTTAAATAACACTAATTATTAAATTACGTCACTAAATCACTTTATTCCCCTAAGTTAATTGAATTATTAAATCATAATAATTTAATTACAACACTTTCCCTCAAAAAAATTGAATAATTAAATCAAACTATTCAAAACATCATCAATAATTAAGTCAAACTAATGCAACTTTATTTGCAAAAGTCAAACTTGATTTGCACGTTCAACTCCAAAAGGAATCAGTTGATTAATCTTTTTCAACCACTTTCCTGATTGAGTAAATTTCGATCCCCTGATTTCTCAATCTAATCCTGACAGATCAATCTATTCCTGATTGAGAAAATTATGATTCCTTGACTGATCAATCTATTCCTCAATCTCACTAATCATTCAATCTATTTCTTCAATCACACAAATTGTGCAATCTATTTTGCACAGATTATTATTATCTTAATCCTCTCAACACCTTTCAACCGTCCATCTTGATTCAACATTGTTTAATCTTGATTGTCCATTTCAAATCAATTTTTCTATATATAAAACCTCTTTCCTCACAAAAAAAGGATCGGAGGTCAACCTATTTAGATAATGAAGTAATGCCAAAACACCATTGATAGAGCTTCAACATATCTTCAATCAACCAACCAAGCCATCACATCAAAGATTCACACATGAACTATGGAGGCTTCACAGTGATACAAGCAACTACATCCTTGTGTTCAAATATACTCTGATACGAGATGGGTAACATTTTTATTATTGAACTCAATTATTTATGTGCTTCATTTTCATGATCTTGAATTTAGTGTTCTAAATTGTGCATTTCATAAGTGTAGGAATAAATCTTAGATTAGTGTTCTTCATCATAGATTAAATCTCTATTTTAGTTCCATTTTTCTTATTTATATCTATGATTTTCCCCCTCACACATTTTGGCATGCCCGGTAGGACCACGGTCTTAAATACCAATGTGTCTATGAGTTTGACTTGAAGTTGTAGGTTTCCATAGTGTTTTTGAAAAAGTTTCATGCACTGTTCCAGAAATTTTCACACCTACCTATCAAGAAATCTATGCACTTTACTCTAAAAACCCCGCACTTGACACTAAGACCTATGCATCTACAAATTTTCAGTGCATCTAATTGATGATAGAGGGTGCACTTTCCTATTTTCAACACTTTTTCTCTGTCAAACTTGTGTCCAAGATCTGCTAATGAGAATTTGATTTTTTCACTAACAAATGTCTAGTTTTGAGTGTGCAACAAGTATTAACATTTTGTATGTAGGATCAAGAAACCACTAACACATTTTATGTAGGGAAGACGAACAGTCCAAGAGCTTCAGATTTTCCATACTTTTTTAAGTTATAAATTAGTTTATTTGGTGCATTAAAAATAACAATGTATTTGTTTTTCAAAGCTCTAAAATGAACCATTTCAAAACTTTCTAAAGTTAGGAAATTTCATTTAGATCTTAAAAAAAACCCTACAAACCACACATTTCAATTTGGGTGCTCTAAAAGTGAACAATTTTAAAGCTTTCTTAAATTAGGACTCTTGATTTTGGTGATTAAAAATAACAACACAAATGAAACACTTCATTTTTGGTGCTCCAAAATAAACGATTAAAACATTTTCAAGTTAGGAACTTTCATTTTAGTGCTTAAAAAGAACCCTACAAACCACACATTTCAATTTGGGTGCTCTAAAAGTGAGGTCTTTCCAAGTTTTCATAATTAGGAATCTTTATTTTGATGCATAAAAAGAATAATACAAATGACAAAAAGTGATTTCCTTTTGTTGACACACACTCGCATTTTCCTTTGTTGACCAAGTAAGACCAGGATTGATTTAGAAACACTCATATTTGGGCTTAAAAATGGACAAATCATTATTTTTGTCTTGCACCTTTGCTATTATATTGATTGATATCTAGAAACACTTCCATTGGATGCAATTAGAAAGAATCATTGATATCTTATTCACATATTTTTGGGGATAGCATCACTTGAGGTGCTTAAAAGGAATAAAATTGCTATGAATTATATGTCGTGCATTCAGAGTTTGGCATCCTAGATGGTTGTTTTCTCCCCTTGCACATTTTGGTGATCTTGGGTGAGCGAAAACATCTTGAGCTTTGCACCTTTATTTTCAAATCATACCATTTATAGGGCCTATGTATTGAGACACATCTTGTGTCAAAGAACTCATAGGTAACCCAAGCAGTACTCTCTTTTTGGATTGCTATATAAATGAAAGTTGGTGTGAGGAAAGTTCTCACCTATCGGTTGATATTGTCTTGTAATAATGTCAGTCTCCCCTGGTATTTGTGTGATATGTTAAAACCCACAAGGGCTAGCAAGCCTCTTAATTGACAAAAACACTACATGTATAAACAATTGAAACTCATAACCCCAAAACATTACTGAGAGCCAAATGTTTGTAGAAGCCACCCTTTTATCTAGAAACATTCTTTGAAAGTAGTGCATTAGAATTTTCTTTCGAGAAGTTACTTGCCAAGTATGACTACAGGCCCATGCCATAAGTTGCATGTAAAATTGTCCCTTCAGGGAATGAGGTAGGCCTACCTAAAAGAATGGTTTTTATCCCTAGGGTTGTAAATGTTTGTTTATGTTAAACTTTCCAAAAACATTCAAAACAAACTTGACATCAAATATTGTGCTTGATATAAAAAATAATACATCCAAACAAACACTAAACATGATGGTTGAATCACAAAACCTTTGACTTAGTGTATGCTTGTAAAAGGAGCCCTGCATTTTCATTCCTTGAACATATTTTCCTTAAAGGTTTCTAGATATCTAGGCTTTAATTTTAGGTTGCATTGGATCAAAGTAAGCATTTGGGAGCTATGGCTTAGGTGTCATGATTTCAAAACTTGAAGCCATAGACATAAAGGTCACACAATACCATTATTTTTGAGTTAGTACAGTGCTGTTATATCACTTGCCATACTCCAAAAATAGAGAAATTGAAGAGAAAACCAACTTTAACTTGCAAAAATTCGAAGAAAGATTACTCAAACTGGTAACAAAATACACAAAGACCAACTTTGTACAAAATTCCAGCATAGTTGCCCCATTTTCTACTATAGTTGCTAAAATTTCATTGCACTTGCTCTCTATATTGAAAAAGCCACAAATGAAAATTAGTTGTATTTGATAGAAACCACACACTTGATGTAGAACCCACACACTTGCTTCTTTTTCTCACACTTGCTTATGAGAAACTAGCACACTATGCTCACATTTTCCCAAGAAACTCACTTTAGCCTGAGCAATCATTGCATTTGATAGAAACACACAAAATCCACACTTGCCATTCCAGCTCATACTTTCTTTCCAAAATCCCACACATTTGATACATTCTAGGTCGTAGTTGATAAATTTGGCTACTCTTTCTCACAATTCAACACTTTTTCTTAGAAACCAACACTATTGCTCTATCCTACTAACACTTGGGAAAAATGAACCAAAGTTGCTTACAAGATCCTTGTTAGAAAAAAAAATGGAAAACTAGATAAGTCATATAGTCTTTCATCCACTTTCACCATTCCATCCTACTTTCATAAATTAGAATCAAAGCACACAAACCTAGATTATTCCCTCACCCGCACTTCTAAGATATCAATAGTTACTTGGGACTCACAAATAGCTCAAGTAAGCTTTTTTGTAACATATCCTCTAGAAGAAGTAAGATATCAATCTAGGCCTCTCAACATTTTGATTTCCAAAAATAGTATCACCCCAAACAACACTCAAACCCTAGGGTCTTGAGCTTCATAACAAACCATATCAAAACATCCATAGTTTCACTGTATGACCATTTGGTGACCAGTTTCTTGGTTCAATAATCAAACCTTGTATCATTGATCCTACAACCTAGTCTCACAAAAATTGAAGGTGAACAAATTGATATCATTAGCAATTTAAGAACCTTCATATTTGAGAAGAATGAAACACCCAACCACTGGAGAAACACAACAAACATCTTAGATTAAGATGAAGAGAAAGTAGACCTAGCAGTTGGAAGACTCGTGTTACCACCTCCTACATGGCAATAGATATACACCCTTCATGATCTCTAGAAAGATAAAAATCCTTAGATCTAGCAAGAACAAAATCCTAAGTAGAAATCCCTATTATTACTTTCAAATAATTTCCCTACCCTAAAATTTTCCAAAGGGTGCATCTTGAGATGATATCACATCCATAAAAATACACTATACCATTTCTATTTTCACTTTTCTATGGGACAACCACCCTTAGATATAATGCACTAAAAAATAAAAAATAAAATCAACTTTCATTTCCCTTAAAAAATAAAATCCAAAAAAACAAAAGCATTTTTTTCCATAGCTAGGAGTCACAAAAACATTCACGAAAGCTTGGCAGTTGTTTATGACAACTACAAGATCACAACATAAGAAGAATATGGAAGCAAGCAAGAACAACACCAATATCTCACCAGCAAACACCTCAAATGAAGAAGGTGGCCCATGGGGCTATAGGCCAAGTGACCTTGAAACACCCCAAAAGAGACCTATGTATAGAGACACCTTCAGTGAGGAAGAGATAACCCACAAATGACAAGAAGTGATAGAAAAAAACAACCACGACTTAGAAAGACTAATCACAGAGGAGGTAGATACTGAGGAAGACATAAATAATGAGGAATTCTTTGAGCATTCCAACAACCCAAAATTACTCAAACTAATGGAAAAAGTGTTGAGAAAGGACCCAAATTCGTACTTCTTTAAGTTAGCATAGACTAGTGCTAAATTACCAGTGGATTTTAATGTGAAGGTCCTCAAGGATCCTAACCTTATTCTATTAGGGGATAACTTAGTTGTGATATAGATAACTTAACCCATAAAGATTTCGAACATGTCACCTATATTCTCACAAAACAGTGGTCAAACCAAGGAAAACCCCTTGTATAGAAAACTAACTTAGATCGAACAAGCAACAGTGGCACAATAGTATCAAGGAGGTTCATCCTAGTGTGTACCACAAAACAACAATCCACCTCCCAAACAATATGTACCTCAAAACACTTTAAATATCAAACCTTCCCAAAACACATAGTACCATCAACAAGGTGGACCATAGGCCCCCCTCCAAATTAGTACCATCAAAAAGCTAGACCATAGGGTTCCTCTCCAAATCAATACCATCAAAAATGTGGACCACAAGGTCCCCTCCCAAATTAGTACCACCACCAAGGTAGACCACAGGGTCCCCTTCTGAATTAGCAATACCACCCATAAGGTGGACCACAAGGTCCCCTTCCATATCAGTCCTAACAAGGAGTGCCATAGGGTACCTTCCTCTATTTTTCCCCTCAAAAAGGTAACCCACTAATTCATCATCAAGGAAACCTTTAATATAGTTTGACCTAGCAAGGAATTCCATAGGGAACTCTTCTCAATTCATCCCACCAACAAGGTAACATACCAACACATCACTAGGGAAACCTTCAGTATAGTCTAACCTAGAAAGGATTGCCATAGGATATCCTTTTCAATTCATCCCACCAATGGATCATCAAGAAAACCTTCAGTATAGTCCAATCCAACAAGAAATTCCATAGGGCACCCTTCTCAATTCATCCCACCAATAAGGTAACCCACCAATGTATCATAAGAGAAACCTTCAATATAGTCTTACCCAACAAGGAATGCCATAGGGAACCCTTCTCAATTCCTCCCACCAAAAAGGTAGCCAACCAACACATAATTAGGGAAACCTTCAATATAGTTCGATCCAACAAGGAATGCCAAAAGGAACCCTTCTCAATTCATCCCACCAACAAGGTAGCCTAGCAATGCACCATCAAGGAAACCTTCAGTATAGTTCATCCTCACAACAAGGAGATAACCCTCCTTACACACAACAAGCTGCTAACCCTCCTTATACCCAATAAGGAGCTAACCCTCCTTACACTCGATATGGTTACCAAGGTCATGTACCTTCACAATACTCAATATATGACCAAAACATGGTAGGACAACAAGGCTATTATATGTAGGGATTACAAACAAATGTACCAAAAATAGAAATGGAATTTAAACTAGAGGTTTTCACCCAATAGATAGTAGATATGTAGGTAGGAAAACAAAAGAAGACCTATACCATCTAGGAAATATGCCCATTTCCATTCAATCATTCTGTCACTGCAGTACCTTTTCCAAAAAACTTTGAAATACCCAAGTTTGACAAGCAAAAAGGAAGAGGAGATCCAATAAAGCATGTACGAGACTTCTCAGTATCACAAATGGAGGTAGGAAATAATGAATCATACCTCATGAGGCTCTTCCCATGTAGCTTAAAACTCATGCTATGGAGTGGTTCACCCGTTTGACACCAAGAATTAAAACCTTTGAAAAACTATCTAGCAAGTTCATAAGTCACTTCTCATTGAACATTGAGCAAGATTTCATCATCACAAGCTTATCTGATATCAAAAAAGTAAAGGAGATTCCTTTACCTCCTACCTACAGATATGGAGACAGAGAGCTAGCAGATGTAAATGGCCTATCCCAAAAAAGGAGTTCATAGACATATTCATTACCAACATCTTACTTGAGATCAACTACCAACTCACAATGTTATGTCCAGTAGACTTTGAATAAAAATTTGAAACTGGATTACATATTGAGAGAGCCCTCATTGCAAGGGGAGTCCTTGAATTGAATAGCTCAAAAGATAGTCCCTCTACTTCAAATGATAAACCCAAGATCTAAACCAAAAACAAGAACATTACAAATGATGGAGTAGTTGATGCTAGGGCACTTGGCATGCATAAAATACACCTCAAAACAAACCACAAGTGGTATAAATGAGCTACGTTTGAAATGATATGCAAAACAACCAACTTACCTATCCCAATAATAATCAAATAGTCAATCAACAAACAAATCAGGTTGGGAAACAAAGGAAGGATGATCAACTGAGGAGGTAGTTCACAGTACTAGGAGAGTCACTTGAAATGGTCATGTGTAAAATAGTATAGAAAAACCTCATTAAGGTCAATGATCACCTGAATTATGAGGAAACTAGCTTCAAAACACTATGGTCTAACAAAAAAGACTTGTGTGAATTCCATAAGATCAAAGGAAACACGACCAAAAATTGTATGTGAATCAAACACCTCATCCAAGACTTAATAGACAAATGGGAAGTGGATGTCAAACATCATCCCAAAAACAAGGTCCTACAAATATACTCAAACCCAATCCTAGACCATGCCAAAAGGAATGACAAAGGAAAGGAACAAGCTTACCACAATGCTTACTACACATACGGTAACACAATTTTAGTAACCCTTTCACAAGATGATGACAATAGGGAAAATGTAGTAACCATATGAGGTGGATACAATGAATGCAACGTAACTTCTCGTCGAGGAAAAGTTACAATACAAGATCCCCTCCCAAACCCACAACTAAGTCACCAAGTTATTATAGTATTGTGCAATATCTAAGAAAGAATATTGCATTAATATCGATCCTAGAATTGCTGAAACTATCACCCACACATAGGGATATATTGGAAAAATCATTGGAAACATTGGTCCCTAATGACCTCGATCCTAGTTAGTTCCCATCCATTATGGGAAAGATCATAGCCAGTAATCATTTAATATTTTCTGAGAATGATCTACCACAAAAAGCATTCCATAACCAAGCCCTCTACATAGAGGTTGGTGTTCACAAAACCATGGTCAAGTGAGTATTGATAGATAACGGTGTAGGTTTAAACATATGTACCTTAAAAAATTTCAAATAGTTGGGGTATTCTGATGATGTGATAGAAAAAGATAAAAGTATTACAATAAGGGCCTACAATGACCTTGAAAGGAATTTTGAAGGAACAGTCAAGCTACAATATAGATAGGACCAACTATCATAAAAACTATGTGTCAAGTACTTGACCTTGAGTTATTGTATACCCTCGTTCTAGGATGCCCTTGTATCCATGCATTACAAGCAGTAGCATCAACCTTTCACCAGTGCCTAAAGTTTCCCCATGAAGGAAAAGAAGTAACACTATATTTTGATCTTGAGCCTTTTCATTTCTATGCATAGTTGGAGTAAAATTATAATAAAATCCAATGTGTTCCTAACAATGACATATCCCTCCAGTCATTTTCATATTTTGACCCTTCCATGCTACCATCAACCCCAACCAAGAACACATCAAGTGAGCAACCGAAAATAGAAGCCAAGGTGCAAGTACTAGACAAGGGTAATGAGAATTACCATTTTAACCAAGCATTATACATCGGCATGATTCCAACAATTCCCATAATCTATGGAAGTATAGAAGAGATCAATATTATGCAAATGATAGCCATGCCCATGATTTTGACTAGGTGGGGAGACATGAAAGAAAACTAAATATTCAAGGAGGAATTCTCATCCATGATTTACAAGGACCAAAAGGAACTAGAAAAGCCACAACCAATTCTAATTGATCCTAACACTAGAGGTTATCAATTAGCTAAATAAATGGGGGTATCAAGGAATAAGTGGCCTTGGGCTACACAAACAAGGTCAGTGGGAGCCATCATAGTGGAACAACAAAAGAAAAATATGGGACTAGGTTATAAGCCAAAAGACGTGGTTACCCAAAAACCTAGATGAACCTCTTTTAAGAAACAAGAAACATCTACTAGCATTGAGGCACAGGATATCTACCATATCATGGACAACGAATTACTCATTGAAGGCCCATTTGAAAAATTTATCATTGATAGGTTCCCTCTCTAGTTCCTCAAGAACATTCTTAATCCTTATTATTACTCCAGAACATATTCTAAAAAATACAAATGGGACTCCCTGATCCGTGGGACATTTTTCAGTGAAATTTGAAGTGTCTCCAATACTCCAGAATTCAACACCATCAGAAAGAGAATGGCATCCTGATTCCAACGCAACTTGAACAGGGTGAAAAGGACTCCATTTGTGCAAGTTACGGCCGGTCAAACTAGCTTCAGGGGTCATCCAGAAGGCAAAAAAATGATCATCTCAGAAATCGACGAAAGTGGCATCAAATCGAAGGGCTCGTCGAGATGATTCCGGCAATGTTCGTTTTGTCGAAATCTGACATCGTATGCTCGAGTTACAAGTAGTCAAAGCTCGGTTGACTTGAGGGTACACATGATGACGTCATTATGCTGACGTGTCAGTCCGTACTGTACAGAATCCACATGGACGGATTCGGGCGAGACACGTGGCAGCTGAGTCAAATCATACAGACCAATCATAGCGTGACACGTGTCCAACAGTACAGTACGGGCATCGCAGGTGGCAGTCCAGTCAGCACACGTCATCGGCTTTGTCAGTGGTCCAGTCAGCATATGGGTGCGAAGTCAGTAGACACGTCGGCATCCTAGACGAATAGCATCTTGACACATGTCCCCCTCCACTACCGGTGATCGGTGAAGTTGTTTGTTTGTTATAACAAAAATTCTAATGGGTTTGAACCCGCGATCTCAGCAGAAATAGCAGGCCGCTTTCACCGTTGCACCAGCGAGCCCATGTTCAACTTGTATATGGCAAAGTTTGTTTTTATTGTTTGAATTTTGTGGTGGCTAGTGGTAAAATGTGGCCGGCGGGGTTGGAACCATTGACCACCCAACTAGCAAAAGAATAGCTCACCGGTAGACCACCAAACAACTCCGAAAATATGGAGTTTGTTTTATTTTGTTGAAGAACTATTAGCCGAGCCATAACAAATGGCTTAATAAAGACAAAATAAACAAAATACACCTAAACCATCTGAACCAAAAATATTGTAAAGAACAAAATAACCAGTGTACGAGCTGTTCAAGGAGGTTAAGCCATTAATTTGATGGTTAAGCCTTTTTAGGCAAATTTTATGTATAAAAAGAGGGGTAAAGATTGAATTTCCCAAGTCCAGGTGGTGAGAATGAGAGAATGCTCAGGAGAATTTGCAGACATTTCTGCACATCAGAGGAACATTATGCTGTTGTGCTTGAAGGAGATAGTCAATGAAGCGATTGTAACTATTTTTGGAGTATAATCGGATCGGTCACTTCGTTGGAGAGGGGCCTGGAGATGTAGTCCTTAGGGATGAACTCCGTTATCAATTGCGTTTGTTCTCCTCTTTATCTTCTCTCTTTCTTTTCAGTTCATTTTCTTGGCAATAATGTTATGTTAATTTATTCATTTAAGCATTGTATTAAGTTATCTTTTACGTTACGCATTCTAAAAGCAATTTTCCTAGATCCTAAATAGATCAAGTTGGTATCAGAGCTTTGTGTGTGGCTAGTATTGCAGAAATTGAATGCTAACGAGATCCAGGTTTCAATGAGGCGAAGGAGAACTTGAAGAGTATAATCCTGAGATCAAAAGACGAAGAGCTAATCCACCGTCACATATGGAAGGAAAAGAAGGTGGAAAAAGTTCAGAGCTCAGTGACAAGGATTTCCAGAAGCTATTTCTAAATATGAAGGCGATGGTGGACGAACTTTATGTAGAAAAGAAGAAGCGCGAAAAGGGAGGTTCTTCGAAGCACAAGAAGCAGGAAGATCAGAAAGACACAGATGAGAAAATTCCAGAAACTCCTTCTCCTCCATCTTCTCCCTCTTCTTCTTCTCCTCCTCCTCCTTCTCCTTCTCCTTCTTCTAATGTAAATCCATTTAAGAGCAAGTCTAAGCCTGTTATTAAGCTAGATGTAAAATTTGAGTTACCTAAATACTATGGGGAGTTAAATGCTGAGAAGTTAGATGATTGGGTCCAACAAGTAGAAGTGTACAGTAGGATTCAAGGCCTAGTAGAAGATGCTTCTAGGATCCAACTAGCCACTCTCTGGTTGGGAGGTATAGCTCTCACCTGGTGGGAGAGTAAGACTTGAGAAGAAATTGCTTGCCATGGTGAAGTTAATATGTCTTGGATGGAGTTTGTTGCTGCCCTTAGGAAACAATTCTATCCTTTAGGTTACATGCAACAGTTAACCATGAATTGGCAAACCTTTAGGCAAGGTAAGGGGCAGTCTATCCAGGATTATACTCATGAGTTTAGAAAATAGGCTATTGCTTTAAATGTTCCCTTGTATACTCAAGACACATTACTTAAGTACATAGGTGGTTTGCATTCTTACCTTAGGCACACTATTTTGATGTTGAGTCCCAACAATCTAGACGAGGTTTCTGTTCAAGCTACTCATTTAGAGTCAAGGGGTAAGAACACTTTTAGTGATAACTTTTCCAAGAATCCATCTAAGTTCAAGGGTAAGTCTAAAGGGAAAGAAAAAGACAAAGATAAAGATAAAGGCAAAGGGAAGAAGATAGCTACAGCTAAGAAAGAGGGTGAGAAACCCACATGCTCCCATTGGAAGAAAGAGGGGCATGATGATTCAAGATGTTGGAAGCTTCATCCTGAGTTGAGGCCGAAAAGATATGGAGGTAATAAAGGCAAGCAAAAGACTACTGCAGTGATTCAACAGGATCTTGGTTCTGACTCCGGAGATGAGACAAAGATTGTTGCTACCGGAAATCCAAGGTAAAGGGAAAGGTATATCTCTCTCATCTGATGCAAGTTTTTCTAATGCCAGTGCAAGTACAAGTAAAGAATCTTCTCCTAAGGTTGATAAGCAAAGAAATGAATTGTTTCACATTCGTGTTGTAACAAAACACACTAAGGTTGATACATTGTTTGATACGGGTTCCCAAGTCAACTTAATATCTGAGGAAGTTGTAAAGAAACTTAACTTGACTACAACACCTCATCCGAAACCATATCCACTCGGATGGGTTTGCAATGATGCACAATTACAAGTAACTAAACAATGTAAATTGAGATTTGTTATCACTGCAAACTTTGTAGATGAGGTAGAAGTAGATGTGGTCCCTTTGGATATTTGTGGGCTTGTGTTGGGAAGTCCTTATCTTTATGATAGAAAAGCAATCTTTTATAGGGGGGAGAATAAGTATCATCTTTTTAAAGATGGGGTAGAATACATTGTATGGGAACATAAGGCGAAGACTAATCTTACACTAGTTAATGCTGGTCAAATGAAGAGGTTGGTCAACTCAAGTAAGAACTTTGTATTAATGCTTGTAAAAGCCAAAGAAGATGATAAATCTGAGGCCTTCAAGGGGTGTGACCCAAAACATAAAACTGAAATGGTCAAGATTATTTCCACTTATGATGAGTTGTTTCAGGAACCAAAGGGGTTGCCACCCAAGAGAGAGATACAACATGAAATCCAGTTACAACAGGATGTACCACTTCCTAATATCGGCATGTATCGTTTATCTATTATGCAAAATGAGGAAATTAAAAAGCAGGTTCAAGAGTTGGTGGAAAAAGGAGTTATTCGTCCTAGTACATCTCCTTGTGGTTCTCCAATTGTGTTGGTACCAAAGAAAGATGGAACTTGGAGGATGTGCATCGACTACCACGCCTTGAACAAGATAACGGTAAAGAACGAGTATCCTCTTCCCAGAATTGATGATTTACTTGATCAGTTAAAACATGCAGTTTATTTCACTAAGTTAGATTTGCGAAGTGGTTATCATCAGATAAGAATTGCAGAAGATGATATTTGGAAGACTACATTTAAGACAAAACAGGGACTGTTTGAGTGGTTGGTTATGCCTTTTGGGCTTTGTAATGCACCAGCTACCTTTATGAGAGTCATGAATGATGTCTTTCATCCTTTTATTGATGATTTTTTCATAGTCTATCTAGATGATATTCTTGTATTTAGTCAAACTTGGGAAGATCATGTAAGTCATGTAAAGAAAGTCTTTGATGTATTGAGAAAAGAAAAACTATATGTAAAGATGTCTAAATGTGAATTTTCTAAGACATCCTTAGTGTACTTAGGCTATGTCATAGGGAATGGTCAATTGAAAGTAGACCTTGCGAAGGTCGAAGCTATTGTAAACTGGCCTAAGCCAAGTACAGTCACAGAGGTCAGAATTTTCCTAGGTGCAGTTCAGTACTGGAGAAAGTTTATTGCAAATTTTTCTTATATAGCATCACCATTGCATGCATTAACCAGTACAAGAGAAAATTTTTAGTGGGGAGGTCCACGACAAAAGGCTTTTGACACTTTGAAGGGAAAGTTGAGCACCACACCAGTTTTGGCCTTACCAGATCTACATCAACCATTTGAGATCGAGACAGATGCGAGTGGATTTGCTATGGGAGCAGTACTCATGCAAGGAGGTAAACCAGTTTGCTACCACTCTGAAACTTTTTCAGGAGCAGTAAGTAACTATCCCACTTATGATAAATAACTTTATGCTTTAGTTCAGAGTGTTAAAAAATGGAAACATTACATAACGGGGAAAGAAACTGTAATCCACACTGATCACCAGCCACTTCAGTATTTGCACTCACAAACTAAACTACAACAAAGTAGGCACTTTCGGTGGATGGGTTTTCTGCAACAGTTTCATTTGGTTATTAAGTATAAGAAAGGTACCCATAACAAAGTAGCAGACATGCTCTCTAGGCCTCCTATGATGAATGCTTTGATAATCCTTCAGAATAGTTCTATGGTTCATGAAAGTTTTCAGGAACAATATGCTAATGATGAGAACTTTAAGGATATCTATACTGCTTTAATGAAAGGTAAACATGTAGAAGAGAAAGATTATTATGTGCAGGATAAACTGTTATATCACTTGGGAAAATTATGTGTTCCAAAAGATGAACAAGCACAGGTTATTAGAGAAGCACATACCTCATTGATTGCAGGACACTTTGGGGTAAACAAAACATTGACTCAGCTGCAGAAATATTGTTATTGGCCTCGTATGCAAGAAACTGTAACTAAGTATATTAGAGGTTGTGTTATGTGTGCAACTAGTAAGCCTAGTAATAGGAAGTTGGGTTTGTACACACCTCTACCTATACCTTCTCGTCCATGGGAAAGTGTGTCAATGGACTTTGTTGGGGGCTTACCTATGTCTAGGAAGGGACATGATTATTTGTATGTAGTAGTTGATCGGTTCAATAAAATGTGTATTTTGATGCCTTGTAAGAAACAGGTCACTGCTGAACTGACAGCTCATATGTACTTTCAATTTGTATGGGTTCATTTTGGGTTACCTACTTCTATTGTATCGGATCAAGATTCTCGATTCTTGGGGGAATTTTGGTCAGCTTTGTGGGGACTCATGGACACCAAACTGAAGAAGAGTACAGCCTTCCATCCGCAGACTGACGGGCAGACAGAGGTTGTAAATAGGACAGTTGTGCATCTACTCAGAGGTTACTACAGCAAGCATCCTAAGTTATGGGATGAGAGTCTTCATTATGTGCAGCATGCCTACAACCATGCAGCACACTCTTCTACTAAGAGGTCTCCTTTTGAGACATGTTTTGGTTATGTGCCCAAGACACCGATGGATTTTCTTTTGGGAAAAATGATGTTGAAGATGGACGCCATGATGCAGAGAAGGCTTTGAAGTTCATCCAGAAAGTCCAAGCAATTCATTAGGCAGTGGAAGCATGGTTGGAACAGAGCCAAGCAAAATACAAGGTTCGCCATGACAAGCATCGCACTGATCATCATTTTTAGGTTGGAGACCGAGTTTGGTTACACATCAGCAAGGAAAGGATGCAAGGTGAAGGTAAAAAGCTTAAGCCAATTAGGTATGGTCCTTTTGAGATCCTTGAGAAGATTGGTACCAATGCCTTCCGCCTCAATCTTCCTCCATACATGCATATTTACTCGGTTGTCAATGTTGAGAATTTGAAACTGTATGAGCCTCCAATGATCCTAGATGAAGTCACAGACATTCAAGTTCCATCAGTTGATGACCTTTCACCAGAGTACATGTCAGAGTTGCTAGAAGATGTTATTCTCGACAGGAATGTCAGAACTTCACGAAGAGGAGATGTTGAGTACCTCAGAGTGGGCCTGAAGGGGATGCATCCAAGCAAAGCAAGATGGATGGAGATTGGTAAAGTGAGGGAACTTTACCCTCACTTACTTTCCAAGTAATCAAGCTTTCGGAGGTCCAAAAGCTCTCCAGTGGGGAGGCCTGATCCGGGGGACATTTTTTAGTGAAATTTGAAGTGTCTCCAATACTCCAAAAATTCAGCACCATCAGAAAGAGAATGATGTCCTGATTCCAACGCAACTTGAACGGGGTGAAAAGGACTTCATTTGTGCAAGTTACGGCTGGTCAAACTTCTAGTCAAACTAGCATTAGGGGTCATCCAAAAGGCAAAAAAAGATCATCTCAGAAATTGACAAAAGTGGCGTCAAATTGAATGGCTCATCAAGATGATTCCAGCAACGTTTGTTTCATAGAAATCCGACATCGTATGCTCGAGTTACAAGCAGTCAAAGTTCGGTTGACTTGAGGGTACACATGATGACGTCATCATGCTGACGTGTCAGTCCGTACTATACGGAATCCACATGGAAGGATTTGGGTGAGACACGTGGTAGCTGAGTCAGATCGTACGGACCAATCATAGCGTGACACGTGTCCAACAATACAGTACGGGCATCGCAGGTGGCAGTCCAGTCAGCACACGTCATCGACTTTGTCAGTGGTCCAGTCAGCGTACGGGTGCGAAGTCAATAGACACGTCGGCATCCTAGATGAATAGAATCTTGACAGGTGTCCTCCTCCACTACCAGTGATCGGCTAAGTTGTTTGTTTGTTATAACAAAAATTCTAACGGGTTTGAACCCGCGATCTCGGCGGAAAAGCGGGCCGCTTTCACCGTTGCACCGGCGAGCCCGTGTCCAACTCATATATGGCAAAGTTTGTTTTTATTGTTTGGATTTTGCAGTGGCTAGTGGTAAAATTTGGCCGGTGGGGTTGGAACCGCCGACCACCCAACTAGCAAAAGGATAGCTCATCGGTAGACCACCAAAAAACTCCGAAAATATGGAGTTTGTTTTATTTTGTCGAAGAACTATTAGCCGAGCCATAGAAAATGGCTTAATAAAGACAAAACAAACAAAATACACCTAAACCATCTGAACCAAAAATATTGTAAAGAACAAAATAACCAGTGTACGAGTTGTTCAAGGAGGTTAAGCCATTAATTTGATGGTTAAGCCTTTTTAGGCAAATTTTATGTATAAAAAGAGGAGTAAAGATTGAATTTCCCAAGTCTAGGTGGTGAGAATGAGAGAATGCTCAGGAGAATTTGCAGACATTTCCGCACATTAGATGAATGTTATGCTGCTATGCTTGAAGGAGATAGTCAATGAAGCAATTGTAACTATTTTTGGAGTATAATCGGATCAGTCACTCCGTTGGAGAGGGGCCCAGAGACGTAGTCCTTAGGGATGAACTCCGTTATCAATTGTGTTTGTTCTCCTCTTTATCTTCTCTCTTTCTTTTCAGTTCATTTTTTTGGCAATCATGTTATGTTAATTTATTCATTTAAGCATTGTATTAAGTTATCTTTTATGTTACGCATTCTAAAAGCAATTGTCCTATATCCTAAATAGATCACTCCCCTTCCTTTTTCACTAGATATGATTTCCCCAATTCTATTAATGATGACCTAGACACTCAATGGGAAAAAGACACCTGAGCAATACTTACCATTTTGACAACCTCCATAAGTTTTATATATAATTATGATAGCCTACCACTTCTCTACCCAAAATTGATAGACTAGGATCAACAACAACATAGACCTATTTTGGATCAATTCTAGAATGATGAGGCAATCAAGGAGTTCATGGGACTATTACCAAACATACTAGTAGGAGATCACAAAGCGGGGTTCCTCAAGGAACTTGAAAAAGATGCATATTTCAGTGGAGAGATTGAATCTTCCAGTCATAAAAATGAAAGAAAAACATAAAATACGATCTCATAGAGAATACCACACTATGGCTCTATTAGTTCCGGAAAGGAAGAAAATAAAGGACACATCCAATGGTGAAAACCTCCCCAAGGCACCCGGGGATGGAGGGTTCAATCTCTCCATATCTAAATACCAAGAAAGATCAACCCTCTTGGTAGAAGAAGCAAAGTCCATAAATGTTGGCACCATAGAGAATCCAAAAATCACATACCATGCAGCATCACTTGATCCTGAGGAGAAAGAAAATTTCATAGCATTCATCAACAAGAGAAAGGTAAATTTTTCCTAGACCTATCCTGACATGCCTAGACTAGATCTGAAATTAGTGGTACATCATTTAGATGTAGTCGTTGGAGTAAATCCTATCAAGCAAAAACTTAGAAAAATGCATCCTCAGATAGCATTATTGGTAAAGGTAGAGCTAAAGAAACTACTAGATGTGGGTTTTATCAGACCCATCGATTATCCACAATGGACATCAAATCCAGTACCGGTGTCAAAGCCTACTGGGGGCATAAGAGTCTGCATAGATTTGAGAGACCTGAACAAGGCATTTCCAAAGGTTGACTTTCCATTGCCAAGTATTGACATGATTGTGGATCTAATAGTAGATCATTAGATGCTATCCTTAAATGGTTTCTCCTGATATAACCAGATAAAGATCTCTCCATATGGTCAACACAAATTAGCATTTACTTGCGCTTGGGGGACCTTTTGCTGGAGTATAATGCCCTTTGGCCAAAATAATGTAGGAGCAACATATCAAAGAGAAATGACAACCATATTCTAGATGTGCTACACACCATCATGGAAGATTATGTGGATGATATTCTAGCAAAGTTCATCAAAAGGGAAGATCACTTGTCAAATATTGTAAGGGTAGTTGATCACCTTGAACAATATAATTTGAGACTCAATCCCAAGAAATGTGTGTTTGGAGTAACATCCAAGAAACTGTTAAGATACATAGTGTCAAGAAGGGGGATCAAAGTGGATCCTACAAAGGCAAAAGCTATTCTAGAGATGCCTCCACCAAAAACACTAAAATAGCTGAGGGGTTTATAGGGAAAGCTGCAATCCATCAGATGATTTATCACAAAACTAGTAGAAAAATTTCACCCTTTCACTCATCTCCTACATAAGGACATCACTTTCAAATGGGATAGAAGATGTGACCAAGTGTTCCAACAAGTCAAGGAGTACCTACTTACTCCTTCTGTACTCATGCCACCTATCCTAGATAAGAAAATAGTGCTCTATGTATCTACTACACAAGCAACATTGAGAGCTCTCCTAGCCTAGCTAGATGATGATAATAAAGAAAGAGCATTCTACTATACTAGCCAAACATAGGTGGGCTATGAACTAAACTACTCACCCATAGAAAGAGTGTGTCTCTCAGTCGTATTTGTTACACAAAATTTGAGACACTACATCTTAAATAGGAAGGTAAAGTTAATTTCAAAAGTAGACCCACTAAAGTACCAAGAAAGGCCTAATAGGCTGAATTGCAAAATGGGTGATGATCCTGAGTGAATTTGATATAGAGTATGTGGATAGAAGAGCTATCAAGGGAAAAATCATAGTAGACTAGCTAGCCAAAGCATCCATAGATGATCACAAGCCTCTCACCGTGGACTTTCCTGATGAAACTATCCTGATGATAGAACAGAAAGGCCATTAGACTCTATAATTTCACGAGTCTCACACTAGAGAAGTGGTCTTTTTCTCACACCATAGGGAGAGAATATACCCTATTGGCATATGGATTTGGGAGATTTCTTTTGGTTTTTAGTGTTGTCATTGATGGCAATTGGAATCAATAGTGTGGTCTGTAGTTTAGAAGCAGTTCCTACCGGAAAGGAAAGTAGAAGAGAATATTCTATCGACAGAATGTATGAAGAAAAGAGTATCTGGTTGGTAAGTTGATCTGAATACTTCACCAAATCATTATTTTGTTGTGTGGATCCCCAGGAAAGCTTGTCAAGCATGTATGCTACCTGTTTGATAATTTTTACGATATTACATTGATTCATGTATGAGTTTGGAGATTCGATAGAATAATTTATTGCTTATTTTCTCATTATAGCCGACCTGTTGTGTATGGCGTGTTCTAGATGAATGAGGAGTATGTGTTTAAATATTTCCTATGTTGGGAATTTTTGTTTGGGTCCCTACTATAGTCTAGCTAACTTGTGTGGGTATGCATTAATTCTAATTGGTGATTTGAGCTGACTTGTGGAAGAATATTATATTCTATTTGAAGCTGACATATAATAATAAAATTCTTGTTAGCATATATATAGATGAGATTGGTAAATAATTTTGTATATGAGGTATGAAGTGGTGAAAAGGTGTGTGTGAAAAAGTGGAGAACAGTTGCATGTGGTAATATCAGAAGATCTGTCGAGCGAATTTTGTTTGTGTAGCAGAAGGGTTTTTGCAGAGAAAAACAAAGAAAAAGTGTGAATTGGATAGAAGGCCCAAAATCCATTTCATGTGCTTCATTGGAATTGAATCTAGGCATTTAGAGATGTTATTTTCTCAGTTCATATTTTGAATAGTTTTAATCCAAACTCCTTTTGGACAACGAGTCCTCTTTTGTATTTTGAGCAGTGGGCTCTAGGTAGTGTGCTTGAATGCAAGTGCATTCCCTTTTTGTCATACTTTAAAAAAAGTATAATTTGTGGATTAATCTCCACCGTGGATTTTCCCCTAACAAGTTTTCCATGTAAAAATCTTCGTGTTATGGTGTTCACATTGTCTTGTTAATGTGCATGGATGTTTCCTTCTATTTATTTGTTGTTGATAGTTTAAGATCTAATTTGAAATTCAAATATTGTGGAATACTGATTCCCTTGCCCCTCTCAGTGTTCTTGGTGTCCAACATACCCAAGGAATAGAAAATTGTTTTTCCATGCATGAACAATATCTCAAAATATTAAGTTCTTATCATAGTGCTTAAAGTGGCTATTGAATGGAAAATAAAAAAGCTACAGGTCTTCGAAGATTCTCAACTAGTGATCAAATAGGTGAATGATGAGTACCAGACAAAAGATGACAAAATGATGCCATATAAAAGGATGGTGGAAAACTTCAAGGAATAATTTTTCACAATAACCTTCGAGAAAATTCCTTGAATCAACAATAGAGTTGTCGATGCAATGGAAATAATAGGCTCACTACTATTCCATAAAATGTGCCTAAGTATGAGTTCCTCATGGAACAACTGCTCATACCTACATTCAATGTCCTAGAATGGGAACTAGTATATATTGTTGTTGGTCCTAACTCCCCATGGAACCAAGATACTTTTGACTACATCCAGGATTGTATCACACCACTTGACCTAATGACCACCTAAAGAAAATTATTCACCTATAGAACTTCTCATTTTACCATCCTAGGAGACACCCTATATCGTCGTAGTCTAGATGGTATCTTACTCTGGTGCCTCAATGCAAAAGAAACACAAATAGTCTTACAAGATGTACACAAAGGTATTTGTGGATCTCACTCTAGCGGACCTATTCTAGTCCAAAAGTTGCTAAGAATAGTGTACTAATATCCCTCCATGGAGTAGAATTGTATTCAATATTTTCAAAACTATTAGCAATGTCAGCAACACAATGATCTTGTTCATGCACCATCATAGGAGTTGAGACCCATCACCACACCATGGCCTTTCTTGCAATGGGTATTAGACCTAGTAGGGAAGATATCACCCACTTCATTTAATGGGCACAAGTTTATTATCACATCAATAGAGTATTTCACTAAATGGATAGAGGTAATTCCATTGACCTATATAACTATAAAATAGATATCAAAATTCATTTTGAATTATCTAATCTGCAAGTATGGAATTCCCCAAATGATAATAACAGACAATGGAACCCCATTTAAAAATTAGGATGTTCAAGAGCTTTGTTCCCAATTTTCTATCCAGCATAGACTTTCCATGCCCTACTATCCCCAAGGAAAGGGTTAGGCTGAGGCATCTAACAAAACAATCCTAAAAAAACTAAAAAATATTGTCAATGATGTTGGTCATGATTGGAATTTACAACTAAACCTAGCCCTATGGGCTTATTGAACTAGCATCCAAACACCTACTAGTGCCACACCATTTTCTTTGGTCTATGGATTATAGTTTTTCTTGCATATCGAGGTCAAAATCCCCTCATTGCATGTCTCATTAAATGGCATGGTCAGTAATGAATAATATAGGGTATCCAAGCTAAATGAATTAGAACTCCTAGATGAAAGGTGTTTGGGTGTGTTTAAAAACTAGCAACATGTTTCTTAGAATCAGCTCAAATGAAGCTATGACAAGAAAATCAAGGATAGGAACTTTCAAATTGGGTACCTAGTTCTTAGAGAGAACCAAAAGGTACAACTAAATTGGGATGATAAAGGCAAAGTTGAACCCAACTAGTTAGGCCCATTCATCATCACAACAACCTATGGCTTTAGGGCCTATCAGTTGGCTACTCCTAAAGGAGAACCTTTTGTTGAACTACTGAACAACATCCACCTCAAGAAGTTCTACAGATAAAACATGTCAAAATACCCTAGGAAAAAGGGTAAAAATCCAAAAAAAAAGGAAAAAGGAATAAAAAATACAAAAAATCAAAAAGAAAGAAAATTAATAAAGAGAAATAAAATGTTCTTTGATTGAAAACCACTTTCTAGCACTCCTAAAATAGGTACCATAGTGAAAACCTAGCAAATATGTGCTATGTTTGAATAAGACTCACATCATTATCTATCAGTACTATCCACAACATCCACCCATTTTTCTCATAATAAAACATGTCTCCAACCATGGCTTGTTACTGATTGAGGAAAGTAGTCTTGTCTTCAACTGGGTGAAACTTCTTGAAGCTAGTCATGGATTAGATCTTAGAACACCCTATCATGGTCACAAAATAGAAAAAATCAAAAACATCTGAAAAACAAAAAAATAAAAATAAAATTGAAATACATCAAAAATAGAACATCATTGGGTTATTCCTTCTCTCAAACAGTGTAATATATCAACATTTTTTTGAACCTCATAGCTAGTTCAAGTAGATTTCCCACAACATATCCTCTAGACACAAAAGTGGAATATCAATCCAAGATAACAATGTTGTTTGAACCCCAAAAATAAGTTTATCCTTTGAGTAAAATGGTTGAACTACGTGGTCTCTTTGTGTACAACATAGGCAAGGCTTAAGAGCCACTGATAGCATAGGTCAATCCCCTTAGGTTTCTATCATGCTTTATTTCAACTTAGTCAAAAAATTAAAAATCCAAAAATAGTCAAAAACTCAAAATCCAAAAACATTCACAAAATAGAAAAGGTCAAAAACATTCAAAAAATAGGTGAACTATGAGCCTCTGCACATACAACATAGACAAGGTTTATCTTTGATGATCCCCCAAGTCCCTAAGTTAGTCCCCTAAAAATAACAAAAAAAAGCATCATAGAACTTAGAAAATCAAAAAAACCCACTCCATCATCACAATCAACAATAAATTGTCCATCCTTAATAAAAAAATCATTGCACTCACCCTTTGAAAAAATAAATAAACAAACAAAGAAAACATCAAAAGCTAGAACTTTCAAGCAAAACAATCATAACGATTTGATCGCAAAATAGGCAAAGACAATGCTAAAGTATCAACTACATATTTTTTGACAACATACCAAGAACATCTTGAGTTATATCTTAACATATCCATTCCTACGATAGACATGATCAACACCAGATATAGCCCCACCCCAAATAGATATGGCAAGTGATATAACAACATTGTTTTATTTTTTTATAGTCTTATTTTTATGATTTATTTTATTGAATCATTCCTAGGATTTGTCGAGGATGTCCATAAGGATTTAAAGAAGAAGGAATGGGGGAAATTGAGAATCATTTTTATTTGTTATTTGTAATATTTTTTGTAATACTACCATCGTGAATACTTGCTTTATTGAGTGTATGAAAGTTTTGTTGAAATAATTCATGAAGTAGTTGTATGTTAGGTGTTCTATACCTCTCTCTGTGACTGGTCCAAGATGTTTTTGAACACAACCCAACTATATATTTTAAACAAAGTTTATGTATGTATGGTATGAGAAAGAATACTCTTTGTTTGGAGATTCAAAGTCCACACAATGAATACAAAGTCACCTTGGTCATTAATACCATGGTGCATCATATCTGTTTGCTACATCAAATAGGATTGTTCAAACTATGAAGCCTTTAAGAAAAGAGAAATCAATACTCATCAACAAATAACATCAAATTTCTATCCATCATCAAAAAATTCTTCTAAAACTAACATCCATCCTACATAGCAATATCATTAGTACCATATCCATCCTGCATCCACAATGATGTCAATACATATCATGATGAAAATAAAGCAATGAAAAAATCATGTATCATGTATGGGGCATACATCCACCATATATCAAAATGATATATCGATTATCCATAATGAAAAATCATATGAAACAAAGTATGATCCATTTGTTCACATCATATGCATACATAAAAAAAGTACAAAAACATACATCATTATACATTTTCATCCATGATCATCACATAACATATAAATGAGTTGAATCAAAGAAGGTATATCTCATATATATCATCATAAAAAAAGGGAGAATGTCATAGTACATCATCATGAGTGAAACAAGTGTGATAGGATAATACAAAATAATACATATATATATGAGGCCTCAACTATGTTGATTAATATATATACAAAAAGCATATCTAGAATATGTCTCTAAGCAAATAACAACATAAAGATCAAGTGCAAATATAAAATTCCTGATAGGAAGGAGAGAACCCTATAGACCAGGCTATGAACCACCATCTAAATCTGGCTATCTAATAGAATGATCATCTGACTCACCCCCACCACCACCTACAAAACTAGGCTCTCTAAATTGTGGCCGTTGTTGTGCTCTAGGAACAAAGGAATCATAGAGAGTATGAGAGTATGTAGCCTTTGTAACAATTGATCTCGTTCTACACAAAGGGTATCATGCTCTACTCTAAGAGTATATTTTTCCATCATAATCACCTATAACTAAGCCTCTACAACATGTCGTCGCACACTATTATTGTCTCGCTCTACCCTCAGGCTATCCTTCTCTACTATCACCATGGCAATTTTTTCCTCCATGGTCTATTGCCGAACTATCTCTACAATCAACTAAGAACCTCCATCTCCAGGTGGGGGAGGAGGACCTAGAACCTATGCATGCACCTGAGCAATCTAATCACCCTACGCCTAATCACCCTATGCCCCATCCTGTTGGGACCTATCTAGCTGCTCTACAAGAAACTCAATGCATTGTCGCTACCCACATCTTGTAATACCTATTCTACCTAATGTAGGATCACCCCCAGAATTTGTAAATCTCAAAGGCCTACATCATGCCAACCACTAATAAAAATTAGGCATGGTACCCAAATTTGTTGAACCCATTGGCCAACCCCATCCTATTGGGGAAAGTGCTATGAATTCAATAGTAGCAGCATCTCTATTTGCCTCATGACCCTAGATATGGACCTCTCTAGTGGTCTGACTAAACCGAGCCTCATAAGTATTGGGAAACTGACCCTGTCTCTCTCCAAAATGATGACATACTCTTTTAGGTAAGTAACGCTCTAGTAGAGAGTAGGAATGACCATTCAACCATCTAGTCTTCCGACAGTACACAAGCTACTTTGGATCCTCGGGCCATGCCTCATAGTCGATATAAGGTCTCCAAAAAAAAATTGTGATGTCATCAAACACATGGCTCTAGTACAAAAGATCCCTATGCAAGGTGTTGTGTAATAAATCTCCATAATGATATGAGTATGGATCTCTGACAGTACGATGGACTATATCTCATCAAGTTGAGAAACTACAATGTTCTCCCAAGACCAAATATGCAAAAGAGAGACACCCATAGAGATATATTTCTTGCCCTGATTTACAACCTCATGGATATCTTTGTAGAGGTGGGTGAGCAAACACAGACCTTATGCATATCTAGTCCCATGCTCAAACATACCCTCAATACAAATACCCCATCCAACAGGGAACTAATGACCTCTCCTATCAGGAACAACGAGTCCCAAAATCAAACCACAAAGGATAAGAGAAATAGGGTGTGCGCTACCAACAAACTTAGACAAATCAATCTTGGATTATTGAACCTCCAAATGTATGACACCCACCTAGTGATTGTTTTAGTGGCTAATATTCACCAATTGGATAATAGTTGAAATTTGGGAATCCAAAATTGGCTAATAGTTTGAGCTACAATGTGACTTGAATCACCACATTTTTACAAAAAATTATTATAGTTTTATTTAATTTTCCAAATAATTTATTTTATTAAAAAATTTAACTCAAAAATTTCCACAATATTCAATACATGATTAGATCATATTTGCCTAAATTTTATAAATTATAGTAGAAATCTATATTAATTCGCCAATAGTATATAATAATTATTAGTTGCTTTAGGACCATATTTCTATTTCTTAGTTTCCACCATTGATTTATAATATAATATAATAGCCCTTGTTGTATTCCATGAGGTAAAATGTACCCATGATCTGTAATGCTCATGGGCACCACAATTTTAGATCTCATGAGCATTATAGATTGTGGGTAAATTTTACCTTACAAATTACGAGTGTCATTAGATCAATGATCTAAATGCAATTTTGAGCCCTATGAGAATTGCATATCATGGGTACATTTTATCTTGCAAAATACAATGAGATCCATTACATTATATTTTAAAATAATGGTGGAAAGTAAATATTATAGTCTATCCCTTCAATCCATCGATAATTTCCACCCTCGAGCCCCTACATTTCTATGAGAATTATTTATAGATTGGATAGATTCACCATCATAATTAATGAATTTTCCTATTATTTTTCAAGATTCGCCAAAATTTTCTACAAAATTTTAGTGATGTAAAAAAAATTGCCAATAAAATTAATATTTTTTCCCAAAAAATTGAAATATTTTCTAGAATTTTATATCTTTTTTTGAGGGGGGGTTTCTTAAAGTTATCATTGCACCCAACACATGCTACATGGCATGTGTAAGGCCCACCCTTTTTACTCAATAGTAGCAAATACTATAATTGTATCCAGGGGATATTTATTAAGTGATAATTAAGTAGATGTATTCAATAATGATTTGATTGTGATAGTTGAACATTCTTCTCATGAGAAAGGTTAAAGAATTCTAGTCCCTAAAGAATTTCTTATGCTACACATCTCTCTTTCATATGCATATGTAATCCAATTAGTGGTAGTTAATATGCATAATTACTTATTAAAAGAAAACTACTCTTCTTAACCTACCTTCTTGTTTACAATAGAGATGTTATAATGGTGAGCATACATTTGTGATATTTAGTCAATAGATATAAACAATGAAAGGTGTATTTTTACCATTTCATATACCCTCTCATGACTTGGCATGTACCATTAAAGGTTACTTACTATTGATCCTAGATCATATTTAATGTTGTAAATGGCATGTGGAATATGATTAAGTTCATTTTGCTTCGACTGTGTAACTATGATATACTAATGATTGCAATTGAGTGCACAGGGGAATGTTACCAAGTCCTCCTTTTCTTTCAAACAATAATCTTTGATGATTGAAAGGTAATCTTTGAGAGTTCATAAGAGGAAGATTGAAGAGTTGACAGTATAGTCGAAACTTTTGGAGGTTTCCCCAAGAACGTGAGTATAATTTAGGGCTTAACATAAAGGAATCAAGAGGGCGGGATCAAGCTTTGTATGGATGAGGTAAGTAATAACCTTACCTTGTTTTGCTTCATAAAAATAAAATTATGTTCTTCATATTTATTTATTCAACTATAATCCAAATCATTGTGATTCAAGATCCCTATTATGTGAAACCCATAAAACTTCATGACATTTTGGTGTGTTATTTTACTCCTAAAATATAAGTTGGTTTCCTTGAGTGTTCTTGGAATAATTTAACTATTAATAGGAATGCTAATACGCAAGTTGATTTAGTAGAGGTTAAAGGGATTTAATTGATTGTGTGATTATTTTAAATAAGTTATACTATAGTTAAGCCAAATGAATAATTTAAAAAGATAAAACATATTTAATCAAGAAGTAATCATATAAGTGAATACTATTAGAAAGAATAATATGTATTTCATTAGAGTTACAATATGTTTAAAAACAACTTATGCATCTTATATTGTGAATATTTATAAAAATACAATAAGGTATAAATAAAATACAACAAGGTATAAGAAAGTGTTTAATTAAATGCATTAGATAATTTGATAGATTTCCATGTTGAGTAATTTAAAATAATCGCCAATATACATTTGAAATTAAATATAGGAGATTAAATGTGTTTTCCTCTTGGCTGCATTGATTGCATGGGATGACTTTCGAATTAATTAAAATCACTCCAGCATATCGGTGGTTAGATGATTCTTTCCTTTTATTGCTAAAATTATTTAATTATTGTGGGTATTGCAAATATCTTCTACCATGTGTAGGGTAAGATAAATGCATAATATTCTCCAGCCTAAAAATAGCGTCACCATTATTCAGTAAACCATTTATAATCTTAATAAATGAAAGAAGGAAAAGATTAAAAAAAGAGAATACAATAAAAAGAAATGGAAGAAAAGGAAAAGAAAAAAAACTAACCTTCAATGAGATTTTATTGGATTAATAGATTAAATTCAAATTTTTTAATGAAAAAATAAATAATATATATATATATATTCTCAAAATATTGATAGATAAATACCCATTTCTTATGATTGTCATCACATGAACATTAATGAAGAAAACAAGAAACAATTTTTGTAAAGCATATTTTTTAATTTAAATAATACTAAATATAAATAAGGAATGCAACATAAAAACATAAAACAAGAAACAAATTATTATGCTTTCCATGAGATCACATCTTCTCGGTGCCAGTACACGTGCCTTGTCTTGCTTCCACATTTTGGATATGTGTCTACCAGAAAAGGATGCTGCTGGCAAAGGTAGTTACACCTGTCAATTGTATTTACTCGAAAAAGTTTCTAAAGCCTTTTCAACAAATCCATTTTTTATTTACGCCTTCCGGATGATGGCTGCAAGGAAGGAGACCACATTTTTTCCAAGCATTTTGCCAAATAGTACACACGCCTTGTCTATGTTTCTGCATTTTTCATGAATCTTGTGTCTTTGTCTCAGAGGTTTGTTGCTGCACATCCTTGCTAGATCTTGAGATCGACTGAAGCAGCAGCTGTAAGAAGATTCACATAATTTAAAGAAAAGAAAAAAATCTGTTGTGGCAGTTGAAATCCCCATGCCTCAAAAACAAATTTTAACTCACAACCGGTAGTTTTCCTTAAAAGGCAGCAAAAATCTTTTATCGAGCTCAAGAATCTGGTAGCTCTAAACCCAGATATTTTTAGATCTACTATTTGTTTATTGTGAATAGATTAAAGCAGCAGCTGTAGGGAGACTGATTTGATTCGTCTCATTTTATTTTATTTTCTTGTTCTTAAATTCTGCTTCGTTAGGGTTTCATAATATTTTTCCTGCAAACTTTGTTTTGTTTTTCATTGTTGACAGCTTGGCACAATTTGTGCAAAACCTTGAGGTAAGTCACTCGCCATGGTTTAATTGAATTTTATTATTAATTTTGAAGTTTTACATGGCTGGTTCATTTTTGGTTATGTTCTATTTCATTCTAAAACTATTCTGTTGTTATCTGTTAAATGAAGGCATTGTTTTGTGTTTTTATTCTATGGCTGTTTTCATATTTAAGGAAAAGAAATGACCGATATAAGAAATAAATGCTACTCATTTATTTTCTATCATAAGATCATATTCAGCCCTTTTAGTATGCAATACATACATAAAAAAAATAAAAAAAGATAGGTTAAAAACCATTAAATATACTATACATAAACATACATAGATACTTTTGAAATTCTTGACTGCCAGATCCGAAATATAGAGTGTCTCTAGCTGCTGCAGTAACTACTGATACACAACATTATTATTATTGCTTTTTATTTTTACTATTTTCATATTGTTTCACCCATTGGTATTGGAAAGAATTATAAAACTAAATCTTAAAATCTCAAGGTCTATTGCATAATAATGTTAAGGAATTTATATTCTAGAAAAAATGCATATGCTTAATTTTGCATTGCTATTATCTTGGTGTTATTTCTATGAAGCCATGTAGATCAATTTAATTGTGTTATATTTTCCTTATAATGATATGTTATTACGATGAATTTAAAAATGATTTTTGCAAATATGAGAAAACAATATATATTGTTATTCCCAAAACTAGTTACACAATCTTATAAGTACACATAAATTTTATGCTAGAAACTCATCTACATATTATAATTTAAAATAAATGAAACAAAACAATCCACCATAAAATATTTATTGACCATGGAAAATGAAAAGAGAGTTATATATATTAAATATATTTACACTTATCTGCGGATAATACTAATAACAATAATAATAGCAATGAAAGATAATTATGAGAAAACAATATGGACATAAGTTATTAGTAAAGATAAATAAATTCAATTATGTTCTTGGCTGGTGGAAATTAACAATATCATACAACCTTGCAACATAGGTGTTCGTGATTGTATGCAAATGTCTTCATCCTTGAAATGAGGGGAGAGTAATAACACTACTTGAAAATAGAGGGTAAATAAGTAAACATTATTAACCAAAACAATAAAGGCGGTGCTAATATATCCGAGTTATCTAGCAAAAATAACCTTAAAAGAAAAGAGATATTATAGTGGTAACATTATTGGGATTGAGTAGTAAAGGAATTAACCCTAATATCAATGCTATCAATTTAAATAGTAACTAAATAACAATTGGATTTCAATTGAGTGAGATAGTAACATTTATGGTAGATATAGTTTTAATAAAATTTAAATGAGAAGTTACAGTCTTCCATTACAGTTAAATCAAAATAAACTAAGTTCGTATTATTTAATATTGTTAAATTGTTCAAGTATTTTGTCACATAATAAACAAGTATTATGGGTTAAGGAGAGTATATGATGTTTAAATTCAAAAGGAGAGTATGTTTATAGAACCCCTAAATTAAGTAGAATTATTATTTATGCCCATGATTGTATATTGAGTGAAGTAGAATAATTATTTATTGGTGATTGTATAGTTATGCAGAATTATTTATTGGTGATTCTATAATTAAGTAGAATTATTATTTATTGGTGAATGTATGTTGAGTGAAGTATTTGACATATAGAGGAAACAAGTCACTTATAATAACCTTAATATTTTAAATATATACATCACGTCTTGTTGATAGTAATCGAAGAACATTGAGTTTGTTTATAAAATAGAATGTTAGTCTCTCTCTCTAGTCAATTATGAGAACGAGATCTATTTAAATATCAAAGGATTTTATCTTGATTTTATGAATGGATGTCTTACTTAATTCACCAATAATATATATATCTTGTTTATGATATTATTCTTCTAATGTTCTAACCTTTGAAGAAAAGTGTGATGTTGTGTCTAGAAAATATACAACATATTACTCGATTGAAAAATTGCTAGGTAATAAAGAAAGGAGATCATAACGAGTTTTAGAGGTTGGAATATATCAATCATTAAGAATAATAGGTATGTACCTTTATGATATTTGTTCTATATGCTAGTTATTAAGTTTAAACATTATTTTGTTTAAGGATGGCATGACTTTGCTTCAAAATAAATATTAAGTTGTTTCATTAGCTTTTCATATTGTAGTTCCTATTTGAAAAACATTAATACAAATCTTTCTTTTGTGGTCATTCATTAGTCTATGGTATTGCAATTATTAATGGAAAGGTATAGATAATAGAATAGTTTTTCTTGTTACATAGTGTTATTATAACTTGTTATGGTGTTATTATCAGTACATTTGACATTAGTATGGGCTTCATTATGATTATAAGAGATGGTGATTTTATTTTATACATTTTAGGAAACTTTCTTGGTTAGGTTAAATATTACCTTTTTGACAATTGTGGTTAATATTATTTATATAGTTGGACAATTAGGGAATGCATTAGTTGATGCTAGTTTAACAATCACATCAAGGGTCTTAGAGATAAAGAGCTCTTTGCTTAAATTGATTATTTTCTTTTTTATTTATGGTGTTCTTATAATTGATCTTATTATCTTAGTGAGAACCCTCATAGTTAACCATTAATTCTATTCTTTGTATGTATTAAAGTTTTGAGAAACCATCGTGTGTTAAACCTAGATGGTAATTTGAGTTTGGGAAAACTCAATTTGTTTTAGAAAACTCTTGAGAAATTCGTTGTGAGTCTAGTGTCAATCCTTGACCTTAAATAGTTGACCCTATTATTACCATGAGGAGAGGTGTTAGTGGTTTGTGTTTCGAGTTGATGAGTAAGCAACCATTTTGACTTGGCAATTATATCTCTTGTCATCCAACTATGAGTGAGATGGTTGAGTCTAGTTGGTCGAACTACGATTCCTCTGCAAATTATATACGTAGGCAAGGCCGTCAGAGATGAGCCCCTGAGGAATTAGGTCGGACCCTTAGGACTATTTTGTTTCTAATTCATTATTTAAGACTTGTCTTTTTCCCCCGACATTGTAAACTATCATTGATTTGTATAGTTTGTCTTGGTGAACATGTGCTAACTACCATTGATCATTTGTGTGTGCCAAGTCATGTAGACCTTGCAGGAACATGTATTGGGAGCGAGGAAATTTTAGTACGTACGATGGAATGCAAGAGGTATGTTAAGTCGACCCTAAATAAATAGACTCCAATGTTAAAAATAGTAAATCAATTTTATCCTTGCTTCTAATTAGTCAGATCATTGACTATAATCGTATGTAGTGGATTATGTTGTTATTGTCTTAAAAGTAAACAAAAAAAAAATTATTGCAAAATTAGTTAAGATTGTTACAGTTTTGTTAAGATGTTTAGTGTGTAGATTTTGGGCATTACAGCATGAGAACATTGTATGTAACAAGCTCACCATGGATAGGGATGCAAAGAATCCTCGACACATCCTTGAGTGTAATGGTGGCCTCTCTTATAGGTTTATGAAATGAAAATGTCTCTAAATACCACTGCTCCATGAGTACGGTCATCATCACTATATGAGATCAAATGGGAGGCATGTAACAAATGTGACGAAGCCTAACCTCATGTAGGAAATCTCACTCCAAAACATCAAAGTGAGCAATTAGATTGAATAGATCTCGATGTTGTCTCTCCCTTGGCTACTATGGTTTAAGGACCACCTACAATTATATTAAACCACAATGTTATGGTTTCAATCTGAATGCACAAAATGATATAAAAATGATGAAAAACAAGACTTAGGGTTCCAAATAGGAAAAATCTAGCAATATTTAGCAAAAGTGAGGAAACAAGAGCAAAAGCGATGGAAGATAGCAAGTGGGTTGGTTTAAGACAAGTGCATCATAATCAAAAGTGAAGGTCTTACTCAAAAGAGAAATTCTATAGCAAGTGCTTGGAAAATGAAGTTGAGCATTCAAAAGTGAAGATTTAGAGAAAAAGCACAAAAAAAAGGAAAAAATCTAGAGAAAATGTGAAGATTTAAAGCAAGTGTGTAGAAACAGAACAAGTGTGACCTTCCTAAACTAACAAGTGCACAAAAAATGATGTAATCATAGAAAACCTAAAAACCTTGCTATTGACTTAAGAAACTTTGTACATGAATTATGAGAACATGACAAGATGAAAACAAGAAGCAAGAGGGTACATACTGGGCCACCGATGCCTACAAGCCATCCAAACTCTCGAACTAGGTCCGAACAATGCAGGCCTCCCTAAATCCTAGGCATTACTTCTCGACAGCTGACAAAATGGGAAATCCACAAACAAGATTTCACTATAGGATCAAAGCACAAATGATGCAATTAGAACCCTAATTTTACCTAGGAAACCCTAAGTTTTACTTAGTGAACCTTCCTAAGTTGAAATTAGGACTTCCTAGGAACATTGAAACAAGCAACAAGGGACCTATAGACTTATTTTTGTGTCCTCTCTACAACTAAACTAAAATAGAATAGTGTTGTGAGCCTGACCTCAAAATAAAAAAAAATTGCCAACCTCTTGAGGGGGCAGCACAGATTCCTTCCATCATTCTACTGACCACCAGGGTATAGTGGGGTACAATGGGGAATGAATTATTTTCAAAAAATAAAAAAAACTTGATCTTAACATCAGAATCTTTGAAACAAAGAAACTAGTACTTTTTATCAAAGAGGGGCAAAATGTAGATATAAAATTGACCTAACACCTACCACACATACTAAATGACATTTTCACATCATCAAAATCATTATCATCAAGCATCACTATATTTCACATCAATAGCATCCAAAACTCTAATTTCCCCTATTAATTGAATAATACGACACTATTTATTTAATTCACATTTTCATAATTTTTGATGAATTAAATAAATTCCTAAGACCCTATTTCTACTATTATTTGAATAAAAGGACATTATTTAATTAATTCTTGTTTCATCAATTTTGACCAATTAAATCAATTACAATTATTTAATGAACTTCTAATCTTCACTTTATTCATCCTGATTAGTTAAATAACACCAATTATTTAATTACATTGCTAAATCACTTTATTCCCCTAAGTTAATTAAATTATTAAATCATAATAATTTAATTACGACACTTTCCCCCCCAAAAAAATGAATAATTAAATCAAACTATTCAAAACATCAAATATCAAATCAAACTAATGTAACTTTATTTTCAAAAGTGTAACAACCATCCACTTAATACTCAAGTAATCTCAAGAATTTACTACAAGGTAAATAAACTTAGTAAACATGAGAGATAATTTTTTTTTTTTTTAAAAAAACATTTGTATAAGCACAAAAATAAAGTACAACAGTACAACTTTTCTAGATAAATTCAAACTTGAATTCACATGTAATCATAACTAGAATCAAGATAATTCCTTACAATATTCATTTATTCACATAAGATACACTTAGCATAAAGATTAGTTTTACCTCATAGGTTTTGACTATCGTAGCCAGAACATGGAGCTCACTGCATCTGGAATGTTGATCACTATCTTCGAAAGCCTCAAAGAGTCTACTGCTACAGAGGGAGAGCATCATCTGAGTGCTTTTCCTCCAACCACAGACTCAAGTGGTCCCCTGCGCACTTCCAAACTGGAAGTAACCCGACCCTTCTCGAAGAGTATAGATATAAGGAATTGTCAGGTTTCTCCATCTTAGTCCTAGGGATGTGTCCTACAAAACTCAATCGACCATACAACTCTAGATCCCTTCTAGCTAAGTATGATCATTCTGATTGGTCATGCCATCTAGACATTCACCTCTGACTCGTCTTGGATCTGTCTCATCCTATAGTTTGCTTACTTTATTTGGTACTCTAGACACAAACTAGACTATATAGAAAATCCATTTTAGCCAATCTGACGTAGAACTAATCCTTAATCTAGGATATTCATTCAATGTAAAAATTTAGGTATGTCAAACCTTTTAAAAGTCCCTTATTGCATCCTTGCAATATCTAGGGTTAATGGCTTCCTGCCATTTTACTCTCAAGATTCAATACCCAACATCTTGATACATTAAATCGAGTTTCGTCATTATTGTAGAATCTCTTAAGGTATTATAAAGACTTCCTGCCTTGTTGTATGGTTTTCTCAACCTTTCACTGTCGATCAAATATGGTTTTCTCATTCTTACACTGTCAATCATTATATATACCTACAATGACATATCCGGCAAAAGAGTTATAGATTTCCTATGTCCTCCTTGTTTCAATACCAGGGTTTAGCTTCTCTTAACCCATTACCAGGAAATAACAAACTACCTTGTTTCCTAAAGGTAATAACTTAAGTGTAACAAAACATACGAACAAAATGCTTCTAGCCTTTCCTAGACCACTTGGCATAGCTCAAGTTCATATTTCACGTAGCATAAATATGCATAGTATTCGAGGTATTTCCTTACTAATCTAATATCTAAAAGAATACAATCATTCCATAATGCTAAAGGTTAGTTATTAGGAATCCTTTTTGTTAGCCATCTGAGTATCAGGTGGTGTGTCCTTCCTAATGTCTCATGGTCATGCAGCTATAGATCCACTCTAACTATGCATGACACAATTGGAGACACTAATCCATCTAGAACATTGTGGACCGACAATGCATGCAGACCGATGCATTACTTTGCCAAAGATTTACATACATATACTTTGTACAATGAACATTGTTGTATGTCCAACACGTTGACCCGATTTATAAGTTGTCATGTCCTACAGTAAATTCATATTGACCTTTCTCTCTAGGTCAAGTAAAAAGTGAAATCAATTTGATTCATCGTCCATGTTTGGACACTCGAGTCCCATCCTAAGCTAGTTTATGATTCAATGGGTTGCTTTCGTGACAAGGACTAGTGACTCCACGTCACCTTGATCCACTATCAATTTATATCTTAAAGTGAACCATATTCACCACCCTAGGTCTTTTATGGCTCATAACTTCAATTTAATGTATCATGTAAGTCAGAATCATATTCTAATTACTCTAGGAATACCTTTCCTTAACCAAAAGAATGGTTTCATAATGGTGATTAGCTCTAATTAACCTCATGAGCTTTGGGTGATAAACACTATCCCCACTAAGGTTATTTTTTTATAACCCTTATTTATCCACAATCAGTTTTCATGAAAATTGAATCAACATTTGATTTGAGTGTTGCAAGCACAGTTTAGTTTTAAGGCCGTATCGACCATCCACACAGTCATGATGGACATGTTAGTAAATGCAGACCGTATCCATTTAATAAGTAATAAACAATATTGCTCGACACTTCTTATGCCATGAATAACTCAATCTCGACTCGTTATATGAGTCTTAACCCTTTTATTTATCCATGCCATATCGTTAATTGATGTAAATATACATCGGGGTTTATGCATGAACCAAATCTTGATGGCCTCAAGCCACGGTTACCGTATGGATTCCTATGTGTAGGGCCCGGCCTTTGTGGTCTAGAACCATAAACATAGCACAACATACATTACAATATAGTTTGACCTATGTGGTCGAGAGTTATTAGCATGGGTACATGGTATAAGTATTGAAGCTCGGCCTCAAGCCTCGAGCTTAAACACAGTAAGGAATGTAATACAATTATAGCTCAGTTGTATGGCCTTAAGCTTAAACACAATAAATATGTGGCACTATGCGACTCGACCTTAAAAACCTCAAGCCTCTAAAAATAAGAGTGTTTCCATGAAACTTAATACATAAACTAGCTACGAAAAGCTCGACGCAGTTGATACAAAATTGAAATGAAAACGAATGAAAGACAATATTCTTACAAACTTTCATTCTACTTGAATGAAGCCTTTGAATGCAATCTTACCCGTTCGGTTCCATGATCTTCCTTGCCCTGTATCTTCTTCCTAGCATAGTGAGAGCACAACCTCCCATAACATTTCTTTTTAATGACTTTCCCACCATAGGCCACCTTCCTTTCTCACTTTTTATTCTCTTCTAATACTGTTGTAATATCTTTCACAGCGCCCCATTCCCTTGACCTGCCACTTGAAACGCACACAGGAGATGGATCTCCTCCACAAACAGGTGTCATTTTCAATTCTTATTGTGCACTATCCTTCTTCTCACTCCAAGAGGAGTCACCTCTTAAGCTATGGTATTTTAGTGTAGACAGGAGACGGGTCCTAATATTTTTCCCCATTAACCTGTTGTCATCCTGTCACAAGCGTATTGATTTTAACTTATTTCTGCCATGAACAGACCAAGCACTCCCCCCTCTGCACTCTCCTCCCCGATAGTTAAGACTATCCCTTCTCTTGCCGCCTTCCCCCTAATAATCATTTCTTGAATGATAGTTAAGGCCACTACCGGTGGTTGCAACAGCACTCTGGCATGCGTGGGTGACTCAGCAAGTGACAACGACCAATCATTGATCATGCCATCATGGGTACGAGGGTTAGCCTTGCATACTATCCATGGCTCAAGAACATTTAAAAGAGCATTCAAAAGATAACATCAACCACCCGAAAATTACTATGTCGTTGCAAGTATTAGATTATACTCATAGAAATATAGTAATCCTTTGCTGCGAAAACATTATCGATGTGGCTCAAAGAACGAACCAATTGATATTTTAGCAAGATATATTTATATTTATATATATTGGCGCATCTATGCCTGAATCCACTTTATCCATTTGTGGCTCATATAACCTTATGAGGATATTTAAATATGGCACAATGAATATAATTGTTGCCAAGAATGCTTGTCATGGCCCTAGGGGTGTGCATATGGTTTAAATATTGAAAAGTATGTGGTTGGAAGTATCTTAGTCTGATCTAATATAGATTAAAAGAATTGAACAATATCTACCACACATGACTCACGAGATTCTCTTTACTAAGAGTTGAGTCTCATTGGTTAGCTCTTGGCTTATCTAGCCATTAAATATTTTAATCATATATTTTAACATAATGACCTTTAAAGAAACTAAAAGTTTCATGGGCAAGAGTTGACAACATAGTTCGTTATGTTGTCCAATCAACGTACTCGCCAAAACCAAATGAACTCAATGTTGATCTAAATGATCAGCATCCTCATGTAATATCATGATGAGAACCAATAATTAAAAGCATATAAAGGTGGCACATCATACATATATGAACATATTTATACATGAGTCATTTTCGTTGAAATAACCTATGCATGTGTGTATGTATCCATACATACTTGAACACAAATGTTTGTACGTTGAAAATATCTGTCTTTGTACGCATATATGCATCCATGCACCCATCTATACAAGTGCATATGCTTACCTTATCTCACGTATACCGACATTCATATATTCATTGTTTTATATATTAAAAAGAGAGTTAATAACCCCTAAGAGAATCATATCAACACAAAGCTCGACTAATTGAGTACTATTGACAAGCTTCTAAACATGTTAAACAACATGCACTAGACATTAAACAACATCGACAACTTGTCGAATCGAGAAGTAAACTTAGACCAAGAGAGTTGAGTATCACTCACCCGACTCAAGTAGGTTCGACCAATTTGTGCCTACACAAGACTTAAGATGGCTTGAAACTATTATTTTCCTTATATCTATTCCCTTCTCTCCGATGATGCTCTCCCTCCTTTTCTCAGAGGGCGGAAACTATTCCTTGAATGTGACTTGCATTCACCAACTCAAGATTAGTGTATTATTAATCATTTCATAATCCTTATATGAAATCATCACACCTTGACAAATTTTGAACACATGTCAATTTTAGTCAAATAAACCTAACTCATGAAAACATTGATTTTTCCTAACATTAAATCATTGAGTTATGCGTAAGAATCATTTTCAACCACTTTCCTGATTGAGTAAATTACGATCCCTTGATTTCTCAATCTAATCTTGACATATCAATATATTCCTCATTAAGCAAATTACGATTCCCTGACTAATCAATTTATTCTTGACTGATCAATCTATTCCTCAATCCCACTGATCATTTAATCTATTTCTTCAATCACACAAATTGTGCAATCTATTTTGCATGGATCATTCATGTCTAAATCCTCTTAACACCTTTCAACTGTCGATCTTGACTCAACATTGTTTAATCCTGATCAACTATTTCAAAACACATTTTCTATATAACAAACCTCTTTCCTCACAAAAAAGGATCGAAGAATCAACCTATTCAGACAATGAAGTAATGCCAAAACACCATTGTTAGAGCTTCAGCATATCTTTGATCAGCCAACCAATCCATCACATCAAAGCTTCACACATGAACTATGGACACTTTGTAGTGATATGAGCAACTACATCCTCACAAATATACTCCAATATGATATGGGTAATAGTTGTATTATTGAATTCAATTGTCTATCTACTTCATTTTCATGTTCTTGAATTTAGTATTCTAAATTGTACATTTTGTATGTGTAGGGATAGATCTTATATTTGTGTTCTTGATCATAGATTTAGATCTCTATTTCAATTGAATTTTTCTTGTTTATGTCTACGATTTTCCCACTCACACAGTCTATTTTATGATCAAATCTTTGTGATTGTTTTCTTGAAAGTTCTATCTTTTTATGTTTTCTTTGTTTTTTATTTGTTTTTTCAAAGGGTGAAGATTACGATGTTTATTATGGATGAATAGTTCATTACTGATTGTGATGATGGAGTAGGTTTTTTTATTTTTTGAGTTTTATGATCTTGTTTATGTTATTTTCAAGGGACTAACCTAGGGTCTCAGGGGCTCATCAAAGAAAAGTCTTTCCTATGTTGTACATGCAAAGGCTTGTAGTTCGCTTGATTTGACAAAGAACTTATTTTTTATCTTTTATGTTTTGTGGATGATTATGAATTTTATGGTTTTGTGAATGTTTTTGGATTTTTGTATTTTTTTTAGTAAGTTAAAAAAAAGCATGATATAAACTTAAGGGGATTTACCTAGGGCCTCGGGGGCTAATCAAAGATAAGCCTTGCCTATGTTGTACAGGTAGACACCACATAGTTCGACCTATTTTGACTCAAATCATAAACTATTTTTTGGATTCAAACACTGTTGATAACTTGGATTGATGTTCCACTTCTATTTCTAGAGGATATGTTGTGGGAAATCCACTTGAACTAGACATGAGATCCAAGAAAATGTTGATATCATAGACTTGTTGAGTGAAGGAATAATAATTTATTTTTATTTTTTTTGTTATTTTATAGATGTTTTTGATTTTTAATGTTTTGTAAGTGTTTTTTATTTTCAATGTTTTGAACATGATAGGATGCATAAAGATCTAATCCATGACCAACTTTGAGAAGTTTCCCCTAGTTGGAGACAAGAATACTTTCCTAAATCAGCAATGAGCTATGGTTGGATACATGCTTTATTATGGGATGAATGGGTGAATTCTTTGGATAGTACCAATAGATAATGATGCAAGTCTTATTCAAACATACCACCCACTTGCCAAGTTTTTAGTATGGTACTTGTTCTAGAAGTGCCACAAAGTGGTTTTCACTAAAAGAATGTTTTATTTCTCTTTAATTTTTTCTTTCTTTCTGATTTTTCTTTTATTTTTTATCTTTTTTATTTTTTAGATTTTTACCCCTTGGGTATTCTGACATGCTTCATGTATAGAACTTCTCGAGGTGGCTATTGTTTAGTGGTTTAGCTAAGATTTCCCCTTCAGGAGTAGCCAACTGATAAGCTCTAGAATTAGAGCTTGTTGTGATGATAAATGAGCCTAACCAATTAGGTTCAAACTTTCCTTTTCCATCTTGATTTAATTGTACCTTCTAATTCTCTAAGTACCAAGTCACCAACTTGAAAGTTTCTATCCTTGATCCTTTTTTCATAACTTTGTTTGAGCCAATTTTGATAAAAATGTAGGTGGTTTAACATGCTCAAATTTATTTCATCTAGGAGCTCTAATTCATTTACCTTGGATACCCAATACTCTTCATTGTTGACTATGCCTTTTAGTGAGACTCACAATGAGGGGATTTCAAGCTTGATAGGTAAGATAGTCTTCAACCCATAGACCAAGGAAAATTATGTGGCACCTATAGGTGTTCGGATGCTGGTTCGATAAGCCCATAGAGTTGGGTTCGATTGTAAATTCCAATCACAACCAGCATCATTAATAGTTTTCTTTAGTATCTTCAGTATGGTTTTGTTAGATGCTTCGACTTGATTGTTTCCTAGGGGATAGTAGGGCATGGAGAATCTATGGTGGATAGAGAATTTGGAACATAGCTCTTGGAAATATTGATTCTTGAATGGGGTTCCATTGTTCATTATGATCATTTGGGGAATTCCATACCTACAAATCAGATAATTTAGAATGAACTTTGATATCTATTTTCTAGTGATGTAGGTCGATGTAATTACTTCTATCCATTTAGTGAAATACTTTGTTGTTGTGATAATGAACTTATACTTGTTAGAGGAAGCAAGATAAATATTACCTACTAGATCTATTCCCCATTGTGAGAAAGGCCATGGTGTTGTGATGGATCTCAACCTCTATGTTGGTGCATGAACAAGGTCACTATGTTGTTGGAATTGATGGAACTTTTGGGAATACTAAACACAATCTTGTTCCATGGAGGGCCAATAGTACCTCATTCTTAGAAACTTTTGGACTAGGTTAGGTCTTTTAGAGTGGGACCCACAAAAACCTTTGTGTATCTCTTGTAAGGATGTTTGTGCTTCTTTTGCATTAACATATCAGAGTAATATATCATCTAGAATGCGACAATATAGGGTATCTCCTAGGATTGTAAATAAGGAATTCCTATGGGTAAAGGTCTTCTTCTAGGTAGTTTCTACGTCAAGTGCTATGATACCATGCTATATGTAATCAAATGTGTCTTGGTACCATGGGGATTTGGGACCAACAACAACATATACTAGTTCCAATTCCAATATTTTGAATGTTGGTATGAGCAACTACTCCACAAGGAACTCATGCTTAGGAATATTCTAAAGAATATCAAGAAACAAGCCTATTGTTGTCATGGCATTGGCTTCTCTATTGTTGATCTAAGGAATTTTTCCAAAGGTTATTGTGACCAAATATTCCTTGAATCTATTCACCATCCTTTTATATGACATCATCTTGTCATCTTTTGTTTGGTACTCATCATTCACTTGTTTGATCACCAATTGAGAATCTCCAAAGACCTATAGTTCCCTTATCCTCCATCCAATATCCATCTTCACCACTACGATTAGAGCTTCATGATCTAAGATATTTTTCATGCATGGGAAAGAAATTTTGTATGCCTTGGGTATATTATCTCCTTGTGGTGTGAGAAATAGAATACCTAGTCTAGAGCCATGTTGAGTGTGGGACCCACCAAAGTATAGGGTCCAATGGCTTGTCCATTCTATCAGCAATATGATTTTGTCTGGGAAGTATATTGTAAGAGGCTTGTGATCTTCAATTGGTGCATCGCTAGCTAGTCTCTTATGATCTTTCCCTTGATGGATCTTTTATACACATACTTTATGTTGAACTCACTCAGAATCATTAGCCATTTAGTAATTCTACTTGTTAAGGATGCTTTTGCTAGTAGGTATTTTAGTGAATCTACCTTTGAATCTATTCACCATCCTTTTATATGACATCATCTTGTCATCTTTTGTTTGGTACTCATCATTCACTTGTTTGATCACCAATTGAGAATCTCCAAAGACCTATAGTTCCTTTATCCTCCATCCAATATCCATCTTCACCACTACGATTAGAGCTTCATATCTAAGATATTTTTCATGCATGGGAAAGAAATTTTGTATGCCTTGGGTATATTATCTCCTTGTGGTGTGAGAAATATATCTAGAGCCATGTTGAGTGTGGGACCCACCAAAGTATTCCAATGGATCCATTCTAGCAATATGAAAGTATATTGTAAGAGGCTTGTGATCTTCCATTGGTGGCTCTACTATGTCCCTTGAGTAGCAATAGCCATTTAGTAATTCTACTTGTTAAGGATGCTGAATCTACCTTGAATCTATTCACCATCCTTTTATATGACATCATCTTGTCATCTTTTGTTTGGTACTCATCATTCACTTGTTTGATCACCAATTGAGAATCTCCAAAGACCTATAGTTCCTTTATCCTCCATCCAATATCCATCTTCACCACTACGATTAGAGCTTCATGATCTAAGATATTTTTCATGCATGGGAAAGAAATTTTGTATGCCTTGGGTATATTATCTCCTTGTGGTGTGAGAAATAGAATACCTAGTCTAGATCCATGTTGAGTGTGGGACCCACCAAAGTATAGGGTCCAATGGCTTGTCCATTCTATCAGCAATATGATTTTGTCTGGGAAGTATATTGTAATAGGCTTGTGATCTTCAATTGGTGCATCAGCTAGCTAGTCTCTTATGATCTTTCCCTTGATGGATCTTTTATACACATACTTTATGTTGAACTCACTCATAATCATTAGCCATTTAGTAATTCTACTTGTTAAGGATGCTTTTGCTAGTAGGTATTTTAGTGAATCTACCTTTGAATCTATTCACCATCCTTTTATATGACATCATCTTGTCATCTTTTGTTTGGTACTCATCATTCACTTGTTTGATCACAATTGAGAATCTCCAAAGACCTATAGTTCCTTTATCCTCCATCCAATATCCATCTTCACCACTACGATTAGAGCTTCATGATCTAAGATATTTTTCATGCATGGGAAAGAAATTTTGTATGCCTTGGGTATATTATCTCCTTGTGGTGTGAGAAATAGAATACCTAGTCTAGAGCCATGTTGAGTGTGGGACCCACCAAAGTATAGGGTCCAATGGCTTGTCCATTCTATCAGCAATATGATTTTGTCTGGGAAGTATATTGTAAGAGGCTTGTGATCTTCAATTGGTGCATCAGCTAGCTAGTCTCTTATGATCTTTCCCTTGATGGATCTTTTATACACATACTTTATGTTGAACTCACTCAGAATCATTAGCCATTTAGTAATTCTACTTGTTAAGGATGCTTTTGCTAGTAGGTATTTTAGTGAATCTACCTTTGAATCTATTCACCATCCTTTTATATGACATCATCTTGTCATCTTTTGTTTGGTACTCATCATTCACTTGTTTGATCACCAATTGAGAATCTCCAAAGACCTATAGTTCATTTATCCTCCATCCAATATCCATCTTCACCACTACAATTAGAGCTTCATGATCTAAGATATTTTTCATGCATGGGAAAGAAATTTTGTATGCCTTGGGTATATTATCTCCTTGTGGTGTGAGAAATAGAATACCTAGTCTAGAGCCATGTTGAGTGTGGGACCCACCAAAGTATAGGGTCCAATGGCTTGTCCATTCTATCAGCAATATGATTTTGTCTGGGAAGTATATTGTAAGAGGCTTGTGATCTTCAATTGGTGCATCAGCTAGCTAGTCTCTTATGATCTTTCCCTTGATGGATCTTTTATACACATACTTTATGTTGAACTCACTCAGAATCATTAGCCATTTAGTAATTCTACTTGTTAAGGATGCTTTTGCTAGTAGGTATTTTAGTGAATCTACCTTTGAATCTATTCACCATCCTTTTATATGACATCATCTTGTCATCTTTTGTTTGGTACTCATCATTCACTTGTTTGATCACCAATTGAGAATCTCCAAAGACCTATAGTTCATTTATCCTCCATCCAATATCCATCTTCACCACTACAATTAGAGCTTCATGATCTAAGATATTTTTCATGCATGGGAAAGAAATTTTGTATGCCTTGGGTATATTATCTCCTTGTGGTGTGAGAAATAGAATACCTAGTCTAGAGCCATGTTGAGTGTGGGACCCACCAAAGTATAGGGTCCAATGGCTTGTCCATTCTATCAGCAATATGATTTTGTCTGGGAAGTATATTGTAAGAGGCTTGTGATCTTCAATTGGTGCATCAGCTAGCTAGTCTCTTATGATCTTTCCCTTGATGGATCTTTTATACACATACTTTATGTTGAACTCACTCAGAATCATTAGCCATTTAGTAATTCTACTTGTTAAGGATGCTTTTGCTAGTAGGTATTTTAGTGAATCTACCTTTGAATCTATTCACCATCCTTTTATATGACATCATCTTGTCATCTTTTGTTTGGTACTCATCATTCACTTGTTTGATCACCAATTGAGAATCTCCAAAGACCTATAGTTCCTTTATCCTCCATCCAATATCCATCTTCACCACTACGATTAGAGCTTCATGATCTAAGATATTTTTCATGCATGGGAAAGAAATTTTGTATGCCTTGGGTATATTATCTCCTTGTGGTGTGAGAAATAGAATACCTAGTCTAGAGCCATGTTGAGTGTGGGACCCACCAAAGTATAGGGTCCAATGGCTTGTCCATTCTATCAGCAATATGATTTTGTCTGGGAAGTATATTGTAAGAGGCTTGTGATCTTCAATTGGTGCATCAGCTAGCTAGTCTCTTATGATCTTTCCCTTGATGGATCTTTTATACACATACTTTATGTTGAACTCACTCAGAATCATTAGCCATTTAGTAATTCTACTTGTTAAGGATGCTTTTGCTAGTAGGTATTTTAGTGAATCTACCTTTGAATCTATTCACCATCCTTTTATATGACATCATCTTGTCATCTTTTGTTTGGTACTCATCATTCACTTGTTTGATCACCAATTGAGAATCTCCAAAGACCTATAGTTCCTTTATCCTCCATCCAATATCCATCTTCACCACTACGATTAGAGCTTCATGATCTAAGATATTTTTCATGCATGGGAAAGAAATTTTGTATGCCTTGGGTATATTATCTCCTTGTGGTGTGAGAAATAGAATACCTAGTCTAGATCCATGTTGAGTGTGGGACCCACCAAAGTATAGGGTCCAATGGCTTGTCCATTCTATCAGCAATATGATTTTGTCTGGGAAGTATATTGTAAGAGGCTTGTGATCTTCAATTGGTGCATCAGCTAGCTAGTCTCTTATGATCTTTCCCTTGATGGATCTTTTATACACATACTTTATGTTGAACTCACTCAGAATCATTAGCCATTTAGTAATTCTACTTGTTAAGGATGCTTTTGCTAGTAGGTATTTTAGTGAATCTACCTTTGAAATCAAATTTACTTGTATGTTTAAGATATAGTGTCTTAGCTTTTGAGTTGCAAATATGACTAAGATACATGCTCTTTCTATAAGCGATTAGTTCAACTTGTATCCCACCAGTGTTCAGCTGATGTAGTAGACCGCCCTTTCTTTGTTATTATCATCTAGTTGGGTTAGGAGAGCTCCCAATGTTGCTTGAGTGGTAGACACCTAGAGTATCATTTCTTTGTTTGGAATAGGTGGCATGAGTATAGGAGGAGTGAGTGGGTACTCCTTGACTTTCTGGAATGCTTGGTCACATCTCCCATCCCACTTGAAGGTGATGCCCTTGTGTAGGAGATGGGTGAATGGGTGATTTTTTTTTCCAATTGCATGATAAATCACCTGATGGATTGGAACTTCCCTTGTAAACTTCTCAGTTGTTTAAATGTCTTTGGTGGAGGTATCTTTAGTATAGATTTTAATTTTTTAGGATCCACTTCAATCCCCCATCTTGAAACTATATACCCTAGTAGCTTTCAGGATGTTACTTTGAAGACACGCTTTTTTGGGTTGAGTCTCAAGTTATATTATTCAAGTGGGTCAAACACCTTTGCAAGATTGTCTAAGTGATCTTCCCCTTTGACAGACTTTTCTAGAATTTAATCCACATATTCTTCCATGATTGTATGTAGCATATCATAGAATATGTTCATCATTGCTCTTTGATATGTCACTCCTGCATTCTTTAGATAAAAAGACATGAAATTCTAGTCGAAATTCCCCTAGACACAAGTAAATTCTTTCTTGTGTTGATCATCAGGGGGAATTTTTATTTGATTATACCTAGAAAAACCATCCATTAATGATAGTATCTCATGTCTTTTTGTTAGATCTGCGATCATATCAATACCTGGAAGTGGGAAGTCATCCTTTGGGCAAGCTTTGTTCAGGTCTCTAAATTCTATGTGGATCCTTATACCCCTAGTAGGTTTTGACATTGGTACTAGATTTGATATCTATTCTGGATAATGGATGGTTCTAATGAAACCCACATCTAGTAACTTCTTTAGTTCTACCTGTACTAATAATGCTATTTGAGGATGCATTTTTCTAATTTTCTATTTGATTGGATTTTCTCCACAGAATATAGAAAAATTATGTACCACTAGTGTTGGATCTACTCCTAGCATATCTGCATAGGTCCACACAAAGTGTATTTTTCTATCATTGATGAAAGTTGTGAAGTTTTCTTTCTCTTTAGGATCAAACGATGCCACATGGTATGTGATCTTTGGATTCTTTGTCGTGTCAAAATTTATGGATTCTAATTCTTCCACTGGGAGCATTCAAATTTATAGATATTTAGATATGGGGAGATTGAACCCTCCATCCTCAAGTGCCTCAGAGAGGTTTTCACCTTTAGATGCATCCTTTATTTTCTTCTTTTCAGGATCTAATAGAGCCACATTGTGGTCTTCTCTAGGGGATCACATTTTTATTTTTTACTTTTGTGACTAGAAGATTCAATCTCTCCAACAAAGTATGCATCCTGTTTGAGCTCCATGATGAACCTTACTTTGTGATATCCTACTGGTATGTCCGTTTGGAGTCCCATGAACTCTAGGATTGCCTCATCATTCTCGAATTGATCTAGAATAGGTGTATGTTGTTTTTGGTCCCAATCTATCAATTGTGGCTAGTAGAGGGGTAGGCTATCATAATTATCTATAAATCTTACGGAGGTTGTTGAAATGGTTAGTATGGCCCTAGTATCTTTTTCCAACTCAATTTCTAGGTTATTGATGGAACCTACAAATTTTTTATGTTCCCTCTCAAAGCCTTGTTACATTTTGGTTGATACCTGTGGGGTTAGAGTTTATTTTCTCTTCACTGTTGAGGGGTTATATTTCACTTTTGACTTCCTATTGCTCATCGCCAGTCATATTAAAACATCTTATGCCATCCACGATCATAGTGTAACTGCCCTTGCCTAGGTCTAAGTTTCTTATTTTCGAAAGGTTAAGTAAAGAGCATTTTTTTCCTTTACATCCTTTTCATTTTATGACTTGGGAGTCTTTGATCCCTTTCTATTGTATCATTCTTGAGGGGCCCCTTCATTAGAACTTCTTATGAGCATGTGCTTAAAATTTTTCACTTAAGTTTCGTTGGCCATCTCTCTTTATCACTCATCGCTAATTACTTTAGAAGTGTATGTTATGAATTGGTGACAAGCAATGAGTGGTATTTCTTTGTTTTTTCTCATTGTGAATAGTTGTCAGAGCTCTTGATATCAATGCATGATGAGCAATGTTCCTTGTATCAATTGAAAGATTGCCTATCACTAATGGATTTTGAGCCTTGAGTATCATAATAGCGATAAGCGATGGCCTCTAGCCTTATGTTCTTATCTTCATCACTCATCACGGATGGTCATGAAATGATAAATTTCAATTAGTGATGAGTGATATGATGGGTTTCTCGTGCATCACATATTGTGGATATGTTTTAAGTACTAAGTTATTATTAGTGATATGCAATACACAATGTCACTATGAGGATCTCTCATCACTAATTTCTTGCAAACCATATGAGGAGAATTAGCGATGAGCGACAACCTAATGTTTTTGTATTTTATCACTCATCTTGGATTCATTCCAAAGCTTAAGTTCCAAAATAGCATTGAGCGATGGAGTTATTTGTTTAAATTTTCTTTCATTAATCTAAATAAATCTTATCTACAATGTCTTTTGTACTATTGATTTTCATGCAAGTGTATGTGTCTTAACCCGGTGTTTTCGATGTATCTCCTATTGCTAATAGGATCCAAGGTGAAAAGTTTGAATTAGCGATGTGTGATGGGAAAATGAACATGATCAAGGATGGACCATAGATCCAACGGCTGAGATTTCATCACATGGATGCTTGCATCACTGAAGGAGCTAGTCAAGGATGAGGTATATTAGTGATAAGTGACAACTATTGCATGAAGAGGCAATGTCGCAAAATTTTGAGGATATCATATAAAGCAAGGAAGAAAGTAGTGAGGTGAATTGATAACACTGATATAGTTTTAAAATAGAGTGATAAACGATTAGGGTTCAAACGTGAATGGCTAATTTTCAGTTCGCTTGTGCGAACTTACTATCAAGCATTAATGGTGGCATGTTCATCTCTTGTTCATAAAAAAAGTAGATACCTAGTTGGTTGTGCATTTGGATTCACTCTCAAGTAGAAAGGAATACCATAAGCTAAGGAAATTGTGTGGGAAGCTCAAGAAAACATAGCAACAAGTGTGGTAAAGTGTTCACCTAGGTAAGCAAGCTATATATCTCTTTCTAGCTAAAGTATTAAGGTGGAATACCTTAGAAAGATGATAGGAAATTGGGAAGATTGTCTGCTTGTCCATTGTTGATAGCTTCAATTTAGTGATAAGTGTTGGGTGAAGTTTGGGGAGATATTTATGTGTTGTAATTAGTGCTTTGTGTTCTCATACTTGTAAAGGGTTTCTTTTTTACTGTAAGAAATTATAAACCGTAGTTCTCCTACATTGCAAACATGAGTGATCCAAATCCCAGTGAATCTAGTATTAGGCTGAAGAGGAAACCAAATAAAATGAGGGTTAAATGACTTAAAACTTAGGGTGTTTCATCTGAGGTTAAGTTGAAACCACTTGTGGTATCTAACCCTACACTGAATACTCCTGCAATGTCTACTAGGTCTAGAAGTACAAAGAAGGAAACATAAAGGAAGGAGGGTCATGAATTGGAAAAAGAACTATTGGTCAAGTTGTTGTGACCACAAGGTTAATTGATAATGCTAGTGAAATTGGTGCAAAGGCCTAGCTTCAGAGTGGGTGGAAATTGTTTCGGTATGCTTTTAATAGGCAATATTCTAGTAAGCCTGCATGTTACTTATGGGGGTTGAACCTTGGAAAGTTGGTGACACCAAATGTGTTTGTAGAGGCAAACTTGATGATGGGACTGGATAGGCACTATAATCCCATTGATAGAACACTCAGGAGTGAAAATGGTGATGTGATCTTAGAAGTCACTAAGGACAAGATGGTGGAAGTATTTGGATTAAATCCAAATTATACTATAAATTTTAAGTGTGTTGAGCTATATGTTGAATATGAGAATAACCGATTTGTATACAAAAATAGACTGCTTGTTCAACATAGAAAGAGGAAGGATAAATTACTCACTAAGGATTTTGAGCCTTTTGAGTGTGAGTTTGTGGATTATTTCAAGAACACTTATTATTTTCTGAATCAAGTGTTAGCTCAAAATTTTGAGGTAAGGATAGCCCTTGAATTATTGGTGATGGTGGCAGATATACAGAGTCATAATCAAAACACTAGTTTTGAATATGCCATCTATGTTGTTGATTAGATGCATGAGGATTTCCTCTATTTGAAGAAGGAGGTTCTCCCTTTTACATTTCCCTCATTATTCTCTACTAATGCATATGCTCTTATGGGAGGGTGCTTATGACTAGAAAAGGAAGTTGGAATTGATACTTAGGGACAATGAAAATAATGTTTTATTAGTACAAATGTGGACACACATCTGGGATCAAGATTGTTCCAATTCCAATTATATCTTGTTTGCTAATGTTATAAGATATGGTATCCTAGAAGCATTGGGTGTAGCACCTATTCACAGGATTTCTCCTAAAATTAGAAATATCATGCACCCAAAAGATACACTGAGATCTAGAGCAACACATAGTTGGGCAGATTTGTTTCTTCATTCAGAATATACTTTGATAAGAGCCTATGGGGCTAAAGTGGCACCACATTTTTTGCCATTGTATGTCTTAGACAGATTGTCCTTTATGGAACTCATGTGGTAGATTGATTCTATGGATTATGAGATGTTCAGGAAGCCCAGGAAGGGTACTGTGGTGAATCCTCAATGCACTTTTTCTTACTTCATAGTCACTGCCCTTGAGGGGTATGAAAAGTTTGGGTTCATGGTGAATAACCTTAGAATGACTTTTAATGAGATTAGTATTTTTGATCCAGAAGGATTTGTGGGAGGAAGAAGAGATAAAAACTTAAAAGGGGTATTCCATGAGTTCTTATACAAAGATGATGTATTAAGGAATTGGAAAAGTGATGAGGTTGTCATGACTAGAAAGAAGGAATGGAAAGCTATAATGAACATTGAAGAAAGTATCATAAAGATGAATTCCTTTTATATAATTCCATATAATGTAATTATAGACCCTCTTGAAAGAAATTTCACTATGCTAAGGGATTATCAAAGTGGTGATTTTAAGGTAAAGGTGAAGGAGGCTGCTAATAAAGAACATGTTCTAGAACAACAACAACAAGCTATGGATATCCTAGAGTAGCCTATAGATGTTCAAGAAGTTAGGGAGGAAAAAATTGTAGAACATGTGCTAGGGAATGAGGAGGTGGATCAGAAATTCCCTCCTCCTCATATTGAGGAAGCTCATAGTTCAAGTGTTCCCCCTGATAGAATTGTCAAATGGCAATATGATAAAGAAAGCAATGATGATCCCAAAATCAAGGAATGAGATGAATTCCTTGCTGATGATAAGTTTGTGCAATCCAAAGAATTTCAAGAATTTATGATTCAACAATGGAGTAAATAGATAAAAGAGATACTTGAATTAGCTTGAGCTAATGGTGAACCTTCTCATCAGGAAGAAGCTGAAAAAGAAGAGGAAAATATCAAGGCTAAAATTGCAGCTATTACTCCCACTGAGGCTAGAAAATTTGTCACAAATAATGCAATCATGTTATTTCCAGAGTGCACTATCACTGCTGCTATAGCATATGATGTAGTAAGAAGGGAGCCTTAGGCTTCAATATCTGAGGAGCAGTTTGAGGATAAGGTGTTTGGATATGGATATAGTCCAAAGTTGCATACTCTTCTAGTTTGGTCTATGGCATCTAATACTAGTAAACATGATGTTGCTAGGCCTATTGAAGAGGTTATTGGTTCCTTAGTGGTCAAAAGAGCTATAGACATAACTCTTGTCCAAGCAGCTGAGTTAACTACTCATGCTGCAATGCTTAGTGTGGATACTGCACAGATTTCTCAGAAAAAGTATGATTCTTTAGTGGAGTACAATAAGGCCCTGGATGAGATAAATAAGATGAGGGCCACTACTTAGGCTACTCAATCAAAAAGGAAAATAAACCTTCCATCCTCTTCTTCCTCAGATTTGTCTACATAGGATAAGGAAACCTTGGCCTTGAAAATTAAAGATTTGAATGATTAGTTAAATACTAAGAAAGAAAATGTCAAGAAGGAAATTCTTGAAACTATTAAGGTGGTGAATGAGATCTTTGAGGATGTATTAAAGCATAGGGTGACCGAGTTGGTCAACAAGGTTGATGATGTTTGGGTCACCTATAAGAATACTCATGAAGCAAACACAAAGTACTTGCAGGTATAAGAGGCCTTGATGAATGAATGGAATAATTATAGTACTAGGGTGAGTGCTTTAAGAGAAATGATGCCCAAAATGAAGGAGGATCTCGAGGCACCTTCTAACATTCCTAAAATCTTGCAAATTATTGGTTTAGTCAATGAGATAACTACCTTCCATGGAAAGCTAGGTGTGTAGCTCCAAAGTAAGCTGAAAAATATTTAAAGAAATGGAGGAACATGGTATGCCTCAGATATTGAGTCCAAAAGGTGAGTTGGAACCATTTGATACCTAGAAGAAAGATTTGGAAGGGATGCTTGCAGCAACTATGATGGCATTGACTATCACTGACTACATCATGTTGAATCAAAATATTGATACAATTGTGGAGATTGAAACAAAGATGGCAATTTTTGTTAAAGAGGCTAGAGTCTTAATTGATGCTATATACTCTTAGTATAGTACTAAAGTGCAAGGTTTATTGAATGTCAAATGGCCAATTGAAGAAGAGTATAATACTTGGTAGGAAAAATACATAGAATTAATTTGTGTGGGGCCTGATAATGAACAAGGTAAATAATGGATAGGATAAGAAAAATGTATAACCTAAATATAATACATATTAGGATTTTGATAAAACATTGCAAAATATTGTTCTCTCCTCAATTGGAAATGGGTAGCACATGGTGTTGATATGGATAAAATTATTTTGAATTTTTATCTGCTTTCCTTGTCTTGCTTCGTAAGTTTTGTTATCTGGTTCTCCCACGGTGGGAATTTTTTGAGTGTGTGGGGAATATTTTGATGTTGTTGTAACAAATAAATGATTCCTTTTGGAGGTGGGACCGATTTTCTACAATGATTTGAGGTCAATTTTTCCTCATGTTTATTTTCACCACCTGAAGACTTGAGTATAACTGAAAAAAGGAATATTGTTGTAGCGGTCTGATGAAATTTTGACATGTGTGCTTCCTAGCCTAAAGCTTTTTTTTCTCTTTCATCTCTATAAGAAAGAATTTAGGGCTGGAAGCAGTAGTTAGTTGAAAATTTGAGTTAACACTATGAAATTGTAAGGATAATATTAAGCATGTTTTAGAGTTTTTGTCTTAAGTTTTTGGAGTTCAGTGTTATGTATGTAATTTTGATAACAATATAGCAACTACAATACAAAGTAATACCAATTTCATGGATATTGTCTCTCCTTATATGCATTCTATGAGTTATGAATGAAAGTAATCTAGGATTTCTTTTGTTTGTCTCCATTGCTTATCAATGGATGTTTAATTTCATCCTTGCTTATATTCATTCAATGAATTAATGTAAGTGCTCGGGTGAGATTAATAACTTGTAAGATTTGGGTCCTAAGATGGTTGTAAGCAGCAATAATCATGAATGTCATAGAGGAGTGTTGTAATGTAGGGTTTCTTAAGACTATAGGTGTTATTACTTAAGTTTTTATCAGGTCACATAGGTTTATATTGTCTCCATACTTGGGATAAAGGCACTGGTTCATGCAAAATACTTGTGGTTTAGTTTCTGTGTTGATTCATTGGCTAATAAATTTTAAATTAAAAATTCTCAAATGGATATCACTATAGTTGTCTTGTGTTGAAGCTCCACCTTCTCATGCTCCATATATAGGACATTGATTAATGAGCTACCAATTTATTTGATGCACTATGCTAAGTAGTTTTATGAGAAGTATTAGTTATTGACAGTGTATTTAGTTATAACTGTGTAAACTCTTGAATATACATTGTGGGATCACCCTCCCAGGTTTCAAAGAGCCCAAACAGTAGGAATAGAAGTCTTGGAGCTTCTATTCATTCATTGGCCAATCCCTTTAGAGTACTAATTATTGGATATGGAAAAGTCCATAGGTACTTCTAGAGATCAGTTTGGTTCTTAAAAAATAACCAACAGTTGTTATTACTAGAAGTGGGGGAATTGTATCTAGTGATAAAGGAAGGAGAATCCCATTCGTATTCATTAAAGTCTATTCTAGAATAATAATGGATATTGGGAATAGTTCTGATGGATGGGAGAGGGAACCTATTAATGCTGAAGTTATCAAATAATTCTTCGACGGGTAAATCGTTGTGCATAATGTGGTAGATATCCAATGTCTTAACACTAGCATAAGTTGCCCATTTCTTAAAAGAGGTATGTCGAGTTTTTGGAGTAACCATGTCTTTTGGATCATAACCTATTCCCATATTTTTCTTTCTCTGGTCCACTATGATATGCTCCCATCGGCCTTGTTTGTGTAGCCCAAGACCACCTATTCCCTGATATCCCATTTTTTTAGCTAATTGATAACCTCTACTATTAGAGTCAATTAGAATGGGTTGTGGCTTTTCTAGTTGCTTTGGGTCCTCTTTGTAGATCACAAATGAGAAGTCTTCTTTGAATATCTCTTCGTCCTTTGTATCTCCCCACTTAGTGAAAATCATGGGTTTAGCTATCATTTTCACTACCTAAACATATTTGATCTCTTTCAAGCCTCCATAAACATTAGGTGTTTGTGGAAGAATTCCAATGCAAAATGCTTGGTTGGAGTGATAATTTCCATTACCCCTATCAAGTAACTAAACCTTGGTTTCCATTTTTGGTTGCTCACTTGAAGTGATCTTTGTTGAGGTTGATGGTAGCATGGAATGGTCAACATATGATAATGAATGGAAGTATGTCATTGCTGGGTATACATCAGATCTTATCATACTTCTCCTCCAATTTTGCACAAAAGTGGGAGGGTTCAGGATTGACATAAAATTTCACCTCTTTTCCTTCATGGGTAAACTTTAGGCATTGGTGAAAGGTTGAAAGGACCACTTGAAGTCTATGGATCCAAGGATGTTCTAGGAGGAGGTTATATGGCAACTCAAGGTCAAGTACTTGACAGGTAGTTTTTGTGATGGTTGGTCCTATTTGCAATGGTAGCCTAGCCGTCCCTTCTGAATTCATTTCAAGGTCACCATAGGACCTTATGGTAATGCTCTTTCATTTATTTATCACATCATCAAAATACCCAACTTTTCTACAAATTTCAAGGTATAGATGTTTATACCTATACCATTATCTATCAACACTCTCTTTACCATGTTCTTGTGGACACCAACCTCTATGTAGAGGGCTTGGTTGTGGAATGACTTTTGTGGAAGGTCTTTCTCAGAAATGACTAAATTCTGATTGGTTGTGATTATTCCAACCATGTCTTGGAACTAATCTAGCTTGAGGTCATTGGGGACTGATGTTTCTAATGCTTTTTCTAGTATCTCCCTATGTGTAGGTGATAAATTTAGTAGTTCTAGGATTGAGATCAAGGAGAGAGTATTTTTTAGCTATTCCATAATATTGTAGTCATTTTATGACTTAGCTATGGGTTTAGGAGGGGCTCCCTATTTGTAACCCTCCCTTCATGGGTAGTTACATTACAGTTGTTGTCTCCACCTCATATAATCACTACATCCACCCTATTATCATCTACTTGAGAGAGGGTTCCTAGAACTATGCCACCATAAGTAAAGTTAGCATTGTGATAATCTTGGTCCTTTCCTTTATCATTCCTTTTAGCGTGGTTTTGAATTGGGTTTGTGTATATCTTTAGGCCCTTGTTTATAGGATGAAGTTTAAAATCCACTTCTCGTTTATCTATAAAGTCTTGTATGAGGTGCTTGAGTCTCATGCAGTTGTTGGTTTTATGTAATTTAGTTTTGTGGAACTCGTACAAGTCATTCTCATTATACCGAGTGTTTTGAAGCTAGGATCCTCATAGTTTGGGTGATCATTAACCTTGATGAGGTTTTGTTGCACTAGTTTACACATGACTATATCAAGTGACTCTCCTAAGATAGTGAATTATCTCCTTGGTTGATCATAGTGCCTTTGTTTTCCTCCTTTATTTGTTTTTTTGTTCACTTCTTGATTGTTTTTGAGATAGGTAAGTTGGTTTTTTTATGCATTATTTGGAACATATCTTGTTTGTGCCACCTGTAGTTTGTTTTGAGGTATGTTTTCTACATTCCATAATGCTCCAGCATCAACTACTCCGTCATTTGTAACATTCTTGTTCTTGGCCCAAATCTTAGGTTTATCATTTGAACTAGAGTGACTGTCTTTAGAGTTGTTCAATTTAAGGACTCCCCTTGCTATGAGGGCTCTCTCAATATGTAATCTCTTTTCAATATTTTTTTCAAAGTTTGTGGGACATAACATAGTGAGTTGGTAGTTGATTTCAGGTAGGAAATTTGAGAGAAAGATATCTATCAATTCCTTGTTAGGAATGGGCCATTTGCATATACTAGCTTTGTGCCTCCATCTCTATAGGTAGGAGGTAAAGGAATCTCCTTGAATTTGTTTAATTTTGGATAAATCTGTGATGGTGACATCTTTCTCTATATTGAATGAGAAGTAAATTATGAATTTGCTAGATAGTTCATCAAAGGTTTTAATTCTCGATGACAGATGTGAAAACCACTCCATAGCATGAATTGTAAGGCTATGTGGAAAGAGCCTCATGAGGTAAGAATCATTTTTTTGTACTTCTATATATGATACTAAGAAGTCTCGTATGTGCTCTACTAGATCTTCCCTTCCTTTGTACATGTTGAACTTGGTTATTTCAAAAAAATTTAGGAAAAGGGAGCATAGTGATGGAACAATCAAATGGGAATGGACATATATCCTGAATGGTATGTCTTATTTTCTTTTCCTACTTACATGTTTGATATCTTTTGGTTCATCACCTCTAGTTATAGTTTCATCTCAGTTTTTGGTACATTTGTTTGCAAGTCTTATGTGTAGAAGCTTTGTTGTCCCACAACATTTGTTTGGTCATAAGTCAAATAGAATGGGGGTTGTAGATCCTTGGTAGCCATTTTAAATGTAGGGAGGGTTAAGTCCTTGCTAGTTGTAAGGACTGCTAGTTCCTTGTTCAATGTAAGGAGGGTTGGTTGTTGGAAAAAAAAGGACACACAACTCAGAGGGGGGGTTAATCAGTTGTAACAAAAACTAAAACTCTTCTTATTAATCTTAACTTAATCTTACATCTGATGAATAAGCAATTAACCATAAACAATCAACACATCAGACAGACAAAGAACACAAAGCTTTTTTTTGCATGGAAACCCTATTAGGGAAAAAACCACGGTGGATGTTATTCCACAAGATTATACTCTGCTAGAAGTATAAAAGAAATAATAAGGGGAATGCACATGCATTCAGGCACACTACCTAGAGCTCACTGCTCAATTACAAAAGAGGACTCACTATCCAACAATAGGGTTTGGATTGAGACCATCCAAGATTTGTGAACTAAGAAATTAGCTTCTTCACAAGCTTGATTATAGTTCCAATTAAGCTCAACACTTTCAAACTTCACACATTATTCTTCACACTCTGCTCAGAAATCGAATTATATTTGCACATACACACATAGGAGCACACGAAGCATCATCTTCAACAATGAACTAATCGCTCGTATATATCCGCTACATGAAATTCCATCACCACTTCGTCGGCCAAAGAAATAAAATATATTTGTAATGTCGGCCCAAATTTAGAAATAAAATTTTAATGCGTATCCACCAAGGTCAGCCACAACATAGTGGAGACCCAAATTAATATCTCCAACACAAGAATACTTTAATTAATCACACCTCGAAGATCCACAACACGCTACCAACAACATGTCAACTAGGAACAAGAAAAACTGAACATGTGCACAAAGGATCTTCAACCACAAACTCTCTGAATAATGTGGACATACCACAAAGATAGATAATGATCTAGAGACACCACATAACACCAAGAAACAATAGAGAAGTATTTGCAACAACGAAGAAAACAAGAATTACACAAACCTCATTCAGGAACACTGATAGAGACCAGCAACACACTGTCAAACCACATCATACTCAACACTTCACGCGGACCTCTAAAACTTTTAGTAGATGATCTAGAAACATTCAAAATTATACCCTTAAATCCACATCAGCTAATCTTCAACGTAAAGAACACAACGCCTTCTTGACCTACACAGTTCCACTAGGAACCAAGAATACTTTCTTTTACAATTTTCTCAATATCCTCGACATATACAGTCTTCAATGCACCAAATGCTAATAGTGTTGAAATCAATGACAACCACATATCAACAACCATATCCACAAAATCCAACAATCTCCCCCTTTGGCATTGATGGAAACATGTGATGTGAAAAATACCATCAACCCAACACACTAACTTCTTCTGCACTTCTTCTCTCAACTAAACTTTTCTCCAAAAGATTTTTTCAAGAATTTTTCACAATGCACTTCTCCCCCTTTGAAATCAATGGAAAAGGTAATCGCGACCTTTTTAAACACACGCTTTGAACCACATATCCACACCTCTGACTACTCCCCCTGAGTAGCAGCCATGAAAACATCAATTCAAATTAGAATATAACAATGAAGCTCTTAGATTGATGCAAATAAATGCATCTTTAGTTCTTATCAGGAGGGGTGATTACCCCTAGCATCCCTCTAAGATACTCAAAAGTAACCTTCGGCAACGGCTTAGTAAATATATCTACATTTTGTTCTTGGTAGGAACATATTCCAGTCTGACTTCTTTCTCATTCACCTTTTCCCTAAAGAAATGAAACTTAATTGAAATATGTTTAGTCTTAGAGTGTAGTACCGAATTCCTTGAGATGTTTATTGCACTTGAATTGTCACAGTATATGGCAATAGGCTCTTCATATATCACTCTGATATCTCTCAACATTTGTTTCATCTATATCACTTGAGTACAATTATTTGCAACAACAATGTATTTTGCTTTAGCAGTGGATAGAGAAATTGAATTCTTCTTTTTACTCAACTAAAATATTAGCTTCTTCCCTAGAGCACCACCACTAGTACTTTTCATGTCATCTACATCACTAGCCCAATCCGCATCAATGTATGCACACAAAGTGAGATCATCATCCTTTGAATACCAAAGTCCAAAGTCAGTTGTTCCTTTAAGATATCTGAAAATTCTTTTGACAACAGTCACATGTGATTTCTTTGGATCAACTTGAAATCTAGCAACCATATATACATACAAAATTCATAATATCTAGTCTAGTTTGTGTTAAGCAAAGCAATCCACCAATCATTGATCTATACCAAGTTTGATTTTCCTTTGGAGAATCATCATTCTATGATAGCTTACATCCAGTCACCATGGGAGTACCAACAGGTTTGGAGTCATCCATTCCAAACTTCTTCAGTAGCTCTTTCACATATTTGGACTAAGATATAAAAATCCCTTGTTCCAATTGTGTAACTTGTAATCCTAGAAAGAACTTCATTTCACCAATCATGCTCATCTCAAATTTACTCTTCATTTCATCAACAAACTTCATACATAGATTATCATCTCCTCCAAAACTCATATCATCAAAAAAAACTTCTATAATCAATTCCTTATCATGATCTAACTTGAAGTATAAGTTGCTATTAGTAGTACCTTTTGTGAATCCAAGCTTCAGTAGATATTTGTCCAATCTATTGTACCTGGCTCTCGGGGCTTTCTTAAGTCCATATAGAGCTTTCTTCAATCTGCAAACCATATCTCCCTTATCTATTAATTGGAATCCATTTGGATGTTCAATGTACACCTCTTCTTCTAGTTCTCCATTCAGAAATGTAGACTTCACATCCATTTGATATACTTTATAATTTTTGTATGTAGCATAAGCAAGAAATAATCTCATAGCTTCAATTCTAGCTACAAGGGTGAAGGTTTCTTCAAAATCAATACCTTCCATTTGAGAATAGCCTTTACATACCAGTCTTGCTTTATTCCGAACCACTTCACCTTCTTCATTCAGCTTGTTTTTGAATACCCATTTGGTACCAATCGCATTCTTGTCTTTAGGCCTAGGAACTAGTAGCCATGTGTCATTCTTTTCAATATGTGTCAACTCTTCCTTCATAGCTTCCAGCCAATGTTCATCTTGACAGGCTTCAGTGACACTCTTAGGTTCAATATTGGATATCATACAATATTCTTCTACAATTTTTCTTCTAGTTTGCACTCCTTTACTCTTATCTCCTATGATTTGAATTTCAAAATGATTCAACTTTACATACCTTGGAGTTTTGGGAATTACATGGACTTCTGATTCTTCAGATATTTCTTCTACACTTCCACTTGTCTATGCCTCTGCACTTGTCTGGGCTTCCTAACTGAATGATTTATCGAAACAAATTGAGGTTACTTCACCAGAACATATGGAATAATCTAAAGTAGATTTGGTGTCTGAGTCTTCTTCCCCTGGCTTGTAATGTCTTCATCTGAATCATAATTGCAATTTCTAGATGATTTGATAGAGTCCTCATCAACTCTGACATTTTCACTTTCAACCATCTTTCTCAGTCTTTTATTATAGCACCGGTATGCCTTCCTCTTAGTAGAGTAACCTAGGAAAATCCCTTCATCGCTTCTAGCATCAAATTTTCCTATATCATCATCTCTCTTGATATAACACATACCTCCAAATATCTTAAAATACTTAACAGTAGGCTTGTGACCAAACCATAACTCAGAAGGGGTCTTACCAGAATTTCCATTCACATTTACTCGGTTCAAGGTATACATAGCAGTACTTACCGCTTCACTCCAGTACATCTGAGACACATTTCCTTCCATCATCATGGTTCTAGCAGCATCCAAAATTCTTCTATTCTTTCTTTCTGCAACTCCATTCTGTTGAGGGGTTTGGGGAGCAGATAACTGTCTTTTAATTCCATGTTCTTCATAATAAGAGTTGAATTCCTTAGAAATGAACTCACCACCTCTATCAGATCTCAGGCATTTTATTTTCAAACCTTTCTCATTTTTTGTCATAGCCTTGAAGCATTTTAATTTCTCTAGAGCTTTACATTTTTCTCTTAAAAAGGAAACCCAAATCATTCTAGAGTAATCATCAATAACCAACATAAAATACCTTTCTCTGTGAATGCTTCTAACTCTTGAAGGACCACAAAGGTCAGTATGTAGTAGTTCCAACAAATTATTTGAATGAAAAATTTTGCTACAGAAGGAGACTCTAGTTTTTTTACCCATTTGACATTCCTTGCAGATGATATTAGCAGGCTTCACTAATCTAGGAAGATCTCTTATTGCTTGGCCAGAACTTATCTTGATAATGTTGTCAAAATTTACATGACACAATCTCCTATGCCACAACCAACTTTCATCTATCTGAGCAATCAAACAACTTCCACTAGCAATATTCAAATGAAAAATGTTACCTTGTGTTTGTTTTCCTATTGCAATCAAGTTTCCAGAACTTCCATGTATTTTGCATCTTTTGTCTTTCAACTGTAGATCATATCCTTTGTGAACCATGTGTCCAACACTCAACAAATTGTGCTTCAGACCTTCAACATAGATGAAATCATCATTGTTGTCCTTACCACCAAGGAAAATGGATCCTCTGCCATGAATCACACCAGCATTGTTATCTCCAAATCTTACAACTCCACCATCATACTGTTCCAAACTCACAAATTTGCTTTTTTCACTAGTCATGTGATGTGAGCATCCACTATCAATGACCCACTCATATTTTTCTTCAACTTGAGCTGCAAGAGCTTTTTCATCTTTAGTAGATTCAGTAGCCACGGGATTATTTTCAATGGTAGCAATGAAATCCCAATCATCTTATTTTCGATTATCTTTATCAGATTCTTCACCAGTCATTGCTTCTTCAACAAAGTAGCATCTCTTCAGGAATCTAGACTTCTTAGGTTTAGATCTAGGAATTCTTTCAGGACATCTTGATGCAAAATGACTTACTTTACTGCATGAAAAACATTTAATAGGTAATACATCTTCATACTTACCTTTTCCTCTCCCTTCTTGCTTTGCAATCAGCGCTTCCAGTTCTTCTACTTCTCTTTTTTTATCTTTGAGTTGTTTCAGTTCTTCATCATACTTGGATACCTTCCTAGAACTCTCTCCTAGACTATATATTAGTCTATTGCTTTCAGACATAGTATCCTTAAATGCAAATTCAGTCTTCATTGTGGATTCACCAAACTCACTTATCTCAAAAGCAACAAGTTTCCCAATCAACGTATCTCTTGTCAACTTGTTTACTGATCTAAATTCTTCAATAGCATGAACTTTCATTTTGTAGGAGGGAGGCAAGGATTTGAGTACTTTAGCCACAATTTCATCCTCATCCACAGAACCACCGACACATGTAATACCCATCACTATCTCATTTACTCTCTGCATAAAAGAGGTGATATTTTCACCTTCACCCATCTTCAGATTCTCATACTTTCCTTTCAAGCTTTGTAGCTTAGCCATCTTCACCTATGCATCTCCTTCATACAAAGTTTCTAGTTTCATCCAAATTTCATGAGCTATATTCAAACCTACCACATTAGCCATCTCTGAATCTATCAAGGCACTCACCAAAGCTTCAATAGCCCTGATATTGTTTTTAGCATCTTTGATCTCATCAATAGTAGAGAGCACATTTTGAGGAATGACATATTGATTTTTAGTAATCTTCCAGATAGCATCGCCAATGCACATTAAGTGACATTACATCCTAACTTTCCATAGTGAATAGTTAGAGCCATCCAATTTAGGATTATCCTTCTTGAATGGTGTTTCCATCTCAGATCACCATGAGCTATTAGAATTTCTTCAGAGGAACCTACTCTAATACCAATTGTTGGCAAAACAAGGACACATAACTGAGAGGGGGGGTTGAATCAGTTGTAAAAGAAACTAAAACTCTTCTTATTAATCTTAACTTAATCTTAGATCTGATGAATAAGCAATTAACCATAAACAATCAACACATCAGAGAGACAAAGAACACAAAGCCTTTTTTTGTGTGGAAACTCTATTAGGGAAAAAACCATGGTGGATGTTAGTCCACAAGATTATACTCTGCTAGAAGTATAAAAGAAATAATAAGGGGAATGCACATGCATTCAGGCACACTGCCCAGAGCTCACTGCTCAATTACAAAAGAGGACTCACTATTCAAAAATAAGGTTTGGATTAAGACCATTCAAGATTTATGAACTAAGAAAATAGCTTCTTCACAAGCCTGATTATAGATCCAATTAAGCTCAACACTTCTTCACACTTCACACATTCTTCTTCACACTTTGTTCAACAATCTAATGATATTTGCACATACACATATAGGAGCACACGAAGCATCATCTTCAACAATGAACTAATTGCTCTTATATATCCACTACATGAAATTCCATCACCACTTTGTTGGCCAAAGAAATACAATATATTTCTAATGTCGGCCCAAATTTACAAATAAAATTTTAATACGTATCCACCAAGGTTGGCCACAACATAATGGAGACCCAAATTAATATCCCCAACACAAGAATACTTTAATTAATTACACCTTGAAGATCCACAACATGCTACCCACAACATGTCGGCCAGGAACAAGAAAAACTGAACATGTGCACAAAAGATCTTCAACCACGAACTCTCTGAATAATGTGGATGTACCACAAAGATAGAGAATGATCTAGAGACACCACATAACACCAAGAAACAACAAAGAATCATCCACAACAATTGAGAAAACAAGAATTATACAAACTTCATTCAGGAACACTGACAGACACTAGCAACACACTGTCAGACCACATCATACTCAAAACTTCACGCGGACCTCTGAAACTTTCGGTAGATGATCTAGAAACATTCAACATTAGACCCTTAAATCCACATCAGCTAATCTTCAACATACATAACACAACGCCTTCTTGACCTACACAATTCCACTAGGAACCAAGAATACTTTCTTTTACAATTTTTTCAATATCCTTGACATATACAGTCTTCAATGCACCGAATGGTTATAGTGTTGAAATCAATGACAACCACATATCAACAACCATATCCACAACATCCAACATTGGCTCCTTGTTGAGTGTAAGGAGGATTGGCTCCTTGTTGAGTATAAGGAGGGTTGGATCCTTATTATATATATGGAGGGTTAGCTCCTTGTGGCTGGGATGAACTATACTAAAGGTTACTCTATTGATGTGTTAGTGGGACACCTTGTTGGTAGGATTGATTGGGAAGGGTACCATGTGGCACACCTTGTTGTTTGGATGCAATGTTTCAAAGGTTCCCTTGATGATGTGTTAATGGGACACCTTTTTGGTAGGACGAATTGGGAAGGGTACCATGTAGCACACCTTGTTGTTGGTACTACTAACAAGGATAGGGACCATTTGGTCCACCTTGTTGGTTGGAAAGGGTACCTTGTGGCACACCTTGCTATTGGTATTGCTAGCTAGAAATGGGGCCTTGTGGCCCACCTTGTTGGTGGTATTGTTGATTGGAAAGGGGACCCTGTGGTCCACCTTGTTGATGGTACTAATGATTGGGAAGGGGACCCTATGGTCCACCTTATTGATGGTACTATTGATTGGAAAGGGGACCTTGTGGTCCACCTTGTTGATGGTATTGCTAATTGGGAAGGGGACCCTATGGTCCACCTTGTTGATGGTACTATTGAATAGGAAGGGGACCATGTGGCCCACCTTATTGATTGGAAAGGGTACCCTGTGGCACACCCGGTTGTTGGTACTATTGATTAGGAAGGTAACCCTTTGGTCCACCTTGTTGATGGTACTATTGATTGGGAAGGGCACCCTATGGTTCACCCTATTGATTTTGCACATTTTGGGAAGGGTTGACATATAAAGTGTTTTGAGGAACTTATTATCTTGGTGGAGGATTGTTGATTTTTGGTATTTATTGGGATGGACCTCCTTGATACTGTTGGGGAATTTTTGATTGTTTGATTTGAGTTGGTTTTCTATACAAGGGGTTTTCCATGGGTTGACCATTTTTTTGTGAGAATATTGATGGCATGTTTGGAATCACTATGGGTTTGGATATTTATCTCACAACTAAGTTATCCCCTAAGGGAATAAGGTTAGGATCTTTGAGAGCCTCTATGCTAAATTCTATTTTCAATTTAGTACCACTCTATGCTAATTTGAGGAAGCAAGGATTTGGGTCATTTTTCAATAGTTTTTCAATTAGTTTGAGAACCTTGGGGTTGTTGGAATGTTGAAATAGTTCTTTGTCATTTATCTCCTCTTCACTATCCACTTCCTCTATAACCACACCTTTTGGGTTCTAGTTTTATTTCTCCATCACTTCTTTTTTCATTTGTGATTTATCTCTTCCTCACTAAATTTCTCTTTGAATGTGGGTCGCTTTTGAGGTGTTTCGAGGTCATTTGGCTTATAGCCCCATGGGCCACCTTTGTCGTTAATGGTGTTTGTTGGTGGTATGCTAGCATTGTTTTTGTTTGCTTCCATATTCTTTCTATGTTGTGATCTCGTAGTTGTCATAAACAATTTCCAAGGTTTTGTGAACATTTTGGGACTCCTAACTATAGAGAAAGAATACATTTGTTTTGGGATTTTCTATTTTAAGGAAAAGGAAATTACGTTTGTTTTTTTATTTGAATTTTCTATTTTAAGGAAAATGAAATTGTTTTTTTTTTCTTGGATTTTTCTATTGAGTATTCAAGTCTAGTTTTCCCATTGAAAAGTGTATATAAAGTTTCTAAGCAAGAGGTCCCGATTGTAGTAAGATTTCATTATGTGTCCCTTGTAAAAATTTAGACTAGGACAGTTCTTTGAAAGGTGGAATATGGATTTCTATTTAATGATTTTTCTATTGCCAAAGATCATGAAGGATGGATACCTATTGCCACACATGAGGTGGTAATACGAGTCTCCTGACTATGAGATCTTCTTTCTCCTCTTCTTTATCTAGAATATTTGCTATGTTTATCCATTGATATGGGGTTTCTTTTGTCTCAAATATGAAGCTTCTAAAACTACTATGTTTGTGTGTTCTTCAATCAGTTCAAAGTGTGGCTATATGATAGTTGATGTAAGGTTCAATTTTTGAACTAGAGCAACTAGACACCAAATGGCCATAAGGTGAAATGGTGTTTTGATATGGTTATTATGAAGCTCAAGACCCTAAGGTTTAAGTGTTGTTTTGGAATGATGTTATTCTTGGATCTCAAAATGTTGGAAGGCCTAGATTGATATTTAACTACTTCTTATAAAGGATATGTTGTGGAAAATCTTACTTGAACTAACCTTGAGGTTCAAGCAACTATTAATATCTTAGAAGTGTGGGTGAGGGAATAATCCAAGTTTTTTTATTTTGATTTTGATTTCCAAAAGTAGGATGGAATGTTCAAAGTGAATGAAGGACTGCATGATGTATCTAGGTTTCCTGTTGTTACGTTCTAACAAGGATCTTGTAACCAGCTTTAGATCATTTTTTTATTTTCAATAGAACAAAGAAAAAGTCATAGGATTGAAGTAAAAGCAGTCAGTTTTGAGAAAAAGTGATCAATTTTGTCAACTATGACCATTTTTTTGTCAAATGCAATATATTTTCATTAGTGGCTATTATGGGATAGAGAGAAAAAGTGAGATTTTTCTAGCAAGTGTGACTAATTTTTGATCAAGTGCGATAGAAATATTAGTAGAAGTGGCCTTTGTTCATTTTTTTTCCAGTGTCATTATTTAGCAGTAGCTTGAATGATTTTTGTAATTTTGGATTATTTTGCTTGATCTATTTTGAGATTTGGCAAGTGATATCATGAAACTTAACAATCAAAACTTGTGAGACCTAAATGTCTATACTTTAAGCACATTGACCTCCACAAAAGCTTGAAGTTCATATAGGTAGAAATGCTAAAGTTATAGTTTACAACGTTTACCTTTTTCTTAATGCAACTTAAAATTTGAGCCTAGATATTCATAAACCTTCAAAGATATTGTCTTATGATATCTTTAAAGAGTGAAAATAGATGGCTCTTTTCAAAGGATTCACACAAATTTAAACGGTTTTTCCATTTTAGAACCATGTTAAGTGCTTTTTTAGATGTGTTCATTATTAATTCAAGCACAATGTTTGATGTTTGAAAGTAATCAAATAGATTTTTGGAAATTTTGTGAAGACACAGTACACCCTAGGGATAGACACTTCTTCCTAGGTGGGCTTACCTCATGCCCCAAAGGGATGATTTTACATGCAATGAATGGAGAGACCTTTACACTCAACCATAATTCGTACTTGGTAAGTAACTTCTTAGAAGTAAATTTCGATGCGCCACTTCAAAGTATGTTTTGGATAAAAGGGGTGGCTTCTACAAATATTTTTTTCTTAGTCATATTTTGGGGAGATTATTTTCTAATGTCTATACATGTGATGATTCACTCAATTAAGAGGCCTCCCAGCCCTTGTGATTTTTGATGTATCACATGGATACTGGGGGAGACATTTGTCGGTATAGAATAGGAACACCATGTGGATGAGAACTTTCCTCACACCCATAATAATTTACATAGCGGACCAAAAGAAAGTACCACTTGGGTTGGCTTTGAGTTCCCTAGTGTGGGATGTGTCTGAAAATGCAAGCCCTCTGAAAAGGTATGCTTTGAAGTAAAATGTGCAAAACTCAAGATTATTTTAGTCACCCAAGATCACCAAAAAGGTGTGAGGGGAGAGGATAGTCACCTAGTTTTCCAAACATGGAATACACTTCACCGCAATGTTCTTTTAAGCCCCTCGAGCGACGCTATCCAAAAAAGTGAAAAAATGTGTGTACAAGATAGTAGTGGTTCTTTTTAAAGAACCCAATAGAAGTGTTTAGGATATCAACCAATGAGATAGCAAATGTGTAAGACCAAAATTGATTTGTTCATTTTAAGTGCAAAACTGGGTGCTTTCTAGATCCTTGTCTTATTTGGTCAACAAAATGAAATCTACCGTTCATCAACAAAAACGAAATCTATTTTGGTCAACAAAATAAAACATCCTTTTTTAGAGCACTAAATTGAAAGCATTTATTTGTAGATTATTTTTATTGCACCAAGTGAAAGCATTCTCTAACTATGAAATCTTTGAAAAAGGTTCATTTTAGAGCACTAAATCGAAAACATTTGTTTGTGGGATTCTTTTTCAAGCACCAAATGAAAGTATTTTCTAACTTAAAAAGCTTGGAAAAGGTTCATTTTAGAGCACTAAATCGTAATGTGTTTGTTTGTGGGAATTTTTTTAAGCACCAAATGAAATCACTTTCTAACTTAAAAATCTTGAAAAAAATAGAATTCTTCGACTGTTCATCTTCCCTATAACAAATGTGTAAGTTGTTTTTGGGATAACCATCAATTATACTTCTATATATCCTGCATAAAAGACATTAGTACCAAATTAGGCACCCGTTAGCATTAGAAAACAAATTTCAACTTGAAGATCTTGGACATAGATTAACAAAGTAAAAGAAAAGGAAAAATAGTCAACAAATGACCTCTTTCAGAAATCAAAGTGTTGGAAAATATCAAAAGTTCCATCTTTTAGAAAACAGAAGCACAAAAAAAACTCAAATATGCTAGAAAATTGGTCAAGTGGGCTAGAAAAGAAATCAAATGTGCTAAAACCATGAAGTCAAGTGCGAAATTGTTTTGGAACCTATGCATGATGATTTTTCCAAAGCACTTTTGGGACCTGTAACTTCAAAATTGCCTCACAAAATCATTAGTGCTAAGGGTCATGGTCCCACCGGGTGTGCTAGAATATGTAAGAGGGGAATATTCAAGTATAAACAAGATAATTGCATTGAATAGAAACTAATCTAAATAAAAAACAACAATCAATATATTTGCTCATTACTCATGAAATGAAGCTTTCTAAGATATTGAAAACAAATAATGAAATCCTACAATAACATAACAAATTCAGAAACAAAGGATTGTTTACCATCCCATGTGAGAGTGTGTTAACAAAGATGTTGGGTTATTCGTATTAATGTGAAGCCTCCATTGATTGCATGTGAGAGATTTGAAGAACATGTGTTTGTTTGATCGAAGAGGTTAGTTAAAGCTTTGTAAATGTCAATTAAGATCTTTGCATTACTTCATTGCATAAACTATACTAATTCTCTGATCCTTTTTTCTCAAGAAAGAGGTTTGTTATATAGATATTATGATTTCAAATAACACTTTGGATTGTGTATTAGAATATATTGATTGACGGTTGAAAGATGTTGAGAGGATTTAGATGGGAATAATTTCTATTAATTGATTACGTAATAAATGTGATTGAAGAAATAGATTGATTTTTTAGGAAATAGACTGATCTGTTGGAAAATAGATTGATCTGTTAGGAAATAGATCAATCAGTCAAGAAATAGATTGAGAAATCAGTGATTCGTAATTTTCTCAATCAGGAAAGTAGTTGAGAATTATTAATTAATTAATTAAATTAATTAATTCCTTTGAGTTGAACATACAAATCAAGTTTTACTTTTGCAAACAAAGTTGCATTATTTTGAATTTATTTTTGATGATGTTTCAAATAGTTTATTCAAATTTTGAGGGAAAGTGCCATAATTAAATTTTTATTATTTAATAATTTAATAGACTTAGGGGAATAAAGTGAATTAATTAAATAATGTCGTATTATTCGATTAATAATAGAAATTAGGGTTTTAATACTTTATTAAATAAATGAAATTTGTTTAACTCATCAAAAATGATGAACAGTGAATTAATTAAATAATGTCATATTATTCAATTAATAGAAGAATTTAGGGTTTTCGATGCTTTTGATGTCAAATGTAGTGATATTTGATGATAATGATGTCGATGATGTGAAAATTTCATTTAAGGTGTGTGATAGGTGTTAGGTCAATTTACATTTCTACAACTAGAATGGCATGGATAACATTTATAAAGGAGAAGGTTGAAGCATTTGAGAAGTTTAAGATTTTTAGGAAGTTGGTGGATGAGATCAAAAGAAGAATTACATTCCTAAGACCAGATAGAGGTGGAGAATTCACATCAAGTGAATTCAGGGTGTATTGTGAAAATCACATAATCAAGCGTCAATATTTTGCACCAAGAAATCCACAACAAAATGGAGTGGTAGAAAGATGAAACAGGATTGTCAAAGATATGGCCAGAGCTATGCTCAGTGAGGAAAATTTGGTAGACACATTTTGGAAGGAAGTAGTTCGCACTGTAGTGTACATCAAAATAGAGCTCTTCTAAGAGAAAATAGTGGCAAGACTCCATATGAATTATGGTATGGTAAGCCTGCATCTATCAAGTATTTTAAGGTGTTTGGTAGCATTTATGCTACATTAAGAGGGAAGATGAAAACTTAGGGAGCTTTGATTCAAGATGTGAGAAAGGAATATCTCTAGGATACTCCACTCAAAGCAAAGATTATGGGTGTTACAAAAATAGGCTTCACAAGATTATGCAAAGAATCAATGTCAAGGTTGATGAAAATATAAATCAAGATAAGCCTAGAAAAAATAACTTTGAGATTGAATATGAAGATGATGATGTAGGTGCGATATTTGAAGAAGAAGAACAAGAAGAAAAGATTAATGAAGAAAAAGTTGAATGAGCCCCTATAAAATATGTGCAAAAGGATCATCTTGCAGATCAAATAATTGGTGACAAAAATGAAGGAGTTCAAACTTGGAGAAGACTTGCAAAGAATAAGGAACAAGTAAATTTTCCTCTCTTATCTCAGATTGAGCCAAAAAGATTTATTGAAGCCAACAAGGATGAAAGCTAGATAAAGGACATGAAGGAAGAGCTAAATCACATTGAGAAGAAAAAAATATTAGAATTGGTTCCTAGAACCCCAAGAAAAATGTCATTGGCACTAAATGGGTGTTTATAAATAAGCTCAATGAAGATGGAGCTATGGTAAGGAATAAGGAAAGGTTGGTATGCAAAGGGTATGCACAAGTCTAAGGCATTGATTTCGAAGAAATATTTGCACCAGTTGTGATATTAGAAGCTATTAGAATGTTTCTTTCTTTTTCAATGTATAAATGATTTAAAGTGTATCAAATGGATGTCAAATTTGCATTTTTGAATGGACATCTTGAAGAGGAAGTCTATATTGAACAGCCAGAAGGATTTTATCTAGCTGAAGAAGAGGATTATTTTTGTATATTGAGGAAAGCATTGCATGGTGTAAAGCAAATGTGTAGAGCATGGTATTCTAGATTAGACCATTACCTCCAACAACAAGGACTCAAAAAGTGATGTTCAAATAGTAATTTGTACTTCCAATCAGAAGGTGAGTACATTATTATTTTTGTTGTATATGTAGATGACATCATATTTGGTGGTACCAATGATAATATGTGGAAAGTGTTTTCTACACATATGCAAGATGAATTTGAGATGTCATTTTTATGGGAGTTGTCCTTTTTCCTTGGTTTACAAATAGCACAAACAAAAAATGTGATATTTATATCCCAAACAAAGTATACTAAGGAAATGCTCAATAAATTTGGAATGGAGGATAGTAGACCAATCAATACCCCCATGATAAATGGCTACAAGTTGATTAAATCAAATGAATCACCAGATGCAAATCAAACTATGTATAGGTCAATGATTGGAAGCCTACTATACCTAATTGGATGATTATTGAATATAATGCAAGCAGTGTGTATGGTAGCAATATTTTAGGCTGCACCAAAGGAGTCTCATGTCAACACTATAAAAATATTTTTCAGATATATTAAAAGCATCGTTGACTATGGATTGTGGTACCCCAAGATCAAGGATTTTTCTTTGACAACATATATAGATGTAGATTCGGATGGATGTGCATATGATAGAAAAATCTCAAGTGGAGGAGCATTCTTCTTAGGAAACAAGTTAGTTTCCTGAGTGAGCAAGAAGAAAGAATTAGTCACTCTTTCCATAGAAGAAGTAGAGTATGTAGTGGCAGTAGCATGTTGAACATAGGTTCTATGGATGAAGCAAACACTAAAGGAAAATATGGTAGAGTACAAAGAGCCTATCTCAATTCTTTGTGATAATTCAAGTGCAATAAACATCTCAAAGAATGTAGTGATGCACTCTAGAACAAAGCACATATCCATAAAGTATCACTTCATTAGATAAAAGGTTGGGGAAAAAGAAGTCAGCATGGAGTATGTCCCAACAAAATAGTAGGTGGATAACATTTTTACCAAGCCTCTTCCTATAGAGAAATTTGAATATATAAGGTACAAGTTGGGAGTAATTGCTCCCACACCATATCACTAAATATTAGAGATAAGGCATGAATCTAAGGGGGGCTTCATTGCTCCTTCAGTTATCCATGGAAATAGAGAAAAAGATCAAGTCAGGTAAACTAGTTCTACAAATTTCTAATGACTTGATGGTTGTTTGTCAAAGGGGGATCATTTTCGCAGGGGGAGAGAATGTAGATTGACCCTTTGCCATTGATTTCAAAGGGGGAGATAGAGCACAAATGCACAAATTCTCATAAATTTGAGCATAGGGGAAGCTGCAATTCATGTCAGACCATCATTTGGAGATAGAGTATTAAGTTTTTCCATTAATGACAAAGTGGGAGATTGTTGGCATATTGTTGTCATTGATGTCAAAATGGGATATCATGCAAGGAAGGTTGTTGGCATGATGACAAAGGATGACTATGAGAGATGTGGATCTAGTTCTAGAAGTGTGTGAGAAAGTGTAAATGCAATGGAACAAATTTTGCAAATTTTTCATAGTTGACAAAGTGTTGTCACACTTTTGCAACAATGGCTTCTATCCTTTTGAATGAGAATCTATTGACAAATTAGATAGAGGTTTTCTGAGAGCATCTTAGAAACATAAATTATAGGTCTAGAAGTTGAATGATGAGCTCAAAAATGGTTTATGTATGCTCTTAGAAAATTTTGGGGTTTATCAGTTAAACCCCAAATCTTGTAGTCACAACACTCAAGAAAAATTTATATTTCATCATTGGTTGTGTTTCGATGGCTGCAAGTTGCATAAGTTGTAACTTATTCTTTTGAACTCATTGGGAAATTGGCCCCTAATTAACTAAATTTCAATTTGATGGTGTGTGTATGCCCATGACGAAGATTGACAACGGTGATCAAGGTAGCAAGATACATCAGGGAGACTACACCATATCAAGAGGAGATGGTTTAGAGTCCCTCTGATGAAATGATAAAACACCATCAAAGGAACTTCAACATAACGGGTGAAGTTTTTTTTGAGTCACTTCGACATGGTGATGATAGGTTAATCAATGGTTTAGATTGAACGAGGTTGATTGGATGGTGTAGATGTGAAGGTACCTCATCAGGGAGAAGGATGAATATCGGTAGGACAAAAATGATGGTCTCCTCGACACAACGATGATGACATACAAATCTAGATGAAGGTGATGTCATGTTGACATGTGGCAACATGTGATTGCATCAATGATCAACCTTATCAATGGTTATGATTAAGATGGTGATGATCAAATGGTATGATCACCTCATTTGGCTAAAATAAAACTATCGGTAGGACCAAAATATTGACCCCTTCGGCATAGCAAAGGAACTTCATCGAGGACACATATGAATATCGATGATACAAATAATTGGTCCCTTCAAATTTTCAATAGAACTTCATCTAAGAGACTTTTAGATATCGGATGTGAGTGGCTTTAGAGTCCCTTCAACACACTAAAGGTGGGATGCGATTGGAAGGCGATAAAGGTGGATGGTAACATGTAGAAAAAATGGCACCTATTGGTTGAATGATAGAAAAATTTAAATCATTGTTGTGAATTATGTGGAAATGACATGAAAGGAAAATGGTGATATCCCACCAGCCCATTGGGAATTAGTGGGCCCATTGTCAGATCCCAAAATATAGTAGGGAATGGTGTATATTTAAAGGCGAAGATCTAACAATGATCTCCTGGGCTTGTGACTCATAGAGAAGATCAATGGCATAAGATTAAATTAGGTTAATCAAATGCTTGTGTTTATAAGATGTGATGATAAACTAGGAACATTGGATCATGGTGCGAAGGAAGAAGATCGATGGTCAAAATTTCAAGATGGAGGCTTCATATGGCTAATAGTGTGTAAACATGATTTCTGACTGGTAGCTGAACAGAAGGATTAAATTAATTGGTCTACCTACTCTATAAATTAATTTAATTGGTTATTTGAGTTGGAGAATGGTGACACAGATCACCAAGGTGGTAGAGATCAAAATCAGATTCAATAAATAGAGGAATGAAATAAACACATATTTGATTCTAGGGTTTGATGGAGAGCCAATTTGGGAAAATTATTTGTAAAAAAATTTAATATGTGTGAGGCTCGATGTAGAGTATGCTTCCTAAAGAAGAATGAAGGAAAAATCTAATAGTGTGTTCTAGATTATTTGGACACTTGTGAGAATATCAAGGTAATCTCCACAAGTTGGTGAAAAAGTTACAAAATAGATGATAAATATTTTGACTAAGTGTGGTAAAGAAGAGATAGAAGAAGAAAGAGAGGTGCATGTGTAGAAGAGAGTGTTGCATAGACAACAATAGATCCTGGTTGAGTATTTTCAAATAGGTTGCAACATAGAATTATAATAAAATTTGTATATCTCTCATTGTAAATCTGATTGGCGGGTGCCATTAGATATCTAGGTAGGTGCTTAGATTAGGGAGTGGGTTCTTCCTTGGAGTGGTTGCTCCTAAAATTATGGGATTGTTGTCTCCTTGGGGTTGGTTCCCTTAAATTGTTACAACTAAATATTGGATTGTGAGGTTAAATTAGCAGAGTAGCTCCTAACAGCATTTCTCATCGTGGATTTTCTCATCTTGGGTTTTCCATGTACACCTTGTGTTATGTGATTCTTGTGTGTGAGCACATTCATCTATTTGGATGTTAAGTCTCAATTTGCACATTAAGGGTTTAAAGAATTAAGCTGTACAAAGTATTTAAGGGTTAAAATTTTAAAATTTACTTATTCACCCCCCTCTTAGAATATTGTTGTGTCCCAATAATTGGTATCAGAGCCCTAGGTTCCCTAGGTGAAGCTTAATCAGCTCAAGTAGATTCTGGCAATGTGAACACGATGAACAATTAGGAAGGTTCTTCCACATATAATCCACCTCAATTTGATGGAACAAATTATGCTTTTTGGAGCTCATTGATGAAGGGATAATTAGGATATATAGGATTTTATGTTTTGATGTCACTCAAGAATAACTATGTTCCTCCTACTCCTCCCACTAATGCTACAAGAAAGGACTATGAGAACAATGAAAAAGCAATCTTTTCCATTATGAATTTTTTTTTCTATATTTGTGCATGGCAAGGTTATGCATTGTCATACTATGCATGATTTCTGGGAAAAATTGAAGAATATATATGAAGGAGATGACAAGGTGAAGTTGGCAAAGCTTCAAGTGCTGAGAGCTATATTTGAAGGACTAAAGATGACTAAAGAGGAGAAGATTGCAGAATATCTTTTAAGAGTTAAAGATATAGTAAACTCTATTAGATTAGATATGGAGAAGAAGTGAAATAATATGAAATTGTACTTAAAATTCTAAGGTCAATGACAAATAGATATGATCCCAACATCTCTGTAATTGAAGAAGGAAGAGAAGTGGAAAAACTCACTCTTGATGAGTTGGATGGCATATTTACTACATATGAGATGAGGATGAGAGATGTTGAGCCTTCCAAGAGAGAAGCTACATTCAAGGTCGTAATAAAGGAGAATGATGAAGTAGATAAGAAAGACAATACTATATCCATTGCATCAAAACATGAAGAGACTAATTTGGAAGAAGCAAAATTCATAAGGAGGATGATAATAGGATCTGACAAGTATAAAGGTAAGTTTCCCTTCAAGTGTTTTAACTATGGTAGAATAGTTCATTTTGCTTCTAAGTGTCCTGATGATAAGTAGAATAACTCTGAGCAAGAAGGAGATAGTAAAAGAAACCCTATTATCCTAAAAGGAAGAGTATTGGAAAGAAAAAGAAGGGTATGTACATTTAGGAAGAAAGAAGTGACTCATTTGATGCTAGTGATAGTTCAGATGATGAATGAGATCATTCTTTTGTAATGAAGGAAGAAGAATAAGAATTTTTCTTCATGACCAAAGACTCTAACGATTAGAAGGATGGATAGGATGAGTATTTTTGTGAAGAAGGTGAAGAGGAAGTATTTGTTGATCTTGAGGGGGAATTGATTAGTGCTCTTGAAGATCTTGATGATCTTAAAATGGAAAGTAAACAATTGAAAAAGTGTTCTCAAAAGGAAAATGAAAATCTAACCAAATATCTTGATGAATCTAATCATAAGGTAGTGAGTCTAAAACTTCAAGTGGAGGAAGACAAAAGAATGGAAGAAGTGATGAAATCTAAATTAGAATCTAAAATTGATAGATTCATGAAGCTTGAGGTAGAAGTAATTTATTTGAGAAAGGAATTGGAGAAAGCTAAGGAGCATGTTGAAAAAGGATTCAAGCTAAAAGGTGGGTTAGAAGTTTTGGATGAGCTATTGTAGTAATGGAAAAAGTAGCATTTTTCCATACTAATTTTTATAATTGACATTAAAACTAAATTAATGATGTCTTGGAGTGGTGTTGTAATGTTTCATACACATTCAAATAATTTTAGGACCTTTATTTTCCTAAATCATGCTTTAATTGGTCCTTTGTAAAGGTGTTGTAAAGTGTTGTAACACACTTTCACACTTTTCCAGGACTTATTTGCTTAATTAAGCCTTATGGGCCCATTTCTAAATAAAATATGCATAATGTATACCTTGTTTAAGTGTTGTAATGTGTTTTAAAGAACTTTCACATTTATCTAGGTGACCTTAATTCATTAGGGTTAAGTGGAGTTATTAACCCCCCTTTTAGGCCTTCATTTTAACACCTCCCAAGGATCTTTCCTGAAAAGCATAAATTAAAAATAAAATTATTTCATTGGGAAAAATTTGGTCCTGGTAAGTTGAGCGAGGACCCATTTTCCTTTGATGGTGAATGGGTCCTCTCTTAATAGGACCCCCTTTTATCAATTGATCTTGAATGGGTTTTTGTCCCTCTTTCAACTCCCTGAAGCACGGTCTTGGAAACTTAGCCAAGACCCATTTTCCTTCCGTGTTGAATGGGACCTCCCTTAATAAGACCCCTATTTTTGAATTTAATTGTAGTAGGATCCTTATAATTTTAATACCTAGATCTAAGGTCGGCTTGAATTCTTTGAATTTTGGGGTTAATCTCTCAATTTAGTATAAATAAGGGGTTAATTCACATTGTTTCACCTAGCAACTTTGAGAGAGCATCCTTATATAAAATTAGATTTTACAAGAGAATTTTAAGAGAATTCATAAGGCATTTCAAGGTAGATTATCAAGAGTTGATTGTCACAATTCAATATCATTTCATCATGTCAAGGGTTTAACGCATCCATGCATGTTGTTGAGCCCAAATTGTTGATGTAGATTTTTATTACAAGAAATCTTTCAAGGTATCAACACTTCATTATTTCATGTTTCATGCTTCAATTTTGTTATTTCATCAATTGGTTTAATTACCTAAAAAGGGGTTTGACTGAGGAAAACCTCTATCCCCTAACAAATAAAAATTTTCTCCTCTTGCATGTGTGATTGCAGGTTAGGTTGAAGAGAAAGATTTGGAGAAAAATTGCAAAAGTTTTCAAGTTGCAAGATTGTCATTTATAGTGCAAGAACAAAGAAATCAAGCTACATAATTTATTTCAGACATTCAAGAGCTGATAACTGGGGTTCTAGAAGTAGACATTAAGGAACTTAACCCAGAAGTAATTTTTTTGAAACCCTAAAAGGACCCATTCACCACTAAAGGATAATGAGTCCTCTGTAGGGTTTGAAGTAGTGAAAATATAGGATCTAGGAGTGGAGATTGAGAGGATTAAAACCTTGAAGTTTATTTATAAAACCCTAACAGAGACCCATTCGCTACTAAAGGCGAATGAGTCCTATGTGGCCTAAAAATAACAACTTTCTAACCAAGTACACAACTTTTTATGCCTCTAAAAACTTCCCCCATAATTGCTATAATAGTTAGGTTGTGTTTATAATTATTATTTGCATCTTTTTTCCTTCATAATTGAATTTTTAAATAAGAGAAATCATTAGTGGTTTATCATCTTATGGTTCTAAACCCTACTTTTCCTATTAAACATTTTGGTGAACTCAACTCATTGAATATTGCAATTTTCTAATTTTGAAGTCTTTCATTGCATCCTAGATTAGATATTACATTCATTTGCATCAATTTTCATTGAATTAGATCTCATTTATGGTTTATTACTTTGCATTCAAACTTGCATCTCATTTAGGGTTTAGAATTCCATTTTTTTGCATTCTCTAAATCTTAAAAAAAACAAATCAGTCACTTTGCATAGTATTTAGATTATATAAGTTTGCATCTAAAATTCAAAAAAAAGATTGCATTTCAAAAGATGTTATATAGGTCATCATTTACCCTTCATTTCACTTGCATTAGGTTATCAAATTCTAGAAATATCTATCATAAAAGTTACACTTTGAAATTGGGCATGAAAAATACATAAAACAACTTAAAAATTGCAGTTTTCACCTTTTAAAAACTTTGATTGGGACCCATTCGCCCTTACTGGTGAATGAGTCCCTATTCATACCTAGACTACATCTTCTGGCATTTTTAAAGGCATTAAAAATCACTTAGAAATCAGCAAAAACATTTCAAAAATCCTTATCCAAAACTCATTCACCAGTAAAGGCGAATGAGTCCCTGATTAGGCCTGAACTACCTTGTACAAAATTCAAAGCCTTGTTTATGTACTTCATAAGCTTGTTTGTAACCTATAGTATTAGTCTAGAAGGTTTTAAGAAATTTTGTTTTATGCATCTAGGTCAAAAACATCAATTTAGGGTAGCCATTTTTGAAACCATTTTAATATAAAAAATCATCAGATCTAAAAATGTATACATTTTTGCAATTTTCCATTGTTACATACATAATGTTTCTATTCATGAAGCTTTGCATGATTTTTATAGAAGTGATTTTCATGCTTGCATATACCTTGTTTACATTGTTGAACCATGGCCTAAGACAGATAAAAGTACTTCTCATTCTTGAGCACACAATGTTGGTATTTTACTTTCCTAAGCATGATAAGAATAAGTTCAACCCATATGAGAATGCTTTAGCGAAAGAGGATGCAAGCATAGACAACCATGAAAATCATAATTTTTCTTCTCTTGATACCTCTCCTATTAATGATGAAGGTATCTTGGTGAAAGAAGATACATTCATTGAGAATCATTAAAGTCTTTTTTGCCCTCTCCTACTCCCCCTTGGATAGATATTATGAGACAAGAAGATGAGATCATTAACACATTGCTTAACATCACTTTACCTAGGGAGAATGCTTTAGTGAAGGAAGATATGTTGAGAGATCCAATGATTGAGAGTTATAGTATTATTTCTCTCCTTCCTAATGTCCCTAATATTTTGAAATATCTATTTGAACAAAAGGATACAGTCATTGGCAAGCATTAAAGTCACATATGTCCTCTCAATTCCTCTCCTATTTGTGATGAGCATCTTAAAAGCTACCCTACTAGGGTAGATATTATGGCACAAGAGAAAAAGGATGAAATCATGGAGAATCATAACAATCAAATTGGACCTTCTCCTAATATCTATAAAGAAGATATTTTGATAGAAAATCCAACATTGATGACTCCCTTACTTGCAATGAAGTTACTTTAAAAGAACCAAAAATTGAATGTCATGGACATATAGTTTGTAGATCTCCTAAAAAATCTCCTCCTAGGGAAGATATCATGGTGGATGAAAATGAGAAAATTGACAATAGTAATTCCTTAGATGAAGATGATGAAGTGACATTAGATTCCCCTTCACTAAGAAATCATGAAAATAAGGATAAGTCTTATGAGGTTATGCACATTAGATATCCCTTGATGTATTCTCATGAGCCTAAACTTATTATTTATCTACCCTCGCAAAAACCACAAACTCAAAATAAACATGTCCTCATCCTTGAACCACCCAAGAATAATGTTTCACAGCAACCAAGTCACAATACCGTTGCTCATATGTATAATACTAGGAAAAATACACAAACAAGACAAACAACTCAAACATCCCTCCCATTGCCTAACCCTATCTTACCTATCCCTCCTTGTTTTCCTTTAAAAAGTGGAAAGGAGTATGATCTTGTTGAACAACTAAAGAATAATCCTGCCAAGATATCCTTATGGGATCTTATTCAAGCTTCCCCTCATTATTGTAACAAGATTCAAAGTGCTTTACAACAAGTCCCTACCACTCATAATGAGCAATCAAATGATGTGGCAGCCCAAATTCAAGCTATGACTCCAACCAACTTGGACATTGTTTTCCACCAAAGTGAGCTACCTCCTTTGGAAGTGAAAAAATAAAATGAAGCTTTCATGATAAAATTTCTTGTCAATCAAACCAAGATAAAGAGATTCCTTGTTGAAAATGGCTTATCCCGTAATGTGTATAGTGTGATCCTTTTGAAAAGACTTCCAATCAATAAAAATGATATTAAACCTGATACTTTATCTATTCATGGATTTGACATCATATGAAAACAACCACTCGGATCCATCACATTACCTATCAGTGTTTGGGAAGTAACATTACAAACTCTGGTCCACATTATGCTTGGTGATATTTCTTATAATATCCTTTTAGGGAGACCTTGGATTCATCAAATGAATGGTGTGCCTTCTACCCTCCATTGTGTAATAAAGTATGTCTATAAAAACAAATTTTACACACTCAAGGTCGATCCTGAGCCTAAAAGTTGTATGATTGCTGAGAGAGAAGGGAAAGATCATTTGAAAGCATGGGAATCAATTGCAAAAGTGGAAAACACAAAGGAATAACACAAGAAGAACATTGATCAAGTCATTGAGCTATTAGAAGATGATTGGGGTTCCTTAGATTTCACACCTACATTCATGGGTGAATACAAGACCATAACAAATGATTATGTCAAGGGAAACAAAAAAGTAGTAATTTCAACACAAAATTTGAAAGCATCCACCTCAAATACTTTAGACGATCAATAAAATTACACGACACATTTCAATGAAGTTGATTATGAACAACCACCGAATCTTAAGAAAATGAAAAAAATTTATGGAAGAGGTTATGAGCTTATGAAATAACTTGGTTATAGTGGAAAAGGATGTGGTGCTAGAGAACAAGGTATTCATGTCCCTATAGATCCTAACAAGCAATAAACAACTCATGTTCTTGGTTATTGTCCTTTGATAGACATCCAAGCATCAAACAAGCCTTCACTTAATGTCAACAACCTTAAAAAGGAATCTTCTAAGACAAATTTACAAATAGGGCATCCTGAACTGATAAACATTAATGCTCCTAATATTTATCATTTGAAAGACTCACTTAACATCAATGTCATCACGCAAAACACTAATGATTGGATTTTATTAGATTTTACACCTTCAAAGTGGGGGGCCTAGCTTGATTGGCTAAAGCATCCTATTGTAGGAAAGAGGTCACGGGGTTAAGTCTCCCCCAAACCTATGGTACTAGAGGGCATGTCATGCCAACACCACCGATCACATGAAAAATTTTTACCAGGTGCACTACAGTTTATAGGGGGACGAATATCCGACCAATTCTTGCAATCTAAAAATATATATTTTCCACCCTCCTTTCAGGGAGAGTAAAAAATCTTACAATCTAAAGGGTCTTGTGTAAGTATGATATCTAATACTAAGCAAGAGATGTCTTTGTCGCAAAATAATGAAACATCCTCTACTATTGATCAAGAGAGTACCTTTTTGAGACTCCTCCAAGAATGTGAAAGAAATTCTCTCACAAGAATTCATTTTGTGTGTATCATAGAGTTCATGGTCATTCTACTAATGAATGCAAGGCTTTGAGTAATAAAATCCAACATTTTAAGGAGTTTGGTGATCTTCACTATGTGGGGGAACCTAATTCCTCTAATTCATACCAATTTTCACTCTAGCATGCCTCTCATCATCCTATTAGGCTCATCCTTGTCTTGCACTAAGTGGGGGAAAGGGGTTAGGTAGCCTTGTCGTTGTATATCACTTGTTGCCTCTTTTGGCTAGCTAACCACCTTTCATGTATATATAAGAGAAAGCTTGGGATGTGGATGACATGCCTTAAGTTGCTTCCATGTGACGTATTGAGTTTTAGGGGAAACCCCTTCCCTTTTTCATGATGTAGCTTATTGAAAACATATGAATTGGCATAGGGATTTCCAAATAAGCTCTCATGTCTTCTTCTACTTTAAATAAATTTCTCACAACAATGGTGTTAGCAACCACTTTAAAGTGGGGGCATACATTGACAATCATGTTTCATTGTACAATTTTATTTATTCCTATGATGTATCTTTTCCTTGGTGGTAACATCGGTTTTGATTTCCTTCAAGACCATGGCATTAAGCATGGTGTTCCCTAGGATTAGACCTTTACATGAACAAAGCAAAATCCCCTTTAACAATTTTTTTACATAACATTCAAAAACATTTTACAAAGAGCATTACATTGTGGTGCCTTATCAAAGTTGTTAGGAGGACAACCTCGATATGGTATGAGACGATGATATGATTCTCTCAGTTTCCAGCTTGTTGGGATAACTCACCTAGTCGATAGACCGAAGTTCCACTACCCCAAAGTGAGCAGTGTTTGTTATGGACAAACATCCTCGTTCCACATCACGTTGAAATGGTTGTGCTTGATCCTTTGTTTTTGTTTATTTTTCTTGGCCTTTGACAAGGTATTATCATGTATATTTGTTATTTATGCATACTTAAGTGTCTTGAATGTCTACTTTAGTTTAAGTTTGACATGGCGTCATCCTCTCACTAGAGTGGGGGAAAAATGTAGTAACGAAAAAAGTAGCCTTTTTCTTTACATGATTTCATAATTGACATTAAAACTAAAGTAACGATGTCTTGGAGTGGCATTGTAATGTGTTGTACACATTTACATCATTTTAGGACCTTTATTTGACTAAATCATGCTTTAATTGGCCCTTTGCAAAGGTTTTGTGAAGTGTTGTAACACACTTTCACACTTTTCCAAGACTTATTTGCTTAATTAAGCCTTATGGTCCCCTTTCTAAATAAAATATGCATAATGTATACCTTGTTTAATTGTTGTAAAGTGTTTTAAAGAACTTTCACATTTCTCTAGGTGATCTTAATTCATTAAGGTTAAGTGGAGTTATTAACCCCCCTTTTAGGCCTTCACTTTGACACCTCCCGAGGATCTTTCCTGACAAGAATAAATTAAACATAAAATTATTTCATTGGGAAAAATTTGGTCCTGGTAAGTTGAGCTAGGACCCATTCACCCTTGATGGCCCAAAGGGGTCCTCTCTTAACAAGACCCCCTTTTCTCAGTTGAGCTAGAATGGGTTTTTGGCTCTCTTTCAACTCCCCAAAGCTCAGTCCTGGAAACTTAGCCAGGACCCATTCGCCTTTGGTGGTGAATGGGTCCTCCCTTAATAGGATCCCTATTTTTGAATTTAATTGTGGTGGGATCCTTATAATTTTAATACCCAAATCTAAGGTCAGCTTGAATTCTTTCAATTTCAGCGTTAATCTCTCAATTTAGTATAAATAAGGGGTTAATTCACATTGTTTCACCTAGCAACTTTAAGAAAGCATCCTTATAGAAAATTGGAGTTTACAAGAGAATTTCAAGAGCATTCATAAGGAATTTCAAGGTAGATTATTGAGAGTTTATTGCAGCAATTCAAGATCAATTCATCATGTCAATGGTTTAATGAATACATGCATGTTGTTGAGTCAATAATGTTGATGTAGCATTGAATATCCTTCTTGCAAGCATTGTTTCACATCTATTTGAGATCAAGATCAACATTCTTCATGGCCACTACATGTTAGATTGCATATTTGTATTACAAGACATCTTTCAAGGTATCAACACTTCATTATTTCATGTTTCATGCTTCAATTTTCTTATTTCATCAATTGGTTTAATTACCTAAAAGGGGTTTGACAGAGGAAAACCCATATCTCCTAAAAAAAACATTTTTCTCCTCTTGCATGTCTGATTGTAGGTTTTAGGTTGAAGATCAAGATTTGGAGAAAAAATGCAAAAGTTATCAAGCTGCAAGATTTCCATTTATAGTGAAAGAACAAAGAAAGGAGGCTACATAATTTATTTTAGACTTTCAAGAGCTGATAACTAGGGATCTAGAAGTAATGATATCAAGGAACATAAGCTAGATGTCAATTTTCCAAAACCCTAAAAGGACCCATTTGCGACTAAAGGTGAATGAGTCCTTTGTAGGGTTTGAAATAGTGAAAATTTAGGATCTAGGAGTGCAGATTGAGAGGATTAAAACCATGAAGTTGATTTCTAGAACCCTAATACGAACCCATTCCCCACTAAAGGCGAATGAGTCATATGTGGCCTAAAAACAATAATTTTCTAACCAGGTACATAACTTTTATGCTCTAAAAACTTCCCCATAGTTGCTATAATAGTTAGGTGGTATTTCTAATTGTTATTTGCATCTTTTTTCCTTCATAATTGAATGTTTTCATAAGAGAAAGCATTAGTGGTTTATCATATTATGGTGGTAAACCCTACTTTTTCTATTAAACAAATATTAAGCACATAGAAGCCCTCTAGCAAGGAAAAGTCTTTTCTAAGGCTTGAGAAAGGTAAGGGAACCTTTATGGAAACTTCTACAAAATTATATGAGAGATTTAGGTCAGTAGAAAAGTCTGGTTTAGTTAGTAAAGAAGACTACAAATATAGTAAATCTAAATATGAGAAGAAATCTACAGAGGTTAAGAAAACCTATGAAGAAAAGAAGCATGTTGCTGACAAGAACGACAACTAGTTTATTCCTAATCAACAAAAGAAGAAGCAAAACATATGAAGAATGGATTTTGATGGATTTACAAGAGTGAATGATCCAAGGAGGCGAAGAAAAAGAAGATCTCCTCATCCAACTCAAAGAAACACTATGACCAAGTACTCATCATACTTCTATGGGTACTTCTATACTTGTAATCACTTTAGAAATAGGGCTAGAGAATGTAGTCATTCCGAGGAGTACAAATTTTGTAAGCAAAAATCCATTTTCTTCCTTAGTTGATATGAATATAGTCTTCTACAATTGTAAAATTTTTGGTCATGTAGCTCAATATTGTAGAACAAAATTGATAAGACCAAATGTTCAGTCTGAGAAGAAGAAAAACACACCTCCCAAAATGGAAAAGGAAACTAAGGTTTCTATGAAAAAGGAGGAGAAATTTGAAAAGAAACCTAAGAAGGTGTGGAAGGAGAAAGAGAAAAGCTCTACTCAATCTATGATTACCCAAAGAGAACTACATGCAAAGAAACAAAATCAAATTCATTCTACATAAGAAGTGTAAAGAAGGATCGATAAGCTTGGGTGACAATACTTCTATAAAGATTTGTAGTAAAGGAATCTTGAGCATAGATGAGAAGAATAAGACAAAAGATGTCCTTTGTGTTGAGGTTTTGAAACATAATCTTCTAAGTGTTAGCCAGATGTGTGACAATGGTTACAAAATTGTATTTAGCTTTAAAGGCACAAGGAGTAAGGACTAATACCAATCTCTACAATCTTTGTGAAGTAAAAGGTCAAAATTGTCTAATAAGCCAAGAAAATGAGAGTTAACTATGGCATATAAGATTAGAGCATGCAATCTTTGATAATTTGGTAAAGATAAGCTCAAAAGGAGTGGTTAAGAACATGCCTAAGATAGTGAAGCTTGCAAATATTATCTACAATGGATGCCAACAAGGAAAGAAAACAAGGTATAAGTTTCCAAAAAAGGATTATTCAACCACAAAAAAATTGAAAATAGTTCATATTGATCTGTGTGGTCCCACAAGGACAAGAGGGTTGCAACATGAGAGATATTTAATGCTACTAATTGATGATTATACATGGGTAACATTTCTAAAGAAGAAGGTTGAAGCATTTGAGATGTTTAAGATTTTTAGGAAGTTACTGGAGAAGGAGACTGGAAGAATAATTACATGTCTGAGATCAGATAGAGGTGGATAATTCACATCAAGTGAATTTAGGATGTTTTGTAAAATCATGGAATCAAGCATCAATATTTTACACCAAGAACTCCACAACAAAATAGACTGGTAGAAAGAAGAAACAAGATTGTCAAAGGTATGGCTAGAGCTATGCTAAGTGAGGAAAATTTGGTAGACACTTTTTGGAAGGAAGTATTTCACACTACAATGTACATATAGAAAAAGCTCTTCTAAGAGAAAATGGTGGAAAGACTCCATATGAATTATGGTATGGAAAGCTTGCATCTATCAAGTATTTCAAGGTGTTTGGTAGCAAATGCTACATTAAGAGAGAAGATGAAAACTTAGGGAGATTTGATTCATGATGTGATGAAGGGATATTTTTAGGATACTCCACTCAAAGTAAAGCTTATAGGTGTTACAACAAGAGGTTTCACAAGATTGTGGAAAGCATCAATGTCAAGGTTCATGAAAATATAAATTAGGATAAGCCTAGCAAAAATATCTTTGAGATTGAATCTGAAGATGATGATGCAGGTGTAACAGTTGAAGAAGAAGAACAAGAAGAAGAGAATGAAGAATTTTAATGATCCCCTAAAAAATATGTGCAAAAGGATCATCCTGTAGATCAAATAATTGGTGACAAAAATGAAGGAGTTCAAACTAGGAGAAAAAATGCAAAGAATAAGGAAAAAGTAAATTTTTCTCTCCTATCACAGATTGAGCCAAAAAGCTTTATTGAAGCCAACCAAGATGAAATTTGGATAAAGGCCATGGAGGAAGAGCTAAATCAGATTGAGAAGAACAAAACATGGGAATTGGTTCCTAGATCCCCAAGTAAAAATTTCATTGGCACTAAATAGGTGTTTAGAAATAAGCTCAATGAAGATGGAGCTATGGTAAGGAATAATGCAAGGTTGGTATGCACAGGGTATGCACTAGTCAAAGACATCGATTTTGAAGAAACATTTGTAGTAGTTGCAAGATTAGAAGCCATTAGAATGCCTCTTTCTTTTTCAATGTATACAGGATTTAAATTGTATCAGATGAATGTCAAATTTGCATTTCTTAAAGGAAATCTTGAATAGGAAGTCTATATTGAATAGCCAGAAGAATTTCAGCTACCTAAAGAAGAGGATCATTTTTGTAGATTGAGGAAAGCATTGTATGGTGTAAAGAAATCTCCTAGAGAATGGTATTCTAGATTAGACCATTACCTCCAGCAACAAGGATTCAAAAAGTGATATGCACATAGTAATTTGTACTTCCAATCAAAAGGTGAGCACATGACTATTATTGTTGTATATGTAGATGACATCATATTTGGTGGTAGAAATGATAAAATATATAAAGTGTTTTCTACACATATGCAAGATGAATTTGAGATGTCAATGTTAGGGGAGTTGTCCTTTGTCCTTGGTTTACAAATAGCACAAATAGAAAATTTGATATTTATATCCCAAACTAAGTATGCTAAGGAAATACTCAAGAAATTTTCAATGGAGGACAATAGACCAATAAGTACCCCCATGATAATTGGCTACAAGCTGATTAAATTAGATGAATCACTAGATCCAAATTAGAATATGTACAAATCAATCATTGGAGGCCTACTATACCTAATTGCATCAAGATCAGATAAAATAAAGCATTGTGTATGGTAGCAAGATTTAAAGGTGTGCCAAAGGAGTCTCATGTCAAGACTGTGAAAATAATTTTTAGATATATTAAAAGAATAGTTGACTATGGGTTGTGGTACCCCAAGAGCAAGGATTTTTATTTGACAAAATATATAGATGTAGATTGGTTTGGATGTCCAGATGATATGAAAATCACAAGCAGAGGATCATTATTCTTGGGAAACAAGTTAGTTTCCTAGATGAGAAAGAAGTGATAATCAGTCACTCTTTCCACAACAGAAGCAGAGTATGTAGCAGCAACAACATGTACTCAAGTTCTATAGATGAAGAAAACACTTAAGGAAATTAAGGTAGAGTACAAAGAGCCATTATCAATTCTTTGTGACAATTCAAGTGCAATAAAAATCCCAAAGTATCAGTGATGCACTCTAGAACAAAGCATATATCCATAAAGTATCACTTCATTAGAGAAAAGGTTGTAGACAAGAAAGTTAGCATGGATTATTTCCCAACAAAAGAGCAGGTGGTTGACATTTTTACCAAGCCTCTTCCTATAGAGAAATTTGAATATCTAAGGTAGAAGTTAGGACCAATTTCTCCCACATCATATCACTAAATATTAGAGGTAAGGCATGAATCCAAGGGGAGATTTATTGGTCCTTCATTTATCCCTAGAAATAGAGAAAAAGATCAAGTTAGGTAAACTAGTTTTACAAATTTCTAACTTGATGGTTGTTTGTCAAAGGGGGAGCATGTTCTCAGGAGGAGAAATGGTAGATTGACCCTTTTCCATTGATGTTAAAGGGGGGGAGTAGATCACAAATGCATAAATGCTTAAAGTTGAGCACAGGGGAAGCTATAGTTGGTGTCAGACCATCATTTGGAGATAGAGCATTAGGTTTTTCCATAAATGACAAAGGGGGATATTGTTGCCATATTTTTTTTGATTGATTAAGTGGGGAAAGGGCCCTAACCCTTATAGATTAGTACAACAATATAAAGAACAGTAGACAATAGAAACAACAAAAAGAGGAAGCCAACTAGAAAAGCTTAACCAATTCCCTCAGGATCAAACATTTCAGCTCTATTAGAAATATCAAAAAGATACATATTGTCCATATTCAAATTCCAACACTTAATCCCATAATACAAATTAATACTTAAAGTAATGTCCATGCATAAACTAGAACTACTAACATAAATATAACTAAAAGTGGGATAGTCTAAGCACCAAAGGCCAACACCAGTAATAGTACTGCCAAGAGTAGCACCAGAATAAACTTGTTACTCATTTTTGTTACTTGCTCAAGTTGATTGAGTTTAGAGTGTTTACAAAATGAAAGTGAAGTACATTTCTTATCTATCTTCCCTATATTGCATTCAATTGTATAAACAAAAAAATCATAAAAGATTACAAGATTATAGTAACAGATTATTGCATTTATACAAGTGCATGCAAAATAGAAAATATTTGCACAAACATTTCAAAAAAGTAATCTTTATTGATACAAAAGTACATATTTGTCTCACACAAGCCATGAGACTTAACTTGTTCAATGAAAATAAAGAACAATTTATACATTTATTCATAAAGAAAATGGAATGCACATATAGGGGAAGAGGCTAGTCATTGCCTGATGACTGGTTCAATGTCTATTGTCCTGCTTTGTCTCCTGCCTTGAGCTCTCTTGTGTCTTCCATAGCTCTATGCTCCTAGTCCCTATATCTCACAATTACAATGATGTTAGAGCAGTGATCTAAGCAAAGAAGGTCTCTTACACTACATGTACATGCACCCATTAATGTATAAACTACCCCTCAAGTACATTAAATAAGCATACAAAATGTACATGTCCAAGGAAACAATAAGGCCATAAAATACATCAACCATATGCACATGTTTTTCTAACTTGTTTGCTTCATGTGCAGGAATAGGAAAAGTAATGATGTTGATCCATCTTATTATAGCATGTGGGTTAAAATGCGGCTCCCACAAGGGTTGAGCCCAGCATGCTTGCAGTTTGTGTTTTGACCAAATAAACTTTTTAAGTTTTCCATGGCAGTGTAATGCAATTGAGGATGCATTTATCATTCATAACAATGAAGTTCATGAATCCACTGTTATAAACAATAATGGATACTCAATGAGATTATAGTGTCTTAAAAGCTAAACATAAGGCTTGATGAAAGGATCTGTCGAAAGATTGTCATCCATGTATAATAGAAATACAAATCCTCTGAATAGTTGAAGAAGAGATGATACCCTTCAGGTTAATTCATTAAATGGCATAGAGATAGTTATAGTTTCCTAAAGTATGAGAACCACTCCAAAGTATGACTTGAGAACATGTCTGATTATCATGCATAAGTTTTGACATAGGGCAGATCTTATAAGTCTGTCATGAAGATATGACAACCTTACAATGAGAAAATATATGATAAGTGGAAGGGTGAGGTCATATAAGTCTTTGAATGGAATGTGAAGCAATGGTAATGGTGCTACTTTATTTCGAGGCTTCATCTTCCGACAATATCCCATAAGATGTGATTGTTTGAAGACAAGGATTTTTGAAATATGACAATTTAGTTTTCCAAAATCCAATAGTGTTACTATTTTGTAATCAAGGAGACAAAACCCCATTGGTGTCTCCGAGGGTCCTCTATTTGATAGTTGGAGGATCATTTCATCTTTATGAAGGATAGAGTAAACAAATGCAACCTTATTCAAAGGCATGATTTACATGAGCAAGGATAGTTTTAGTACATAAATAGAAGGGCTATGTATTATGATAAGAAGTTGTGGAACAATGCATTTTTATTGAAGAACAATCACAATATGAGAAAAGAGAAGATTTCAGTCCTTGACTGATGAGTTTTGCTTCAAAACTTAATTCTATTCTTGGAGATTTAAATCTGACCAAATCAGGGGTCTTTATGATGCAAAATGAAGGACAACGTTTTCTTTTTGAGTTCCTTAGAGCCATTTTATAGGCATCATAGTCAATAATGAGGCAATAGAAATTCAAATGAAATTGATCTAACAGAATGGGAAGGTAGGGTATCTTGACAGAAATGGAAATCTCATTAAGCCATGAAATGTTTAATCTGACAATAAAGCATAACAGACCAAAGACAATGGGTAAGTGATCTGAAGAGGAGGAGTGAAATTACAAAATTAGATAATTTGTGACAGAGTTATGAGGACAATTATATAGTCATGTGCAAGAATAATTTCACAAAATGTATTTGTAGGAAAATGGAGTCATGAAATATTCTATGCAATACAAAACAAAGGTAATACTCCCTATGTTTTCATGAGTTACAAACCAGAGTATAACCTGTTAATAAGAACTTTCCAGAAATGCATGAATACCTGGAGTAAAGAAAATTTAGAATAGCTATTTAAGTGCATGAAAACATAAGAGAATGAAAATGAACTTGAGTAACATATCTCAACCGTGAAATAACTCAGAAAACAATATCCCTTTCTCTGTTGACATAAGAATGCTAAAATACAGTGAAGGAGAAACATATAAGGAACTAGATAGTCGTATGCACATACACACAGTCCATGAGCAATAACAATGATGGAAAAATAATGATGAATGTGTGATAAGGGTTTTCATCTCATAACAAGATATACTGCATGAAATATTAAAGGCAAAGCAAGTGAAAACACTTCATGAGAACTCTCAGTTAATGGCAACATACTAATAGATAGTCTTCAAATCCTTAGTTATGGGTAGTCAAGTCCTTATGAAATGCATTGAGGGCTATCAATTATAGATGAATAAGGTTTTAAAGCCTTAAATGTCATGATGATACAATGAATAGGTTATTTTTAAAGGTACTCATGTAGCAAAGTGATGAATCTATGACAATCATGAGTAAAACATGGCATTTCCAGTTTTAAACAAGTCATAAAGGATAGAACTTGGAATGGTAGAGGGACATTTAAGAGGATATTGGACAATTAATGCAATAGGACTATCATAAGATACAAATCCCAATGGAAAAACCAGATATTTTTCAGGAGAGTATGAAAATAAAATGCAAAGAGAAGATAAACCTAGAACAACCAAGCTAGGGTTTTAGTTGAGAACAAACCCTCGAGCAAAGCTACAGGAAGGGAAAACTCTTAGAGTGGAGCTTTTTCATTTTGAAATAAGGGTTTTATCCATTTCGGCCTACAAAAAGGATAAAATCCTCAAACTGCAAATGCATGTAAGGTATTCCAAAGTAGACTCAGCCAATTAAAATGTATTGTAATTTCATGAAGTATAGAAAATTTCCTTACAAGCTCATGCAACTCAAAAATGAGAAAATGTGAAAGTTCTAGCCATAGCAATAAGGGTGAGTAACATTCTGTGTTTGCAGAAAGAAAAGTAGTGTGCAAAGTGTTAGTGCCATTTCTAGTTTTCTCATTGCCTAATTGTGTACTCTGGTTTTTCATGACAAAACTTTAGCTATGGGGTGTTTTTCATTTTGGCACGTGGATTAAATGGGCTCCCACAAGGGTTGAGCCTAGCGTGCTAGCATTCATCTCTCCAGTGGGGCGGCCTGTGTTAGGGTTTTTCCTGGCTTTTCGTTTCCCCGTTTCTGGGCTTTTAATTCAGTTTCCCTTTCTCTTTTTCTTGCCTTGGTTTTTCTTTCGGAATCGGGGGCGGAACGAATGCTTGAACAAAACTAGAACTTTTCCAAATTCTGAAGTTCTAATTCCTGTTCACGCATCCGTCCCGGTTCCGATTCCACATGTTTAGGTTTTCTTTTCCTTTCTGCCCTGCGTTGGTTGCTGGTCGTTTTCCTCTCCGTGTTCTTCCCTTTGTTTTTTTGCTTTGTTTCCTTTGGCGGGTGCGGGATCAGAATGAGAACAGGTTTTGGAACGTTCCAGTTTCGGGTTTTGTTCGCTCCCATCTCCCTTCCTTTGTCTTTTGTGGAGGTGGATCCGGGTTTGGTTTTGGTCTCAGGTGGTCAATTTTGTTTTTGTTTCTTCCCCCGCTTTGGCTCCGACTCTGACCCCGTCTCTTTCCTGGTTCTGGCTCCGACCTTGTTTGGTTCCCATTCCGTTTGCCTTTTTGATTCATTGACCTATCTGCCCAGTTCATTTTAACTTAAGTGGTTCCCCTGAGCCCCATTTTCCATTCGTTACTGGCCCCTAGCTACCGTTTTTACCAGCCCCGCGCTGTTTTCGCTGAGACCTTTGGCACTCGGGATAACCTCTCGGCGATCCCCATGTTGTCTCCCCGAGGTCTCTTTTCCGTCGGCCTGTGTTGGTTGAGGTTGGGGAGATGTTTCCCCGACTTCTTTGTGTCTCACCGATGGACTTTTCCCTTCGATGTGTTGGCGTCCGCCCAGGGTGAGGTCTTAGCAAGTTCTATCTTGTCTCCCCGACTTGTGCGCTCTGGGATCCCATCGGTGTAAGTTTTGATCTACGGTGGGAGGTCTTGGCAAATACGATTTGTTACACCGACCGAAAACATAAAGGATAATCTCTTCGGCAGGAGTCTGGGCTCTCGGTGTAACATCTCATTGGTGTCATCTTGTTACACCGACCGGTGGTGAAGGATTTATTGTTTCGGTGAGACTCTTATTTTGGTATGTGGTCATGGTGATGGGGTTGAGTCTTGCCGACAGTGGTTCCATATGTGGCTTTCGGTGAGAGTCCTTTTTTCTCTTAGCAAATGGGTGTATAAAGGTTTTCGGCGATGCAATGTGATATCTACAAAGGGTCTCCCTGAGACAAATAAACTATAGTGACAAAGTGAATACAAGGGTGCATCGGTAAGAAACATCAAATGTCTCAGCGACGTACATTTGGCAAGTGAGTTCGTCGGCGGGAGAAGTTCTATGTCACAGTGAATTGAAGTGATGCATTTCAATGAGGCTTGGTGAAGTCTCTGTGATGTCTCACCGATGGTAGGTGACTATAGTGACTATGAACAAGTGAAAGGATTGCTTCGGTGAGAGATGTGCCCTCGTCTTGGCGAATGGATAGTACATAAAAGTGATACATTTCGATGAGGCATTTTGATTCTGTATGATGTCACCCTGACCTCTTTTTGTCTTGCTGACTGTGGAGGCCTTTTTCACCGGTCCGACGAAGATTTTAAAAGACAACTATCTGATCTTAGTTGATCAACAGCGGAGATTCAAACATGCATGTTTCAGGGTTTCTGTTATGTTCACGTGCGAAAGCCTAGAGCATTCATGGTGGCAGATGAGAGGGTCGCTGGATCCACTGAACCAGCATTCATGGGGACGGCTCTAGGACAAGGATGACATGGCTCGAGTATGGGTGCCCGGATTCTGCGGCAGATTTGACATTGTTTGCCTAGCTTCATTCGTGCGGGAATGTCTTTCCTACAGCAACCCGACCAGTTACATTTATGTGACCAGTGGGGCAGTTGGAATTCTTGACTTGGCCTATGAGTTGTTCTAGGGTTTGTCCTAGTCAGCCGATGATGTGTAATCTCATCTAGTCAGTTGCTTGTTGCTTCTCCTGTTCCTATAAAGGAGAATTTCATGGCCAGATGTAAGGGTCCGAACTTGGGTGTTCTGTTCCATATTTTTCTGAGTTTGTGTATCAGTCTTGGGGTAGGCTAGTATTTAGTCTTGAGTCAATGTGGAGTCTATAAGCTGTAATTTTGAATTTTTCTGTAAATACAATCAATTTGAGTAATGAAAACATGAAGACACTTGTCTCTCATGCATGTTATTAGACTATCTCCTTATTTGTGTGCTTTTAATCATTTGAATGAATGCATAAGGTGTCTTTGTTCATCTTCTCATACTTCATGAGACTGTGTTGTTTGTTGATAGGTCTACTTCAAGGAGGTAGTTAAATCCTTTGAACAGATAGCAATGATTATTTGTTTGCAGGTAGGATTTGGTAAGAAGAGTCTGGTTGCTATAGAAACTGGATTGTTAGTGTAAGGAACTGATAGTTGATGTAAGGCATCAACAAAACAAGATCCACTGATTGAGGTCTATTTGCAGGTAATTTTCCCCTTTTGTGTTTGACTCTGTGGCCCAAAACTAGGCACTGATCTGTCCTACTGTCTATTCCTCTCAGAAAACCTTTCAAAATTATTGAATATCTTTTGTTTAATATCTTTCCCTACCTCCTGGTTGCTTCAAGATTGAGCTACTGAGAATCTATCCCCATTTGAGGTCCTCAACACTTGACATCAGGAGTTATCTGCTATAAAAAGTAATGTCTGGTCTTCTTTGAGGCATTGTGTGGGTATACCTGCCCTGGTTCTACAGAGCCTAAAGTGCAGAAGATCTTTTGATCTTGTTAGTTGGTCCAGGTCCTCCAAGCTGCCCTTGATTGGAGTTGGCTACTCCATAGGTAGAATAGGAGACCAACCTGGCTTGCAAGAAAATCAACCAACACAAAGGAGCTCAAATTTCCATTTAAATGATGTGAGGTGTCAAGTGAAATGCACAAAAGATTAAAAGTTTCCAGCTAAATGGGGCATATAGGTAGAAGCCCGTGGTCTATAAGCAACATGGAGGGTTTTCATTCTACAAAACCTAGGTTTGTTTCATTGAATACATTGAAATATTTCATGGAAACACAAAATGACTATAGGAAATGAAAAAAAAAATCTGAACACTAAAATAATAATACAAAGTCTTGGCTCGAGATCAAGCTCATCTTCTTAGCAAAAGTCACAAAAAGCAGTAGAATATCTCAATAAATGGCTTACCTGAGAGTTCTTTGTTGAGCTGAGCATGGTCTCATGCCTCTGTAGCTGCATTTTTTTCTTCCTCATCAAAACTTCTAGAGAATTCTCATTGAAAACCTCATGGTGTCATTGTTTCTCCTCTTTGGCTTGACAAAATGAAATATTTTCCCAAGTTTTGGCTTGGTATTTCCTTTATGGCTTTTACCCTAAGTAAAGGCAAATAGAACTTAAGCATTTTTTCCTATATTTTTATAAATGCAATGCCAAATTAATGGGGACCATGGGCTAAGACTTTTGGTCTTATGCCTTAGGGTTTTTCTTTCTATGGTGTAATTATTTTAGGACTTATTTTTACTTCATTATTTTTGCATGATATTGAAATTGTAAAACGCTAAGTCTTGGTGATGTTTTATAAATCACTTAGACTCAAGTGTTCTTTTAATGAAAAAATGATGGATACTTTGAACACATGGGAATTTTTGAGCAATATGCTTGAATTTATGAACTTGCAAACATATAGGGAAGGTTATTTTTAGTTTGGAGACATATTCCATGCATATAGGAGCATTTATGCATCTTGTTGGAGGTTTTGCAAGAATCTAGTAGTGGTTTTGCATGCCTAGATTCTTGGCATGGTCAAAACCACTTTCCTCACATGTTGGAGACAGTTTTGGGGGGGATCTAATACCTCAATTTTAGGATTTTTTGGTGGATCCAACCCAAGTTAGTTGCTAGCCCCTATTTTGGTGCAACCACTTGGAGTTGAGTATTATATTCACTCTGGTAACTCTTTTTGGGAGTAAGTTCTTCTGATGCAGATTGAGACTTAGAGACTTTTGAGTCCTTTGTCAAATTTCATGCAAACTTTGTAACTCATTTGGACATGAGATATAGTGCAAACCTTGGATGTTAATATTTAAAGTTGTGCCTTCTTTTTCTTACAATGTAGTGGTTGTCAAGTGATTGATCAAATTTCATGTGAGGTACTTTCTCTTCCTTGTAGTTTTGTCTCATATTATTCTGCCCTTTCTACAAAAGTATGCATGTGCAGGTTGAAATCTATGTTTTAAGTTGCATCTAGCTTTTAGGATGTGAAGGTGTCCTTTCTTTTTGAAAGTTAAATGCATACAAGCCTTTTTTCAAAACACTTATGCATAAGCCCACAGAAAAAAGTTGTGCAAGTTTTATTTTCAGTCATTGAAAAGCAAGTGTCTATTTTTCTGAATTTCAAATCCTTAGTATAATTTGGAGTATCACCTTTAGTTTTCATTATCATACTTTTAGTTTACATTATTTATTTTTATCCTTTTCCTCTACAAGTTTAGTAGAGTAGTTTAGGTGATATCCAATAAAGAACCAACTTTCTCTGGAGGTCCTTTTCTACTATAGGTGACCCACAAACTTAGAAAATTTCCCATGTTTCACATGATTAGCTGTGTTAATATTTAGCTAGGGTGCAAATCATAGTGATAATAGTTTTGGCATGCCTGGTGGGACTGTCGAATCAGACAGCTTAGAAGAATATAAATTATTGTTGGTTCTGATATGTTTCTAGTAGTTTTAAGCCTATGAGAGGTAATTTTTGCATATCTGGTGACTTCCACTATGAGTATAATTAAAAGACTAATGTTGTGAAGCTTTACATGAAAAGGATTCAAACAAGGAGTTCGCATTCCTTTGAGTATTTACAATTGTCTCCACCTAGAAGGAAGAATAGGTCTGTAAAAAGAGCTTCTATCTCAAAGAGTGTTCAATAAACCCCACCAATTTTTAGACCAGCTTTAATACCTAGTTCAGCTATACTACAACTTCAATCCATGTTGTTTTAGCTTAGGTTAATCAACCTCCAGTTGTGCAAATGGCTAGAAATCAACCTTTTATGCCATTTAATGGAGGAAAACCATTGAATTTGGCCCAACATGATGATATCCTTGTAGATGTCTTAAAAAAGTTTACCATTTTTTATAGGAGAGGATCAAACAACCCCTATTGAACATATTAGAGACATAGCATCTCTGTGTGGGGTTCATCATTTAACCCAAGAGAATGTAGTTGTTCGATTACTTGCAGCCTCATTAAAGGAAAGGTGTTGCAGTGGTTTAGAGGTTTGCAAGTTGGCTCTATTGCAACCTAGGATGAATTAGGGGATAAATTACACAAGTAGTTTTAGGATAAGTCAGACCACTTGTCACTGGTTGAACAACTTACAATCATTAAAAGGGTTCCTTAGGAGCAAATTACAAATTTTCATTTTCATTTTTCAAAAGACATGGTTAAGAATACCTAAAACAGTAGGGCCTTCTCTTGATTATGCTTTCTTGTACTATTTAAGGGCTTTACACAACAAAATTGTTGTCATGATTCAGTCTATGGGTTGGAACACATTGCCTCAAACATATGATATAGCTATTGGGGTTGAAAACAACCTTATTCAGGCTAGAAGGATAGCTCCCAGACCCCCAATGCTAATTTTTCTAGACATTCAGCCTTCCATGCCTTTACAAATTCCACCTTTTGCACCTTTTCCAGTTGTACCAACATTACCAGATGTTTCCCAACCTATTGTTAATCAAGGAACTATTGTCTCAAGCTCATCTCAAGAGCTACAGGAGATTAAAAGCCTATTACAAACTTTTGGCAACAAGTTAGTGAATATAGAGAAGCACTAGCAGTAGAGTAGACAACCTTTTCAATAGAATCAAGGTCAAGTGCAGCAATATTAGGGAAATAGGTAGCCTTATCAAGGAAATTATCAGGGTCAGAGACAAAATATCAATCCAAGACCATTTCAGCCATATAACCCAACCCCAATTAGTGTTGTTAAGGAGCTTGTTCTTGTTCACAACAATCTTGCAGTAGACTATGAATGGTGTTCTCTTTGCAATCAGCCCCACAACAAGGCCACTTGTCCAAATGGGGTTATTAACCAAGCATTAATGGTGAAAAATGCTTTGATTTCATAGCCTAATCAACCCAATGATGCATCCTTACAACAAAAAATTCAGTCTACAAGTGATGCCAACTTTCTAAATTGGCAAGGTGAAGAATTTTAAAGAGCATACAATGATGATTCTCTGATTGCAGCAAACACAAGTGCCAAGAAAAGGGCTTTTGAGCTTGATCAGTCAGCTAATAAAGGAAAGGGAGTTGTGGAACCATCTACATCACAAGTACCCCATATTTTTCAAAGGAATACACAAGTTGCTGCCAAGGAGCAACCTCACTTGTAGACAAAACCGGTTGCTACAAGGATACAACAAAAGGTAAATTTTGTTGCTCCCTTCAATATTGTTGAAAATATGAAAAAAATGAATATCACAATGTCTATGTGGGACTCTTTGGAAATCCCAAGCCAAAAATAATTGTTACAATCTCCTTTGACTGAAAAGACAGTGCCTACGGATGCTCCAGTTGATTCAGTTAAGGTTGTTTTCACAAATGTACCCCAAGATAATGATAAACAACAAAGTAAACAACCAAGAGTCTGAAAAAGGTGTCAAGCCCCATCCTTTCTATGTAACATTGATTGTAGGTGAAAAATTAGTGCATAATTTTATAGTTGATAGTGAAGCCAGTAGTTCAGTCATGCCAAAAAAAATTGCAAACCAATTAGGACTAAAATACCTGCCCCTTGAGAAAGGTGTACTCTAGTTAGATGGGATAGTAGTTAATATTGTTGGTATTATTAAAGATTTGGGTCTCACATTACATTCCTACCCAAATTTTTCAATTCCTCAAGATGTCTTTGTCATTGATTTACCTCCATTCTTTGCCTTGTGTCTATCGAGGGACTTCATTACAAAAATTGGAGGTTATCTGTCTTCTGACTGGTCTCATATGCTTTTTAGGACTAGGTATGGAACAAAAGTGACAATAAAATTAGAGTCATTGGCAAAGGATCACATTGAACCTTATGTATCAAGTGCAGTTAATGCTAACTATGTTATTTTTGAAGATAGTGAGCTTGTTGCAGCTCAAGAGTTGCAAGCTAAAAGTATACCGGAGGTGCTGCTAAATGAGTGGGTAGCAGAAAACATCATGGATAACCCAAATGAACTTATTTAGGAAGCTGGTTAGGGTATTTATGTGCCGCATGAACTAGAAATAGAGATTCCAAGCCTTGAAAAGAAGGCAGAACAATAATTACCACAACAAGATGAGCTATGGCAGATGTATTTTGATGGCTCCAGAAGTAGAAATGGAGCTGGTGGAGGTGCAATGTTGATCTCTCCATAAGGTGATAGGTATTATGTTGCTTTTAGATTTTCTTTTTCATGTTCTAACAATACTGCTGAGTATGAAGGTCTGATATAAGGCTTAGAATGGGCAAGGAGAAGAGGAATAAGTTGCTTGCAAGTATTTGGGGACAATGAACTGATTGTTAATCAGGTGAGAGGGTTAAATGTGAAAAAAATTATACTTTGAAATCTTATAAACATAAGGTATGGGATATGATAGAGGAGTTTGATTCCTTTAATCTGATTTCAGTCCCTAGGAGTCAAAATAAGCACATAGACAGATTGGTTGCAATTGGTGCTCAGTATGACATACCCAATGAGATTAGAAAAGAGAAGGTACAACAATATGTTAAGATAGTTTTTAGGCCCTCTATCCCTAACAACAATGTTCACTGGAAAGTCTTTGAAAGTGATGAGCAGATTTTAAGTTTTTTGCTTGAGGAAAACCAATTTTCTATTGTAAATCAAGAGAAGTTAAAACAACAATATGAGGATCAAATTATCCAACTGAGGACAAATAAGTTGCCCAGAGGTCTGGTAATGTTAGAATCCATCTTCAACATTAATGACCAGCTGAAGAGGAATAAAACCAGCATTCAAATTAAAGAGGAGCATTACGAAGAGCTGGAGATCTTTAAAGGTAAGCTTCTCAGGATAGGAAAAATCTATTCACAATTAGATAGATACGATTTTGTTGCTTTATGTCAAGAGTTTCAAGATTTTTTTGCTTGGGATTATTCTAATTTGAAAGGATTTGATCCTAGAATTGCTCAACACATAATAGAACTAGAACCCAATGCAAAGCCTATAAGACAAAAACAAAGACCTTTATATCCAAAATTGGAACCCCTCATGATTAAGGAATTAACTAAGCTAATTGAAGGAGGTATTATATTTCCAATTAAACACACCTCCTAGGTTTCTAACCTTATACTGGTAAGAAAGAAAAATGGCGAAATTAGGCTTTGTGTGAATTTTAGAGATCTTAATAGGGCTTCTTTGAAGGATCATTACACACTGCCCTCCATGGAGCATATCCTTCAAGTTGTTGTTGGTTCAGAGAGATTTTCCTTGCTTGATGGATATTCTGGTTATAACAAGGTATTGGTCAAAGAAGAGGACCAATACAAGAATGCCTTTACATAAAAATGGGGCACTATGGCTTACAAGAGAATTACTTTCGGCCTGTCCAATGCTAGAGCCACTTTTCAAAGGTCTATGGACATGGCGTTTCAAGGTTTAATTAACAAAATTGTGCTCATTTATTTAGATGATGTAATAGTATTCTCAAAAGATGCAGATGAAAATTTGTTGCATTTAAAACAAGTGTTTGAAAGGTGTAGGGAATATGGAATATCCCTTAATCCCAAGAAAAGTATCTTTTTCATCCATGAGGGTAAGCTGTTAGGACACATAGTATCAAAACAGGGAATTACTATTGATCTTGATAGAGTCAAAGCCATATTAGAGCTACCTTTGCCCAATCACAAAAAGGGGCAGCAAAGCTTCCTTGGCTGAATTAATTTTCTGAGAAGATTTATCCCATATGTTGCAAAACTTTTGAGACCATTGACTGCTATGTTAAAAAAGAATACAACTTTCAACTGGACTAGAGAAGCTAAATGTAGTTTTGAAGCCATTAAGGAGGCTTTAGCATCAACTACCACACTGGTAAACCCATATTTCTCAAAAGACTTTATTATGTATGCATTTGGCAGTATAGATTTTGTTTCCACAATGCTTGTACAACAAAATAATGAAGGCTTAGAGCAGCCCATTGCCTTTTTCAGCCAACGTTTGGTAGATTATGAACAAAGGTATTCATTTGTGGAAAAACATGTTTTTGTTGTAATCAGAAGTTTGAAAAAATTTAAACCTTTGATTTCCAACAATAAGTTACATTTCATGGTTGCCCACCCAAGTGTGAAGGAGTTCCTGTTGAGTAAAGATCTCAATGAAAAGAGAGCTGGATGGATTAGTAAAGTCATGGAATTTGATGTTGATATCAAGATCACAAAGCTTGTAAGAGGTAAAGGACTCTGTGAGTAGCTTGTTTCAACACCAGAAAATGAAGGAAAAATAGAAACAGAGGTTGTTCTAGCCACTGATGATTAGGATTAGAATGTTGCACCTACATTACTAGCAGGATAGGTGCATGATATGACTTATTTTCTATAGACTAGTGAATGTCCACCACGTTTAGATAGAGCTAAAATAAGATACTTCAGATTGCAGTCTATACCATACGTGTTGATTGATAATGTTATTTTCAAAAAAGATCTAAATGGTGTTCTATTGAGATGTATTGATTAGGATTAGATTGATAGAGTGCTTCATGAGTTCCATGATGGAACTGTAGGGGGTTATTTCTTTCCCAAGAACAACTACATGGAAAATTATGAGAGCTGGCTATTATTGGCCAACCATGTTTAAGGATCCCCATGTATGGGCTAGGAAATGCGTAAAGTGTGTAGTTTTTGTAAGAAAAGAGAAGGTTCCAGCATTACCTTTGCAACCAATCCAAGTGGAACAACCCTTCATGAGATGGGGCATTGACTTTATTGGACCCATAAACCCACCTTCCAGTGCAAGTCACAAGTGGGTACTCACTGCTACTGATTATTTCACAAGGTGGACTGAGGCAGTGGATCTGAAAGAAGCCAATGAGAGTGTTTCCTTAGGTTTCTATGATGATTTAGTAACCAAGTTTGGTGTTCCATAATCCATTATTTCAAATAATGCACTTGCATTTGTTGGATTAAGACTTACTGATTGGGAAATTAAGAATGGCATATATTTGAACACTTCCTCTAACTATTACCCTCAAAGTAATGGTTTGGCTGAAAGCAAAAACAAGAACCTAATTAGATTCATTAAACAAATAATGGAGGATAATTAGAGAGCTTGGCACACCAAGCTGAAATTTTCCTTATGGGAAGATATGATAACTCCCAAATGGTCTACTGGAAATTCTCCATATGTACTGTTTTATGGCTAGGAAGCCAAATTACCTTTTTTTGTAGAGCTGCCAGCTCTTGATAGTATACATCAATTGGAAATGTTTGAAGAACAAGACCCATTGGAAGTCAAATATGCTCAGCTCATGGAGCTAGAAGAGATAAGAAAGAAAGCTATGAAGTCCTTGGAGTATCATCAACTCCAAACTAAAATAGTTTTTGATAAGAGGGTAACTTCTAAAATTTTCAAAGAAGGTGATGTTGTACTCAAATGGGATGAGTTGAAAAGTAGGCCAAGAAAGCATACAAAGTTTGATAACTTTTGGAGTGTCCTGTTTATTATCATACAATGCAAGAAGCACAATGCATTCCAGTTGTCCAAGATGGATGGAGAGATTCTACCTATCCCAGTAAATGGGATACACCTCAAGCATTGCTTTGAGGTTGATCTATATTATATTTGCTAGTTTAGAAGTTTTGATTTCAATAAGTGTTGATGCACCTTAGTTTAGTTGTTGTTTTCAATTTCCCTAAGTGATTTTCAACATAGCTAGATAGTTCTCCGTCTACAATCTTAGTTTTCAATAAGTTTCCAAGGTGTTCTGAGTCTTTTCTGCTGAGTTACAGTGTTGAATCAAGTTGCTTTCAGATCTGTTTTGAATTTCTGAATGACCTCGTGCCCAATGAATAGTTTAGGAAACTAGTCTTAATGTTTAGTAGGAAAACACATTGCAGATGTCGCTAGGAATGTTACTCATTTTTGTTACTTGCTCAAGTTGATTGAGTTTAGAGTGTTTGCAAAATGAAAGTGAACTACATTCTTATCTATCTTCCCTATATTGCATTCAATTGTATAAACAGAAAAATCAAAAAATATTACAAGATTATAGTAATAGATTATTGCATTTATACAAGTGCATGCAAAATAGAAAAGATTTGCAAAATTAGTTTTGAAAAGTAATCTTTATTGATACAAAAGTACATATTTGTCTCACACAAGCCATGAGAGTTAACATCTTCAATGAAAATGAAGAATAGTTTATACATTTATGGATAAAGAAAATAGAATGCACATATAGGGGAAGAGGCCAGTCATTGCTTGATGATTGGTTTGGTGTTTGTTATCCTGCTTTGTCTCCTGCCTTGAGTTGTCTTGTGTCTTCCATGGCTCTTTTCTCCTAGTCCCTTCATCTGAAAATTACAATGATGTTAGAGCAGTGCTCTAAGGAATGAAGGTCACTTACACTACATGTACATGCACCCATGAATGTATAAATTTCCCCTCAAGTAGATTAAATAAGCATACAAACTATGCATATCCAAGGAAACAATATGGCCATCGAATACATTAGCCATATGCACATGTTTTTCTAACTTGTTTGCTTCATGTGCAAGAATAGGAAAATTAATGTTGTTGATCCATCTTATTACAACATGTGGTTTAAAATGTGGCTCCCACAAGGGTTGAACCCAGTGTGCTTGTAGTTTGTGTTTTGACCAGACAAACTTTTTAAGTTTTCCATGACAGTGTAATACAATTGAGGGCACATTTATCAATCATAAAAATGAAGTTCATGAATCCATTTTTATAAACAATAATGGATACTCAATGAGATTACAATGTCTTAAAAGCTAAACATAAGGCTTGTTGACAAGATCTGTGAAAATATTGTCATCCATGTATTACAAAAATAGAAATCCTCTGAATAGTTGAAGAAGAGATGATACCCTTTAGGTCAGTTCATGAAATGGCATAGAGATAGTTATAGTTTTCCTAACAATAGCACTATTGCTAATGGATAAATTCCTGAAGTATGAGGTCCATTGGAAAGTATGACTTGAGAACATGTTTGATTATCATGCATAATTTTTAACATAGGGAAGATGTTATAGGTCTGTCATGAAGATATGACAACCCTAAAATGAGAAAATATATGATAAGTGGAAGGGTAAGGTCATATAAGTATTTGACTGGAATGTGAAGAAATGGTAATGGTGCTACATTATTTGGAGGCTTCATCTTCTGACAATATCCCATAAGATGTGATTGTTTGAAGAAAATGATTTTTGAAATATGACAATTCAATGCCAAAAATCCAATAGTGTTACTATTTTGTAATCAAGGAGAGCAGCCCCATTGGTGTCTCTGAGGGTCCTCTATTTGATAGTTGGAGGATCAATTCCTCTTTATGAAAGATAGAGTAAACAGATGCAGCTTTATTCAAAGGAATGATTTACATGAGCAAGGATAGTTTCAATACATAAACAGAAGGGCTATGTATTATGATAAGAAACTATGGAATAGTGCATTTTTCTTGAAGAATAGTCACAATATTAGAAAAGAGTACTTTTTTTTCCTTGACTCATGAGTTTTGCTTCAAACCTTAAGTCTATTCTTGGAGATTTAAATCTGGCCAAATCAAGGGTCTTTATGATGCAAAAAGAAGGACAGTGTTTTCTTTTTGAGTTCCTTAGAGCCATTTTATAGTCATCATAGTGAATAATGAGGCAATAGAAATTCAAATGACATTTATCTAAGAGAATGGGAAGGTAGGGTATCTTGACAGAAATGGAAATCTCATTAAGCCATGAAATGTTTAATCTGACAATAAAGAATAACAAACCAAAGACCATGGGTAAGGGATCTCAAGAGGAGAAGTGAAATTACAAACTTAGATAATTTGTGATAGAGTTATGAGGACAATTATACAGTCATGTGCAAGAATAAGTTCACAAAATGGATTTGTAGGAAAAAGGAGTCATGCAATATCCTATGCAATGCAGAAAAAAGGTAATACTCCCTATGTTTTCATGAGTTACAAACTAGAGTATAACTTGTTAATAAGAACTTTCCAGAAATGCATGAATACCTGGAGTAAAGAAAATTCAAAATGGCTATTTAAGTGCATGAAAACATCTGAGAATGAAAATGAACTTGAGTAACATATCTTAGCTATGAAATAACTTAGAAAACAATATCCCTTTTTCTGTTAACATAAGAATGCTAAAATACAGTGAAGGAGGAGCATAAAAGGGACTAAATAGTCATATGCACATACACATAGTCCATGAGAAATAACAATTATGGAAAAATAACGATGAATGTGTGATATAGGTTTCCATCTCATAACAGGATATATTGCATGAAAATTTTAAAGGCAGAGTAGGTGAAAACACTACATGAGAAGTCTCAGTTAATGGCAACATACTAATAGATAGTCTTCAAAGCCTTAGTTATGGGCAATCAAGTCCTTATGAAATGCATTGAGGGCTATCAATTACAAATGACTAAGGTTTAAAAGCATTAAATGTCATTATGATACAATGAATAGGTTCTTTGTAAAGGTACTCATGTAGCAAAGTGATGAATGTATGAGAGTCATGAGGAAAATTGGGCATGTAAAGTTTTAAACAAGTCATAGAGGATAGAACTTGAAATGGTAGAGTGACATTTAAGAGGATATTGGACAATTAATGCAATAGGACTATCATAAGTCAGGAATCCCAATGGAAAAACTAGATATGTTGCAGGAGAGTATGAAAAGAAAATGCAAAGAGAAGATAAACCTAGAACAACCAAGCTAGGGTTTTAGTTGAGAACAAACCCTCGAGCAAAGCTACAGGAAGGGAAAACTCTCAGAGTGAATATTTTTCATTTTGAAATAAAGGTTTTATCAATTTCAGCCTACAAAAAGGATGAAATCCTTGAACTGAAAATGCATGTAAGGTATTCCAAAGTAGACTCAGCCATTTAAAATACTTGGTAATTTCATAAAGTATACAAAAGTTCCTTACAAGCTCGTGCAACTTGGAAATGAGAAAATGTGCAAGTTCTAGCCGCGGCCATAAGGGTGAGTAACATTTTGTGTTTGCAGAAGAAAATTAGTATGCAAAAGAACTCTAATTTCCATTTAAATGATGTGAGGTGTCAAGTGAAATGCACAAAAGATTAAAAGTTGCCAGCTAAATGGAGCATATGGGTAGAAGCCCGCAGTCTATATGCAACATGGAGGGTTTTATTTCTAAAAACCCTAGGTTTGTTTCATTGAATACATTGAAATATTTTATTGAAACTCAAAATGACTATAGGAAATGCAAAAAAAAATATGAGCATTAAAAGAATAATACAGAGTCTTGGCTCAGGATCGAGCTAATCTTCTTAGCAAAAGTCACAAAAAGCAGCAGAATATCTCGATAAATGGCTTACCTGAGAGTTCTTTGTTGACCTAAGCATGGTCTAATGCCTCTGTAGTTGCATTTTGTTTTCTTCCTCCTCAAAATTTCTAGAGAATACTCATTGAAAACCTCATGGCGGCGCTATTTGTCCTCTTTGGCTTGACAAAATTAAATATTTTCCCAAGTTTTGGCCCGATATTTCCTTTAGGGTTTTTACCCTAAGTAAAGGCTGATAGGACTTAGGAATATTTTCCTATATTTTTATAAATGTAATGCCAAATTAATGGGGACCATGGGCTAAGACTTTTGGTCTTATGCCTTAGGGTTTTTCTTTCTATGGTGTAAGTCTTTTATAACTTATTTTTACTTCTTCATTATTTTTTGCATGATATTGAAATTGTAAAACACTAAGTCTTGGTGATGTTTAATAAATAACTTACACTTAAATGTTGTTTTAATGGAAAAATGATGGAGACTTTGAACACATGGGCATTTTTGAGCAATATGCTTGAATTTATGAAATTGCAAACATATAGGGAAGGTTATTTTCAGTTTTGAGACATATGCCATGTAGGTGGGAGAATTTATGCATCTTGTTGGAGGTTTTGCAAGAATCTAGGAGTGGTTTTGTATGCCTAGATGCTTGGCATGTTCAAAACCACTTTCCTCACGTGTTGGAGACAATTTTGGGGGGAATCTAATGCCTCAATTTTAGGGATTTTTGGTGGATCCGACCCAAGTTAGTTGCTAGCCCCTATTTTGGTGCAACCACTTGGAGTTGAGTATTATATTCACTCTTGTAACTCTTTTTGGGAATGAGTTCTTCTGATGCAGATTGAGACTTAGAGACTTTTGAGTCCTTTGTCAAATTTCATGCAAACTTTGTAACTCATTTGGACATGAAATATAGTGCAGACCTTGGATGTTAATATTTAATGTTGCTCCTTCTTTTTCTTGTAGTATAGTGGTTGTCAAGTGATTGATCAAATTACATGTGAGGTACTTTCGCTTCCTTGTAGTTTTGTCTCATATTATTTTTCCCTTTTTGCAAAAGTATGTCTATGCAAGCTGAAATATGTGTTTTAAGTTGCATCTAGCTTTTATAATGTGAAGGTGTCATTTATTTTTGAAAGTTAAATGCATACAATCCTTTTTTCAAAACACTTATGCATAAACCTACAGAAAAAGTTGTGCAAGTTTTATTTTCAGTCATTGAAAAGCAAGTGTCTATTTTTTCTGAATTTCAAATCCTTAGTATAATCTACAGTATCACCTTTATTTTTCATTATCAAACTTTTAGTTTATGTTATTTATTGCAATATTTTTCCTCTACAAGTTTAGTAGAGTAGTTTAGGTGATATCGATTTAAGAACTAGCTTTCTCTGGAGGTCCTTTTCTACTATAGGTGATCCATGACTTTAGAAAAGTTCCCATGTTTCACATGATTAGCTGTGTTAATATTCAGCTAGGGTGAAAATCATAGTGAGAAAAAAACCATAGAAGAAAAATCAAAAAGCAAAATAGTGACCAAGGATTAAGCATCCTCAATTAGACTCCAGGTTTTCAGCAAGTCGTCGATAGTGTCTTCCACTTTCTCTTTCGGCTCCATCTTGCCTGATAAGTCAAAAATCTCATCCATCAACTTTCTCTTTTGTTTCTTCTTAATTTTTCATTGACCCAAAACCATATCCATAATATCCTTCTTCATCACCGCATCCACCACCCTACAAAGACTCTTCACATATTTTTCAAGAGCCTAGAATCTTCTTTCCTTATCCTCCTCTTGCATCATCTTTTCTAGTCATTCTAATATCTCCTCCATCCTCTTTATTTTAACATTATCAACTCCATCTATCTTCTCTTCCTCATGGTGTTTTGTTTCCATCACTTCTTGATCATTTATTGCATTAACATTTTCCTCCATCCCCTCATTGTCCTCTTGAACCTCATGAATTTCCTTTTGTTGTGACTCCCCTTCCACTTCCTTGTTGTCAAAAACCTCCTCCTCCTCCGACTCAAAATCTTCCTCCTCAACAGACTCCCCCCCCAAAATATCTAGGATTTTCTTTCTAGAGAAATCCTTGTCTTCCTTCACCATGTTTTTTCCTTTACTTTTCTGTGAACCAGAAGCATGTTCTTCCTCTGAATCCTTATAATTTTTACTATTGTCAGACCCTTTAGAAGTAGCCATAGCAAGCCTTTTAGACCTTCTACCAATCAGTGTTGAGCACTCAGGGTTCTCATTATCATTCAAAATTGTAATAGTGTTGGCTTCCTCCCCCAATTCCCATAGTCGATGAAGGAAGCACTCCCTTTTTCAGGAGTGACTTTTAGGAGATTAGACCATAAAGGGTCCTTAGGGTTAGGTGACCTTTTAATGGGATTTTTAGCTAGGGTATGAGGGCGACTCTCAATGAGTTCAATTTTCATAGAGTTCTTAGGGGTATGGTTTTCTATCAAATTAAGGGAAATATTTCTTTGAGGAGACATAGCCAACACATATTTTCAAATATATCTAATTAAGCCTTGGTGTAATGGCAGATTTTCCCCATTGGTAAGGCTCTAACTCAAGGAAGAGAACAAAAAAAAGGAAGATTATCTTTTTGAGATGATGAATATGGTTAAGGATAGGGAAGTGGTAACCATGCACAGATTGGAAATGACCCTCAAGGGTAAAATACTTCATGAAAAAGAAACACATTGTTGTATGGGGGAGGGAGTAAAGCCCTAGAATAGCCATTCTGGAACCGCTCAGCCTTCTCCTTATCCTCAAAAAAATTCACAATATAGTCTTAGTATTTTTCGTTACTTACCTTTGCCACCTTTTCCTCATAGGCAAGTCTCGTCACCTTTGCAATATGCTTCACATCCACTTGGAAATGGAGACCACCATTTCGACTTCACTATCCTTCCAGGCATTGGTGAACTTGTAGCTCAGCTTCTCATTATACCCTTCCATGGCTACGAAGTAAGGAGTGAAACTAGGTCTCTCAAATAGAAACCTTAGCTCTACATTTTTTCATAGAAAATAATACTTGCACGGTTCCATCCACTTCCTTAGGCCACCCACGCCAGTCTCTTCATAGATGTTTTTTTTTTAAAGGAGGAGAAACTCTTTACTGTTCCCTTCTTCATTCTCAAGAATGGCAATTGATAGTTCAAAAAACTCTGTATTAATGGTGACCTTGTGGTTTTTCATTTGAGGAGATAGCAACACTAAACTATTAGTTGAATGTTTGAAATTGAAACAATCCTAGTTATCACCTTTTTGAATCCCATCATAACTAAATCTAATAGCTCTGCCACCCTTCCTAGTGATAATTAATTTTATTTTATTCCCAATCTTACCATCGTCACTTGCACGTGTCAATCTATCTTTTCCAAAGTCATCCTTTATATTTTTATCATTGTGGAGAGCATTCATTATTTCCCCATTTAAATCCTTTCTTTCAAGGCATGAGCCATGCCAAATAGAATGTCCTTTCCCTTTCATTCCTATTATTACTTTGGAATTTGGTGTACCTTTTTCCTCATGTCACTCCATCCATCCTATCAGCAAGCCTAAGAGCCACAAAGGATCCCCTATTATAGCTAGACCCCCAAGTTTGCCACCCTTTTTAATTATAGCTACTCCAACCATCATTAATCCAAGCATTGAATTTATCCTTCATTCTTAATCTATCTTGGGCCAAAAATTCTTTTATTTGATTGGACAGGTTGGAAAAGTCCCATATTTTTAAAGCTTCAAGTCTCACACCAAAGTTAGCCAAAGCATCCGTAACTCTTACCCTACCTAAAATTATGAAGAATTTTATATTGTTGGAAGAACTGTAACATGTTTTTATGGTCATCCAAGAGATCCTTTATTTCCTAGGGTGCTTCATCATTGTTGTTAAGATAGTCAATAATAAGTTTGGATTCCCCTTCAATAATCACCTTTCTATACCCATTATCTCTAAGGTAACCAATTCCAACCAAACCGCATATGCTTCAAAAAAATTGTTCGTTGTTGTTCCAAGACCTTTGTCATATCCCACCACATAGATGCCACTTTCATCCCTAACCACTCCTCCAGCTCCAACTTCTCCTAGATTCACTTTTGAGTAGCCATCAAAGTTACATTTCAACTATCTAGGATCAGGGGGAATCCATACAATACTTTTTGTATAATTTGTTTTTCCCAATTCACATTATTTACGTTATGTGAGATCCCCCACTGCTGCTTTATTCTTAATTCTTGATAGGTAGGCCCTTTCTTAGCCTAGGTGTACTTACAACTATCAACATTTTCTTGAATTTGTCTCCTTATAATAATACATAGTTTGTTACTACTCTTAGCTACATCCCTAAAAACCCTATTGTTTCTTTCTTTCCATGGACCCTAGACCAAAAACGGGGAACTTGTCCCCATAAATCATGAATTATATGTGGAAGTAGGGGCTAAAGCTCCATCCTTCAACAAACATTTTAACTAAGGCAAGGAAGACCCAATCAATCTTAAGATTCTTAAGAAAAAATTCCTGACCTCTTGAGCATAGCGGCATTGAAAGAACAAATGCATAATACTTTCTTCATCTTTATTGCAAAGATAACATCTATTTACCAAATACCAACCCCTTTTCTTAAGGTTATCAATAGTTAGAATTTTACCATGTATAATTTTCCACCAAAAATAGTTCATTTTTGGGATTAAGTTTTTCTCCACGCCTTGATCTAGTTAAATTCCCCTCAATTGATAGGTTACTGATCCATAGCCTCATAGGCTGACTTGATAGAGAACCTTCCTATAGTATTTTTGGTCTAGATCCATTCATCCATCCTATTTCTTGAAAAGAGGTCTAGGCTTCCAATCTAATTCTTTAGTAAGTCCAACACAAAATCCCAATTTGACTATCTTCACCCCTTAGAACACCATTATTCAAATACTCTTTAAAGTCAATCCATTTGGGTCTCAAGCCTTCCCAGTCTAAGTAGCTAGAGATCTTTTTACCAATAGCTCTTTTTAGTCTGATTTTGATTTGTTGGAGGTCTTCCATAGCTGATAAAGGGGCATTGGTGGACCAAAAATTCTCCTAGAAATATGTGCTCAACCCATTTCCAACCCTAACTTTTTCTCCTCTATGCAACATTCCTTTGATTTTTAGCAAATTATTCCAAAAGATAGATCCATAGGGTAGCTCCTTCTTCCCGAGGAAACAAATAGCTTATTTATTGTTTAAGTATTTGGCCCTAATGATACATACCCAATATTTTTTCCCCTTCCAATAGAAACCACCCCATTTTAGCCACCAGGTCTTTATTGAATTTTTTTAAATTCCAAATCCCTAGACCTCCTTCCCCCTTTGGGGCACACACAATTTCCCACCCAACAAGAACCATTATTTTCCTTTCTTCCACACCTGACCATAAGAATCTCCTTTGGATTGATTCAATTTTTCCCACTGTGTAGGCAAGGATATTGAATATAGAATGATAGTAAATAGGTATATTCTAAAGAGAAGCCTTTAAGAGTTGAATCTTGCTAGCAAAACTCAAAATTTTACCCTTCCAGCTAGCCAGTTTCTTTTGAATTTTCCACAATATAATTCCAATATTTTTGGTTAGGCTTTCAAGAAATTAGAGCCAGTCCCAAGTAAGTAGCAGGAAAGTCTGCCTCTTAACATCCAAGGATGTTTTTAACTTTGTCTTTCACACTATGACTAGTATTAAAGAAGTATATTTTTCTTTTCTGATAATCTATGAATTGGACTAAGAGTTTAGCATATTGATTAAGAATATCTTTCCATTGCTTCACTTCAACAATAGAAGCTTCCCCCATAAGAATAGTGTCATCAACAAATTGTTGATGTGAGGCAGGGGTAAAGAAGAAGCAACTTAGAAGCCTTTTAAGGTTTTATTAGCTAGATTTTTCTATATATTGCACCCTAAAGCTTTAGCAACAATGAAAAACAAGTAAGGTGATAATGGGTCCCCCTATCTCAGAACCCTTCCTAAAGAGAAAAAACCTTGAGGAACCCCATTCACCAAGACTGAGTGCTTCAGGGTAGTAACACAAGCTCTAATCAAACTTAGGAATTTACCATTGAAGGAAAAAATTTCAAGAACAACAAAAGTGAAGTTCTAGAAACTCGATCATATGCTTTAGGGATGTCTAATTTCAAAACCATACCCTATTTCTTACTATAGTCCATTTAGTGCAGCACCTCATGGTTATAAATTGTTGCATTCAATATTTTTCTTCCTTGAACAAATCCCTTCTGATTAACATCAATCATTTTGTTCAAGACTGATTTCAACCTATTAACCATGATTTTAGAATAAATCTTATAAGTAGTGTTACACAAACTTATTGGTTTGTAGTCATTCATAGAAGTAGCATCAGTAGATTTGGAAATTAAGGTGGTAAAGGTAGTATTCATCTGATTTAGGAGCCTTTCTAATCTAAAGAAATCCCTCACTGCATTGAAGAGGTCTAGAGAGACAATGTCCCAATAAACCTGAAAGAAGCTTAGGGGGAATCCATCCAGGCCTGATGCTTTAAAAGTACCAAAAGAGAAGAAAGCCTCCTTCACTTCATTCATAGAAACAACTTTAGATAAATCTTTTAAATCCTAATCCGTGATCACCTTAGGAATGACTGTCAAAAATTCATCCAATTCAAAGATATCAATTTCAGGCAATTCAGGAAGATTTGAAAAGAAGGAAACAACCTCTCTATCTATGTCCTCCTCACACTCAAGTCTTGTCCCATTGGAGGTGGTTAGAAATTTGATCCTATTTCTTCCTCTATGCTTCAAAGTATATTGATGAAAAAACTTAGTGTTTCTATCTCCTTCTCTTAACCATTGGATTCAATATTTTTGTTTCCAAAAGATTTCTTCTTTGTTGTTTATTTTATACCATTGCACTCTCACCTCCCTCTCTTTGGTACACATCTCCTAATCAATAATTCAAGCCTCAATTAGGTCTTGTATCTCCTTAATTTTTAGGTTTAATTCTTTCTTAATGGTAAAGATATTCACAAACATGTACTTGTTCCATCCCTTTACTTTTTCTTTGACCCTTCCCAATTTTTGACATTTCAAATGCATTTCATTTCAATGCACATTCCAATTTCATTTCAGAAATTCCCCAAACATTTTTTCTATAATCATTTGCTAAATAGGAGAAACAAAATTCATAACATTTTCACAAAAAAGGAACCAGCCAATGCCACCAAAAATTACCTTCAACAGTCAACAAGCCTTTACGTTCTATGTTCATGTTACACCAAAAATTATCCATCATACCAACCCCAAGCATTCCTAAATAGTATAAAAGAAAAAAACCTTCATATGCAAAAAGTATGAGAAAGACCACCATTGCAATATTGATATCATAACACAAAAATTAAGACCCAAACACCATTTCCTTAACCAGAACTAGAACCAACAATAGAATACACATGCCCACTTCGTGTCTTGGTAGAGGCTAGGGAAGATACCGCTGCTTCTTCATCTTGACCATCCTTTCCAACAACAGAATAGGTATGCCCACTAGGAATCTTCACTGAAATTATGGCTATGGTTGCCACCTCCTCCTCTGAGTCCACCAATTCATTTAAAACCATGAGGTACCAACGATAACCCGAGTTTGTCTCCATATCACTATCCAAGGGGCTGTCAGTGATGTCAATAGGAGAATTATTTCATCCCAAAGTAGCTTTTCCATACCTTATCTTCCTCCTCATCCCTCTCACAAACCCTATAGGCTCTTTTCCTTAATTTTTTGTTGTCTCTTTAGTCATGCTTTGATTCCTCAACATGTAGTTGCTTTGCACAACAACTCGACTAGACCTCTTACCATGAGCACCCTTCTTACATTCTTCCTTTGGAGTTGAAATAGTTTCTGGTGCACTCTGCTCATTTCCAAGAACATTATTGTGAGATTCCCAAACTTTGAGTCATGGAGACCTTCACATAGGTAACACAGAAGCAACAGGCTTACTCATCTTCTCTGAAAAATATAACTTCACAAACATAGACCACACCTCTTATGAACTCAAAAATTCAAACTCTCAATTGCAATGGTGAAAAAAAAGTCCATCAACCTTCATTTAATAAGAAAATTAGGCATGCTAATCATCAATTCTTGGAAAAATCCACACGAGTGAGCAGGTGATTAACCACTAGCATCCACATCACCACCATTAATTACCCAGGTACATAACAATCCATGTATCATTCTCAATGATGATAGGAAATTAATTCCTCACATGCACTAGGATCAAATTCATCACTCCTGTAGAGCTCATGCCATTAATGTTCTTTTTTTGTAGAGAAAAAAGGCTATCGCATTCATATTTTCTAGTTTTGAATGTTGGTCGTTGATTTCCCAATGAGATGGAGAATCAAACAACCCAAATTAAATCAATCAGGTTTGAATTCCTAAAACCATAGCTTGCCAATTTATGGCCAATGGAAACTTGCTGACTAGAAGCCACATCACTCCATCCATGGGCTCTACCATACTCTTCATAGAGGTTGAGGAGTCCACATGTCCTTCAATCACGTACCGCACACGTTTCTGGAAAGAATTAATTAAATGTCATGAGGTGTGTAATGGATGGCCATGATCTAACCCTCACACTGCACGATGGTTGTCAATCTCAAAACTATCGATCCTCGAGTGCTTGGGTGTAGATTGGGCCCCACCATGATAAGGACACACATTGATTAATTGCAAACCTCACAACATTTTTTAAGACCATCATTTAACTCCTGCGAAGTGTGCGATCAGCGATTGTGATCTAATATGCATATCCAACGGGTGAGATTCTTGCATATTCCAAGAAGGTTAGTCCTAAAGCGAGACCATGACTAGGCCAATGGGATTATGACCCCTCAAGAAAACACTTATAACATAAGTCTTCTGCTAAAATATTTCGCCCAACCCCACAAATTTTTTTAAAAAGTCTTGGGGTGAGTGGTAGACCTAGACAAAGGGGGCCAATAATAATATGCATACACTATCCTTAGTTGTAACTTATGCAACTGGCAATAGGGTGAAACAGGTCAACGCAAAATTAAAACACCAAAGGGTTTATGATAAAAGTTTTAAGGCAATGGTTTCTGGATCACACCCCTAATCCACCCTATTTGCACAAAGGCTCACAATCATGATCTAGGTCATGATTTGCTCAAAATTTTGCAAGAATTTTGGAAGCTCTATTAGTGGCTCATGCTTGGGGATACATACCCTTGGTGGATATGGCAAGAATCCAGATCGCAGGGTTGAAGTAGACCAGCAAGGAAGCACAAAAAACTCAGAAGCTTGCCTGAACAATAGCAAGAAGACAAAACCATAAAGAAACACACTAAACCTTTATACAATATTTACCAAGCTATACAACATAGTATATCTTTTCTCAAAAGCCCTTTTCATTCAATTTGCTTCAATCCTCTAATTGGAGGCCCATGGCCCCAAAAAACCTAGGACTAATCCTTTCCTCTATCAAAAACTTTTTCCTATGCTACTTGTAATGGATCAACATGTGTATTAAACATTTATGAACAATCAACATCATCATAGTTGACACCATCAATCGCACATACTATAAAATTGCCTCATTCACTAACATGTTCCACCATAGGCTCATCTAATTGTATTGGAAAAGTAAAACATTCATATTCCACTTGATCATGAATTTTGACACCACATTCAATTTGCACATCAAACTAACATCCTTCATAAATATTCTATTGTATGTTGGGCCAACAATCCCCTGATGTATCAAAAAGAAAAAATACATATTCAAGAGAATCTTCATTCCTCTTTGCATGAGAGTTATCCTCATTGGATGAAAACAAATCCATAATGATGTCAAGAAGATAAGGGGCATCAACAAAGAAATCCACTACACACTAATATTGATTAACATCATAGCCCATGTTATCTACATCATTTGACTGCCATATACATGTACCAAATTTTCTTTCACTGTTATTGGGCAATAATATTAACCCATGATCCACGTGTATCATGATGCATAACTTGGTTATTCAATACTGCACTTCCCATTTCATCAATGCACACATTATCCCTCTCTTATGTAACTGAACTTTCCAACTCTACCCTACAAAAACATCCATGGTTGGATAGGATATCAACATGTCTATAAACACCTTCACGGTATTCAACATTGTGTTCCAAACCTTCCAAACCCACACTTTGGATATTAACATTATTGTTTCCATATTCTTCATCATTTACTCTAGTAACATGCTTCATTGATGACAAACCCAAATCTCCTTTCCAATACCCTTCAGGTGTAATTTGTTCATCCCTTGGTGAACAATTGATATCACAAATATTTGCACCATTGTATCCCTCATATGACTATAGCACTTTTGGATCATTATTGTAAGGGAAACTACATTCTTGGGAGAAAGATTCAAAAACTTTAATATCCTCATGATCCTTAGTCTCACCTTTAGCGTCAGTACCAAATGTGAAGGATTCATTAGCACCACCATCAAAGAAATTGTCAGTGTACTGCTCTTCTTTCTCACAGCTAAATCTTAACCATACATCAAATATATCATTAGAATTCTCAAAAAGTGTATTATCTCTACACCAATAAAGATCCTTACTTCTATTAAGAGGTGGGAATAGGGGCGTCAAATAAAGGATTATATATTATCTTCACTGTTTTCATGGAAAAAATTTCCTTCTCAACATGATTATCTAAATCTTACAACTTATCATCATAATCAGAATCATTGTAATTAGTTGAAGAGAATATAGAATCACTCTTAGCCTCTTCACTTTTTAGTCAGCAACATTGCTTCATATTCTAAGAACTCTTCACATGAAACAAAATCTCTTCTCCCAAGCAAACAAACATTCTCATTATTATCATCATATCTCCTTGAAGGAAAGGATTCAATATCCACTTTATAAGTATAGTTATACTCAATAGAGGAATGATATGACTCAATTCCATCACAGCTTCCATAGCATGAAAACCCACCAATACTAAGACTGTACTTAGGTTCCTCAAGCTGAATGTTTGAACCTTCATTTTTGATGCCTTGATCAATGGTTAGTAACAAAGCATCATCAACATTACCACCACTATTATTGATCAAATCATGGGATAGGATAATATCTTGCACCTCTTCCAATCCTTCACCATCCAAGACATCCCAAGGATGCAAGTCAGGAACATCCCTTCTATTGTCATTTTTTGTATCTTCATCTTCATCACTGTTATAGTGAATTGCAAGTATGTCATCTATAAACTGATTACAATAATTATATTCACCCACACAACAAGATAAATGTTCATGTTCTAATACACTCTCTCCACTTGTTTGCATTTTTTCCTAGCCTTCCTTTTAAAAGTAGCTACAACTAATACTTTGAAGGAGCACGTGTTGTGTATAACCATTCTTAGCTTCCTCTACAATCTTTATCCATTCAATTACTTGGCTCAAATTATGAGGCTTCAATTCCTTTGGTAAAGTACTCAATCCTGATTGATATATTTCACAAAATAGATCAATACATATTGAGTCTTCTACCCTGACACTTTTAGGTACCTTCAATAGAGCATCCACAAATCTGGAGAACGGATCATAAGGTGATTCCTCCTTATACCTTTTTATTTCATACAATGTTTTAACTGAAGATACCTGATCAACTTTGCTCTGATCCTATGAACATTTCACTTGGGGCTTACCATGATTCTCATATTGTGGTGATGGAGAAAGTGGAACAACAAAAGCCTTATCATCCTGACATAAATTTCTAGTGATTGATCCACTAGTTATATTTGCATGAAATGTACTAGGATGCAAACACTAGTGGATGAATATCCCTTCATCATTGAATATTTTAGATTGTTTTCAATATCTATAGCGATTTGATATGCTCCATGCAATGTTCTTGGATATTTTTCTCTTAATAGGTAACTCATATTTTTAACAAATACACCTAAGTACACAACCAGACATTCTACCTCATTTGGTCTTATGCTTTCAGGGATTTCCTGTATTATCTTTGAAAATATGAGGTTAAAAGAGGGGACTAACTCATCATCCCTCTTCTCCATACTCATGAAAATTTGTCTTATCAGAATTGGATCAATCCTTTCACCAATCTGTTCCATTAACATTACTTTAAACTCTTCCCATGAATGTATAGAAGATGTTGGTAGATATGAGAACCAGTCTCTTGCATCTCCTTTTAAGGATTGAACAAACAATTTCATGACAACATCTTCAAAATCCAGTTCATAATCATCCATCACATCAACAAACTCTTGTAGATGTTTGCTTGCTGATTCAGAATTTTCAATATTAAATTTTGGTACCCTATCTCTAATCTTAGGTGCTACAATATTTGGGTAATCACAACTATTACAAAATTTATAGCCTTGTATCTTTCAGTATTGAAATTTCCTTGATGTGACAAGGATTTTCCATTACACATTATTATATTTCGGTCTCTCTCAAGATGCATAGATTGATAATGCACTTTCTCACACTTTTACAAACCTTGTCAAATCCACCTTATAATTGCAAAAGGAAAGTCAAATTTCCTTTGCAATTACAACCTTAAGCCTTTACAATGCAAATCTCATATATATCATGCTTAAGATCTTAAAATATAACATACTTCTTCATGATGATGCATGAATTTTGATTTTCATTTTAAAAGCATGCTAAATTATCACTATTATCCCCTCATTTAGTGTTATTTCACCTAATAGGGAATCGTTTACATCTTAAGTACTAAAGAATTCTCATAATTTTCTTTCAAATAGAATAATGTTTTCCTTATATTTATGAGAATACCTGGAAACTTGTAGTAGTTGTTTACCCCTTTTCCTAACCACAAATTATGTTGATATGCAATTTTTCTTCACATTTTAACTAGTTCTTTAGACAGAGTCACCACCTCTTTTCATGGAGGAATGGACTTCAAGTAGTATGAAGTTCTTTCAAGAGTAAATTTCATTTTGGGTTTCCTCCAACAATGGAGTCACACTATAATTCTTTGATCTTTGCAACAATCCAACCTTTTCTAGGTCCAAGAATGTCTCAATCATCTAACCAAGATGTTCGACTCCATCAAACAATTGACTCTATGCAGATAGATATTTTTCTACTTCTCCCCAGTAGATTCGCCATTCTATTGGTGTTTTTTCTAGAACACCCTTGGAATTATCTAAAGGGTAGCCAAATCATATGGTCAAGAATCCTCAAGGTGAGTGGCCAACATAATGAGTAAAGGACTTTAAGGTCTTTAATCCTACACTTTAGGTTTTGTAAGACCTAGGAGGGTGTTCCTTATTGTTTCCAAGTGAGGTATGTCTAGTTGGAACACATGTATACGCAGATTGATACCTATTAACTACAAATAAATGCAATTCACTGAATATTTGGTAGACCTCTGAGCAAATAATCATCTATTTGTGTGGGATCTGAGAGTATTCAAATTCATACTTCATAATTGAAAGTTTTTTTAATGAGTTTTATTCTCATTTTAAATCCATAGCCAGGCATATCATCAATTCATTTGATTGTAAGATTTCTTAACAATTAGACCAGTGCTTCATCAATTTGGAATAAGGGGTCAAATATGCAATAAACAATAATACACAAGCTATTCAATTCAAAAAATCATGGACTATTTTCATAATGCTTTGCAATCTAAAAAACTCACAATGTCTAAAATGTAACTTCTTATCAGATCCTATACAAATTCTTACAAATTTGTGACCCTCTTCAAGAATTTACTTAACTCTTTAAGTTAAAGAAAAAATAAGGACACACATTCAAATGGACATTTGAAGATAAACAAGAATAGCCTTGATATTTTCATTTATAACTCACAAAAATTTTACATGAGGAGAGTACACATTTTAGAACTAAGATATTTTTTGATATTTGTAGCTCACATAAAACTAATTTAAGGCTACTACATACAAGACTTATACCCAAGACAATTCTACTGTTCTATTCATTAAGCTTCCTGCAATATCTTCTTCCTATACTTAACTTCTACCCAGGCCATGTTACGACTCAAAAATTGAACCCTTTGTAATGAGCCTTAAAATCCCTCTTATAGACTAAGGGAGAAACAAGCACCTGGATCATTATAGTTACATTTCGAATGCATTTAGTTTCAACACACATTCCAATTTCATTTCAAAAATTCCCCAAACGGTTTGTCTGTAATCATTTGCTAAATAGGGGAAACCAAATTCATAACATTTTCACCAAAAAGGAGCCAACCAATGCCACCAAAAATTACCTTTAACTTTCAACAAGCCTTTACATTCTATGTTCATGTTGAGCCAAAAAATTTCCATCATACCAACCCCAGGCATTCTTAAATAGTATAAAAGACAAAAACCCTCATATGCAGAAAGTGTGAGAAAGACCATCACAACAATATTGATATCATAACACAAAAATTAAGACACAAAAACCAAAACTAGAATATACACGCCCACTTTGTGTCTTAGCGGAGATTGGGGAAGAGACCACCACTTCTTCATCTTTAGTGTCCTTTTTAGCAATAGAATAGGTATGCTCACTAGGAATATTCACTAAAATTGGGGCTACAGCTACCTCCTCCTCCTTTGAGTTCACCAATTCATTAAAAACCATGAGGTACCAGTGATAACCTGAGTCCATCTCTATTTCATTGTCTAAGGGGCTATTGGTGATGTCAATTGGAGAATTATGTCATCCCAAAGTAGCTCAGACATTCCTTATCTTCCTCCTCATCCCTCTCACAAACCATGCAAGATCTTTTCCTTTAGCTTTTTTTGTCTCATCAGTCAAGCTTCAATTCCTCAACCTGTAGTTGCTTCGCAAAGCAACTCAAGTAGACCTCTTACCACGAGCACCCTTCTTACATTATTCCTTTAGAGTTGAAATAGTTTTTCGTGTGCTCTGCTCATTTCTAAGAACATTATTGTGAAGTTCTTAGACTTTGAGTCATGGATACCTCTGCATAGGTAACAAAAAAGTAGTGGGCTTACTCATCATCTTTGAAAAATGTAGCTTCACGAGCATAGACCACACCTCTTACGAACTCAAAAATTTGAACTCTCAATTGCAATTGTGAAAAACAAAGGCCATCAACCTTCATTTAATAAGAAAATTAGGCATGCTAATCATTAATGCTTGGTGAAATCTACATGAGTGAGCAGGTGATTGACCACTGGCATCCACATCACCACTATTAATTACCCAGGTACATAAAAATATGTGTATCATTCTAAATGATGATAAGAAATCAATTCCTTGCATGCACAAAGATCAAATTCATCACTCCTAAAGAGTTCATGCCATTAATGTTCTTTTTTCATAGAGAAAAATGGCTATCACATTCATATTTTCTAGTTTTGAATGCTGGCCATTGATTTCCCAATGAGATGGAGAATCGAACAACCCAAATTGAGTCAATCGGGTTTGAATTCTTGAAATTATAGCTTGCCAATTTTTGGCCAATGGAAACTTGCTGACTAGAAGCCACATCACTCCATCCACAAGCTCTACCATACTCTTCATAGAGGTCAATGATTCCACATGTCCTTCAATCACATACCTCGTACATTTCCAATAGGCATTAATTAAATGTCACGAGGTGTGCAATGGATGGCCAAGATTCAACCCTCACGTTGCATGATGGTCGTTGATCTAAAACCCATCAATCATCGGGTGCTTGGGCATAGACTGAGCCCCACCATGGAAAGGACACATATTGATCAGTCACGGACCTACCAACATTTTTGAAGACCATCATTTAACTCCTGCGAAGTGTGCGATCAATGGTTGTGATCTAATCTTCATATCCAATGGGAGGGATTCATGCACATGCCAAGAAGGTTAGTATTAAAGTGGGTCCATGACTAGGCCGATGGGATTATGACCCCTCGAGAAAAAACTTATAACATAACTATAATACTAAAATATTTCGCCCAACCTGAGGAATTTTTTTTAAAAGGCTTAGAGTAACCGGTGGACCTAGAAAAAGGGGGTTGGTAAAAACATGCATTCACTAGCCTTAGTTGTGACTTATGCGACCAACAACCGGGTAAAATAGTTCAATGAAAAATTGAAACACCAAAAGGGTTTACGATAAAAGTTGTAAGGAAAGGGTTTCTAGATCACACCCCTAATCCACCCTATTTGCACAAAATCTCACAATCATGATCTAGGCCTTGATTTGCTCAAAATTTTGCAAGAATTTTGGAAGCTCTATCAGTTTTAGTAGCATTTCCATTTGGCTAACAATCTCTCCTTTTCATAGCTCAACTTACTTTTCTCCAACCCTCTGGTCTTTAGGTGAGGAGCTCACATAGTCCTCCATTCCTTTTCCTTGTTTAAAAGGATTCTCCATTGAAGGTTAGGAGGGAAGCACATTAGTTGTTTCCCCTACAAGCATCCCTTCCAAATTCTCCTTTGGAACTTCGTCTTTTGCACCTACGTTCTCCTCTTCTTGTGCTTGAGGAGGGGTGATGACCTTTTCTGAGAGCATCAAGTCTTTATTTGGTATTGGGGTTCCTATGAATGCTTAGTCTAGACCTGCTCTGACATGAACAAACAAACATTAGTCAATAAACAAGTCTATAACAAACATTCCCCATGAGATTCATTCAAACACAATGAACAAGAAAACAAGATAGAATATCAAATAAAAGCTATTGAAATCTTATTCAAAATACTCAAACCAACATCCCAAGGGGGAATTGGTGCTTCTTCGATGTGGAAAGAAGCCCTTTCCCAATTCCTTGAAAAGCTTGATGATGATTGTGTGCTCCTTGATGAAAATTTTCAATAACATAGCTATGGATGATGAAATCTATGAAAACTTGGATGAAAATGTGGATGAACTTGCTCAAATCTGTAGATAGTAACCTTGCATGAAGTTGTTGATCCCAAATCAATAGAGAAGCCCTCTATTTATAGGAAATAAGGATGGAGGGATGAGAAATAGGAAGAATGGGGGATTAAACTTGAACCAATGGAATTGTGCCACTTGTCAACATGGTAATGAAGGAGAGTGGAGCATATTTTAAACAATGTGCATGTTTAATGCATATAGGTGGAATTTGAAATTCAAAAGATGGCTTTTGGAAGAAGAGTTGTAAGATGAGTTAATGCCAAGTTGGCTCAAGAAAAGGACATGTAAGAGCCATAAATGCCATGTTGGAGGACAAAATTCCTTTGGGAGGGAGATTTCAAATTGGTAGAATATTCCAAAGATATGCCATATTTGAATGGAAATAGAGGAATTAATAAATCAAATAAATTGATTTATATGTGCAAGTTGCAAAAGCTAGAGGAATGGGGGATTAGTGTTAGGAGTTAATTAGGATTTAATTAACTTAGATGGAATTAGTTGATATGACATTTGATTTAGATATTTAGATTTTTTTAAATCTGATGAAAGGATAGTGAACATTAGTAATTTAATTTAATAAAGTTTGATTTATTCAATTAAATGAAGAATATTAGATTTAATCAAATAAAGTTGATTTATTTAAATAAAAGAGATGACTTTAGAATTTAATTAAATAAAATGATTTATTCAATTAAAAGAAGAACATTAGATTTAATCAAATAAAGTTGATTTATTTAATTAATTAAATAAGGATTATTCAATTAATTGGTTAGTAAAGAAGTGATCTAGGAAGAATTGATGTTAGTGAATCAAAATCAAGTGCATGATATCAATCAGGATAATTTGAGCATCTACATTTTGCCACTCTTTGAAGCAATGTACCTGCTACATTGGTTCAAAGAATAACTTTTCCGAGATCAAAATTCAAAAAATTTCTATTTTTTTTGGATGCCCTACTGCTACCCCAACGAGAAGAATTACATTGGTATACTCCTCCCTCAAGAGATTGGATGAAAATTTGGATTTTTGGGTGATTTCTTGAAAAAAAGAGGACAAGCTGCCCGATGGGTCCAAAAAGGCTCTAGGATGCTAAAAGTATTCCAAGATGTGAAAAGAATATGGGAAATTGGCCTCAGTTGGGAAAAAATGGTGTTGGGGACACAAAACCCTAGTTTGACGGCTAAAAAGGGGAAAGAAACCATAATTTTCATGCATAAACAACCTTGGAGGGGTCACTTTCCATTCATTTTTGCATTCACACCTTGAGAATTACAGCATTTTGAGCTCTGACCCTCCTACAGAATGGTGCAAAGAGTGCTTTGCTGATACATTTTCAAGCATGTCCACGTGCACTAGAGACCTCCAGGTGTAGGACCACCGGTATGTGACCCTAACTTGACTTTGAGTTTTTATTTTTAAGCGCATTTATTACATTTGGAAAGGTGAAAGTCCCCAACGTCGCTATATAGTGACACTGAAAGTGCAAAATCAACAACGCTAGGGCTCCAATAGCATCGCTATTGTGCATTGTCATGTCGTGTCGCAATTTGACCTTAGGTCTCCAAACTCCAAATGGTGACACCATTGTGAATGGAGACATCATTGTCTACTTTAAGATTAGGGTTTCTAGGTCAAAGGGGCCTGCTAGTGTAAATAGCGATGCCATGACTTGGTTTGCATTTTCAAAGGGTCTAGCATCGATATTTGGAGTTTTCAAATGGTGATTCCTTTGTAAATAGTGACACCTTCATTGTTTGGGTGTTGGAAACTCCAAACGGGGTCAGGTCTTTTATGAAATTTGACGTTGTGGGTTCATGGGTGCATGAGGATACAGAGCTTGTGCATTCATGCAAGAATCAACCCTTGATGCTAAGCAGATTAAGTGATTTGCATGAGCTACAGTAGGAGCACTTGGGGGATATTGGCCTTTGGTACATTGCTTATGCACCTACTATTAGGACCCACATGGAAATGATTATTGCATTGGACAAGAGGTGGCATAGCGAGACCTCATCCTTTCACCTTCCCACTGATGAGGTGACTGTTACATTGGAGGATGTTTGGTGCATGTTGTGGTTGCCAATTCACGACAATCGATGCATGCTTTAAGGTCTTGGAGGTTGAGGAGCTTACACTTTCTGAGGGCTAGCTTGATTTGGATTATTATAGAGGTCAGGTACCGATTTTTAGGCTGATCATTGTGGCCATTATATGTAGGCTAGTTGTTCCAGATCAACTAGGTAGATACTTCAGCTTGGGATGGGGCATGGCTTGTGAGAGGATGCTACAAAAGAGGACCTTGTTTTCTTGAGGACCAGTGATGTTGGCCTCGTTATACCATGATTTTCATGAGTTTTCCTACTACGACAGCCAAGTGATTGGCATCGGCGTGACATTATTGTACATCTAGGTCTAGGAGCACATTGTCATGCTCCAACTGATGGTCATTATGGTTGATGTAGAGCCTGATGATCTAGCAGTTTGGAGATATAGGGGTGGCATTAATTTAAGGTACACAAGATGGCTAGGTCTACCCCACTGGCACAGAGTGATAAATGAGATGACAATATTTACCTGGAGGCCCTAATTACAGATGCTTTCTTGGTAAGATGATGTGCAACAATTTTTCTATTCTCGACAAGATTAGTTGATGTAGGGATGAGAGCATACGATGATAGAGTGCTACCTGCTAGACATGGTATGTTGACAGTTTGGGGATGTTCAGGATCGGCCTGATGATTAGTATGTTGCCATCTTTTCCTAAACATCTAGAGAGACCACATGGGGATGGATGATTACATCGTCTGACACAGTTGAGAGCTTCAAGCAGTTGGTGGCTAGGCCATAGGCCTATGCTCAGGGACAGGTAGATCTAGGCACTACATGTGCCTATGATGATTGGTTCAGACCCCCTCTATGGCTTATAGTTCTAGGGGTAGCGCTTCCATGGAGGATACCTCGAGGTAGGACAGCCAGGAGAGTGCAAGTAGGTCACGACAAACAGGATCCCAAGGCACCACCTAGAGATATGCCACCTCCATGATAGCTAGAGTAGCAACTGGATTAGTAGAGGGACTAGCAGCCACTGTAGCCAAACCCATGGGATGCCCAAATATAGTAGTTGCAAGGGTAGATTCAGAAGCTGCAGGCATAGCTACAAACTATCATAGCAAAGAGGGACCAGGCTAGACAATAGGTCCAGGCCCTCACCGTAGAGAGAGATCATGAGCTCCAGCAAAGGCAAGCAACAGAGTTGTAGCTAGCCCAGGAGGTCAACCGAAGGAAGTAGCTAGAGAGTATGGCTACCTCATCCCAGGGGAGGACAATACCTACATAGATGTACTGCTATGCCATCAGAGAAGTGGAGTATTATAGATTCCACTATCGGCAGGATGTACCTTCGGCTACTCGGGTGTCAGATTATTCTTAGCGGATAGGGTTGAGATAGGAAAAGGACCAACCAGAGAGGCATCTAGTTGAGGGGAGTAGCCATTAGGACTAGCTACCACACACAAATTTTTTTTATCACAACATTCAATTCTTTTTGGGAACCGCAGGCTCCAATTTTTATAGCCCTATGGGTATTGTACATTGATTGATATACATACACATGATTCAGATTTGTACCATGATAGTGATGATTTTTTGATATATATATATGATATGATCGATTTATTATGCGATGTGTCTACTTTATTTATGCTTTATGGATGGATTCATTTGATGTTCCATATATATGCAATGTGATTCTATATGCATGGCTTTTACTTTATGTTATGGATGATCATGCAGAGTTTATGGATGTTATGGATGCAATTCTTTTTTGTATTATCTCTATACGCTTTTATGATGATGATGTATAGAGTATGGATGTATGGATGCAAATGTTTCTAAAATGCTTTGACTTAATAGATCTATATTTTTCCTCTAATGGATGATGTTATATATTATTATTATGAGATGTATGGGATGTTATGACATGCTCCTTCTTTTTTCAGTATCTTTTTCATGTATGATATGCATATATGGATGATATGATGATAACTATATGATTATGCAATGAATGCAAATGTATGGTTTATGAGATGCTTAGAATAATCAATCTATATTATGTAATGATGAAATATAATGAATGTGATATGATCAGTGTTTCCTATTATATATGATATGAATGATATGCAGCATGTTGATGATTTTTGGATGCAAGATGGATGCATTGGTGATGTTTTGATTAATTCTCATGGTACCCTATTAGCATGGAGAGAAGAAAGAAGAAATGAGATGCTGAGAAGAGGATCCAACAAGTCCATGATCTACGAGACTATTTTAGAGATAATGATGAATGATGATGATGTATTGCTTATCAGGAATTGGAATTTTTAAAAGGTCTTACATACCTTATGTTTGATGACACACATAGGCATGATGCATCAAGGTATAAAGAACTAGGATGGTGTTGTGTCTAGTGTGATGGAATTTGACTTGAAAATTAGATAGGAGTATCCCTTTTCACACCTAGCATACAAAACCTTATTTAAAATGCAGTTCAAATATTTCAAATATCTCAGACCTAAACATAGAAAAGCGAGCTTTCCTATGTGGTCAACAAGACACCTAAAACACCCTCCCTACAGACCAAACAAAGTAAATATGAATGAGGTTATATTACAAGAATATCCAACAAGAACAACAGATAAAAGATAATGATAATTGCCCCATTCCTTTCATTCTAAATCCATTTATTTGGGCATCATCAAGAGGTCATTGAAATGAGTGCAATAAGATAAGTCAAAAGACAAAGATCAAGTAAACAAACAAGATAATGTTCTTCATACCTCTAGCCAAGACTAAACTATGGTGATCCCTGATGTTGATGTCCATTGTAGGAAGGATGCATCCTAGGACATGATATTATTAGATGATTTATGATTGACTAGATGATAGGCTATTAATACCAAGAGTTAACCAAATTGTTTACCTACTAACCTAGACTTGAGACTTTGATGTTTGAGTTTCCACTTGTAACCTACTAGACTTGTTTCTGATTATCACACCAAAGGTTGAGGATGAAGATGATTTATTATGAGTGGATGTTTATTGCAAGTGAAAGTAGGATGGGACGAATGGATTTTATTAGATATTTGGATTTTTTTGATGTTTTGAAATGTTTTGAGGCTATTTTTGGTATTTTCAAGATGTTTTACAAATGTTTTGATTTTCAAATTTTCAAATTTTTTTGTGTTTTCTCAGATTTTGACCAAGAACCTAACCTAAAGACCTATCCTAGGGGCCTTGGGGGTTGATCAAAGATTAGCCTTTCCTATGTGATACATGCAGAGACCACATAGTTTGACTGACAGATACTCGTTTATTGATTAGATATGAACAAATGGATTGCGGATTTATTATGACGGACTCCTAAAGGACCGACCTAGGTGTCTCAAGGGATGATCAAAAATCAACCTTGTCGACGTTCAGAGCTCAAAAACCCGTAGTTTGACAAGACGACACTTTTTTTGAATTTTTTCTGACTTTTTGACCTGTTTTGGATTTTGATATGTTTTGAATGTTTTTGGATTTTTTGATTTTAAGGAAGATTTCAAGAATGTACACAAATCTGATCCAACGTAGGTATAAGAACATGCCCCCAACATGATGAAATAGACTACTCCGATATAGGTAGGACAGACTAACCTTGGGAATGGGCTAAGTAGTACTAGGATGGATCATGATACAAACATAGGATCAAGCTATGATGCAGATGCAGATGGGTGATGGATGGAGATATGGAAGTGTGATGGATGTATGATGCAGAACAAGTCATAGAGATCATGGTGGATGGAAAGTGCTTATTTACACGAGGCACCTGTTTGCCAATTTTTCACCAAGGTACTTGCCCAATGCACCACCGAAGTGGTTTTCACTAAAGGAAAAAAAAATTCTTTACTATTTTCAATCCTTTTTTTTTTTTTTTTGATTTTTGGATTTACACCTTGGAACTTTTAGGCATAAAACTTTTTGATATGGGAGCTATTCATAGGTTCCTATGGAGGTTCACCTTCTAGTGTTGATAACTGATATGCTCTTGATTTGTAGCTCGTTGTGATGATGAAGGGTCCCAACTGTATACGTCTAAAAATGGTCATGATTAAGCTTGTTAATTAATTAAATATGAATTATTTAATTAATTCTCCTAAAGTCATCTACATATAAATAAATTTAATTATTTATTTATATTGTTCATTTTCTAATTCTTCTACCTTAATTAAATAAATAATTTTATTTAATTATTGACATTTCCCACATTCCTCTTAATTAAATTAAATAAATACGATTATTTATTTTAATTATCATATCATTCTAAAGTTTTAATATTTGAATATTCTCTTCATCCCATAATCAAATTAAATATTAAATATTTAATTTAATATTTTCCTGTCACTCTAAATTCACTTCTAAAACATAATTAAATATAATTTATTTAATTATGCGAGTTTCTATATCCATATTCACTTACAAATTAAATAAATTTATTTTATTTAATTCTAACTCATTCTAAACTCATTCTTCAAAACAACAATTTCCCTTTGGATCTCAATGACAAAAATTGAAGGAAAAGGGAAACCTTCTATCTCCGTCCATTCGAACAAGCTTAATCCGGGCCATTAAAACATGTCAGCCAATCAAATCCTTTCAAAGACTCTATAAATATTGGTACAAATCCAAGCTTTGGTTACACACATACACACGACGAATGCACGAACATACACGAAATCAGCTTATGCACTCACATCCTTTTAGCATCATAGCAATATTTTCATCTTAGCATAGTCTTGCATTGAGCATAATATGCATTTTTATTTACATCTCGTTCTTTAGCTGTCCATTTTGTTGAGCTTGATCTGCTAAATCTGAGAGAAATTGGAAACAACAAAATGCTAGAGTTAGAGAGAAGTAAGATGAGTTCGGGGAAGCTGCAGTAATAGTATGTTCATTATGTTTTCCTTTTCAGTTTTCTTGATATAATGTCTTATGAATATGTGTTTGAATTCATTTATACATTGATACATTTTTCACACACACATAAAATGGCGCCCACCGTGGGGCTCGAACCCACGATTTTAACATTCTCTGCAAGTTTCCACATTCTGGAGTTCAATCTCGAAAAAAAATTTGCATTTTAGTGCATTTGACATTTTCTACGGCGCATACGGGGCTTTTGACTCTTTTGTTTTGCAGGATTCTATAGCGCATATAGTAACTGTTCTAGCACATATAGTAATTGTTCTAGTGCATATAGTAACTTTTCTAGCGCATATAGTAACTATTTTAGAGCATTTAGAATCTTTCCTATGGCGCATTTACCTTCTGTTTCGATGCATATACCTTCTATTTCGGCGCATATACCTTCTGTTTCGGCACATATATTATCTGTTTCGGCGCATACACTTTATGTTTTGGCACATATGGGGTGTAACACAAATACAGAATTTTGAGTCTGACACCTTCCACAGACATAATTCTTTTTCTTTTTTTTTGGATTTTTAAAATGAAGCAATCCTAGGATAGCCACATCTGGAATAAAATGAAGCAATCTAGGATAGTCACCACACAATGATCTTGTAATTAAAATTGAATAACTTGTTTTTGTGAAGCAATATCTTCACTTAGATTAGATCATCGTGATTTGGGTTTTAAAAATGAACTTTTTTTTGCTTTGTCTATGGCAATAGGTCTATGCTCTCCCCTTTACTGGGTGATCAAAATACCAGACTTGCCTTTTCAATTTCATTAATTTTTGCTGCTTTAATTACATCCTTTAGAGAGCCTACCATAGTGGGAAAAAGTACTCACCCTATGGGAATGACTCAAGTGGGTTCAAGCCAAAGCCACGCTATTCTGCCCCACTATAAAATTTAAAGCGAATTTGGGGAAACCCTCTTTTGTCAATAGTGTGCAAGATAACCATCCTCAAAGCCTTTGTTCTAAAGGTTGGGAGGTCTCCTGAGGGATTTTATTATTTCTGCACCGAACGGAAATCCTTACTACGAACCTAGTGTAGTGGCCAACCAAAGTCAATTTCCAAACATTCTAATAATCATAGTGCAAGGGGAGGGAAGAATCTACCCCCAAGACACTCACCATATAACTACCAAGGATTGTTTGCTCAGGGAATCTAGTATCCACTTCCATAACTCTGAGTACACGCCTGGAAAAGACAAAAACACGGGCGCCCCTTTGGGGGTGACACAGCTGTGTGAGTCGACGCAGTTCTAAGATGTGGTTGTTGATTACTAGAATGACCTACTTGAGCATTAAGAGTGAGTCTGCTTGAATTGTCTTTCATGTGCAAAACCTATGAAAACACTTGTTGAAAAATATTTTCTTTATCATACACTTGGTGTTAGTATAAGGCTTTAAGAACAATTGTTTTCAAAAATGTTTGTTGTGTCTTCCATCACATTAATTCAGATAAAGAGATCATCTGAAATGAACATGAAGAACAACAACTAAAATCATTCAAAAGTTATTTATACCTTTGTTTCAAAAACATTCCCATGCGTAGAGACTGGAAATCAACAAAATTTTCCAAGAAATCAGTTTCCAATAGGATCAGAAAACCCAAGAAACCATTAGGATACAAGAAAAATTTGCAAAAGAGAAAAATTTTATACAAAATTCGACACGTCTTGCTTCATTACTGAGGATTTCTTCATAGATACCAAGACTTTGTTAGAGGATTCACTGATGAGTATGTTGTAGATCCCTTAGATTCTCGAGCTTATTATCAGAGATTAGCTCTATCACAACGTCATAATCATAACCAACCTCTTGAATTTGACAACATACCACAACCTTCTATAGAATATCCTTCACATCCCAATCAAATCCTTCGGTGATTTTGAAACCTTTCTTCGAAAACAAAGATAAAAAATTTAAGAGTGCTCATCTCAAATAAATTTCTAATTATTTATTCAACTTCCCGAAAAGGATTTTGACATCCTTCATCATTGGAGGGCATAATCAAAAATTAGTAACATCTTAGATCATATCATAAGATTCCACATCTTATTAGATCAAGATATCATCATCATTGCACTTGTCAAAACTAGGATCTAAGTTTAGAAGAATTCTTCTAAATCATATGCCTATCTTCACAAGATCTCAATTCAATAAATTGAAGGATGAAATTCAATGAGGTCATACCCAAAATGTTCAAGAAGAGGGTGAAAGTAGTAATCCTCTTTACATTATGAGTCGTAATCCACTTTTTGACAAAGATATGGATAACAAAGAAGAAAATCCTTTTCACCAATACAAAGAAACGAACAAAACACATATAGAAAGTGATGAGGAACAAGATGAGGAACGTCTTAGAGAGGCTGAGCAAGATCCAAAATTTCATAAAGCCATAGAAAAGATCTTGCAGCGAGATAAAGAAAAATATTTCCGCTATCTAGCCGAACAAGGGGCTAAATTGCCTCATGACTTTAATCCTGAGAATTTGAAAAACAAACCTGAAGAGACACCCCTATCTGATCTTAGTACTTTGACTCAACAAATCAAGGCACTTCAAGGACAAGTTAAAGAGTTACAAGGGAGAACAACCACAAAGAAATATACTCTAGAGGACATTTGTCCTTATCCTTTCGATTGAAGTCTTAACATGATTCCTTTTCCCAAACATTGTGAAATGCCAAAATTTGATCGCTACAATGGGAAATTGGATCCAATCGATCATGTTAGAGACTTTTGAAACATGACATTGGAATTCACTCAGGAAGACACTTACTTGATGCGATTGTTTCCTAGGAGTCTTGGAGTTCACTCTATGGAATGGCTATCAAAGATCACACCTCCCGTCAAGACATTTGAAGAATTAATCAACCTATTCATATCACAATATGCTTAAAACATCCAGCACGAGATCACCATGATAGATCTCTACAAAGTTGTGCAAAAACCTAGTGAATCTTTCATTACATTTCTTCAGAGATGGAGAAGAATGTTCGCTAGATATCCACGTCCTGTTCCTAAAAAGGAAAAGATGGTTACTTTCATTAATAGTTTAAATTCAGAAATGAGCTATCATTTGAACTTACATTGTCCTCCTTTTGAGAAAATGATTGAAGATGCCATAACCATTGAAAACACTTTGGTCAAAAGAGGAATAATAAAACATGACAAAGATAATCCTAGCTCATCCAACCATCACAATAATCAGGACAAGTCTAAATTTTGGACTTGCAACAAAAATATGGTGAATGATGGTGTTGTTGATGAAAATCGTGTCTCGACCAAGCCATTTGTCCTTAGTACTCCAAGCATTCGCAACAACACTGTCAACTCAATTGCAAATCACGGAAACAATCCTCCCCCTCCAAGGAACAATATAAATCAACATTCTACTCCCAATCAAGGGACTTCCAACAACCAAGGTTACCGAGGAACCAATAACAATCACAATTCCTTAGGGAACACCTCAAATACAAATCCACAAATATTTTCATTCTTCTCTAATAGAAGAACTTTCACGTCATTGGGTCAATCTTTAGAATCCACATTCAAAGAGTTGATGGCCAAAAATGTCATTACTTTTCCACCTCAACGAAATTATGAACCCAGTGTAAAACCTCCATCATGGAATGAGGCATACTATTGTGATTATCATCAGTGTAAAGGTCATCGCACAAATAACTGTCAAGCCTTGAAGAATACCATTCAAGACTTAATCGACAATGACATCATTACAATCTAGAGGGACATCAACAATCCAATGCAGAGCACCAAGAATTTTGCAACCCTTTGCCCAATTATCAAAAAGGTGAGTCTTCTAAAAAAAATGTGAATCATATCAATGATGATCATATAATCAACCATCTCTACACAAACGACGAGTGGGTAAACGTCATTAAAGTCAACAAGAAGGTGGAATATAGAGAAGTCAACGCGACAACAAGGGGGCAAGCTAAAGTTGTCTTAAAAGGTGCCTCTTCAAAATCCACTGAACCTCCACCTCAACATCAATATGATTTGGTCAACCAACTATGGAAAACCCCCGCTCAAATTTCCATCTTGGAACTATTGAAGATTTCTCCAGCCCATAAGAAAATTCTCGAAAAGGCTCTCTTCGAAACAAATGTATCCATTGATTTGGATGTGAACCAATTTCAAGCCATGGTAGGACACTTGTCCTCACCCACTTGCCTCTCATTCTCTGAAAAGGATAACATTTCCATAACTCATCCCCATAATTCGTCATTGTACTTAGAAGTCATGGTTCACAAGTTTCGTATTAGATGAGTTCTAATAGATGGAGGTGCTGGTTTGAACATCTGTACCATGAAGTTGGTTAAGGCTTTAGGATTTTCTGAGGACTCCATTGATTTCAGAAGAAATATTACGATAAAAGCTTATGATGATGAAGAAAGAGCATCCAAGGGTCTAATCATGTTGCCAATCAGAGGGGGCCTTGTTATCAAGAATACTTTCTATCAAGTATTGGACCGTGATCTTGCATATAACATCTTATTGGGTCATCCTTGGATCCACGAAATGCAAGTCGTCCCATCAACCTATCATCAATGTCTTAAGTTTTCTTATGATGGACAGGAAATCACGATACCAGCTGATAATTCCAATATTCAAACTTGTGCCAACATAAAAGCCAGTCAAAATACTTTGGTTCATAACAATCGAGAAGCTCATGCTAGGACTTCTCTAAAGATTGATACACAAATCAATCAATTAACCAACAGCTTTGACAAGAAATTGAAATTTAAGGACCATGGAGTCGGAGTGTACTCTCTTTGTCTTGCCAATTTACCTACATCACCTCGATCACATGGACAACCGTCTATCATAGAACATCAAATATTAGCAGCTTCAACATCAAAGCAACCACCAATAGATCCAATCACAAAGTTTAATGGACAATTCATCAAAGAAAAATTCCCCATGGAAGATCCTAAGGATACAGAAATTCTAAACTGGCTCTATAAAGATGAAGATGAAGCAGTCTTTAATGTCAAATTACCCACGGACAAATATGGAAAAGGGTATTCAATCATGTAGAAGATGGGCTATGATAAAGGTCCTATTGGAAAAAGGAAAGGAGTAGTTGAACCTATTCACCTCCACGAGCTTGTTGCAAAAGAAAAAAACTGGATTGGGTTATGATACTCACTCCAAAGAAAGCACATCCAAACAACTGCATGGCACTGTCTTCACATTGCAAGAAGGCTCAAATTCACGAGAAGCATGTTTGGCAACAGTTCAGAAATTCATGGATAAGAATTCTAACACAGACTTTGCTAAATATGAATGGGACACCATTTACAATGATGAGTTTTGGAGGGACAAAGAGGTTGATGTAATACACCAGTACGCCCCAACTCTAATTGAAGGTCAAGGTTCAGGGACCCAAACACGTGAATTCAAACTACAAAGTCACCATTATTCTAGTGATGCTGAGTCAGATCTAAACGAACAAGACAATCATGAGGACAGTATCATCATTGATCCACCTCATGCCTCGGATCCTACGGACCACTCCGTTATGACCATAACCATAGCCAATTTCACACAACCTCACGATCCACTATCTTTGATCCATCCTAATCTCATTGATTGGGATTCAACCGAACCTATCGATATACCTATATTTCCAAGTGACGAAGCTATCATAAACTTCCTTTCTATAGATGATATAAATGATTGTTCCACCAGCGATTTTCAACATAGATTTTTTGATCAGGAGAGTGTCAAGTCTCCTAGCTGCAAAAGTAAAAACAAAAAAGAAAGATCTAATGGTGAAAACAAGAATCTGGCAGTATTAGATCAAATAAAAGATAAAATAAAGAGCGTATCGGATGGTGAAAACCTCTTTGAGGCACCAAATGATGGGAATCTTGACACTCTCCTAGAGCATTACCATGAGCGATCGCCTATTTTGATTGAGCCTACAAATGCTATCAATCTTGAGACTTCTGACAAACCAAGAATTTTACAGTTAGCTACATCAATGACAAAGAAAGAAATACCAGAGTTCATGGAATTCCTGAAAGCAAATCAAGTCAATTTTGTGTGGTCTTATGCTGACATGCCTGGTCTTAATCCTGATCTTATCATGCATCACTTGTCTATCAAACTAGGGGCCAAGCCAGTGAAAAAAAAACTTAGAAAGATGCACCCTCATGTTGCATTATTGGTTAAGGAAGAACTGAGAAAACTCCTTGATGTAGGCTTCATAAGATCAATTGACTATGTAGAATGGATCTCCAACATTGTTCATGTATCTAAGCCTGATAAAACTGTAAGAATATGCACAGATTTTAGAGATCTTAATAAAGCATGTCCTAAGGATGACTTCCCACTACCTAACATCGACACTATAGTTGATCTGATAGCTGGCCATGCCATGTATTCATTAATGGACGGTTTTTCTAGCTACAACCAAATCAAGATTGCACCTGAAGACTAGGAGAAAATAGCTTTCACATGTCCATGGGGAACTTATTGTTGGAACATCATGCCTTTTGGTCTAAAGAATGCTGGGGCTACTTATCAAAGAGCCATGACTACAATCTTTCATGACATGATGCATATCTTCATGGAAGTTTATGTAGATGACATATTGGCAAAATCATACACCAGAGAAGGACATCTTGAAATATTGTCCAAAATATTTGCAAGATTAGAGAAATTCAAAGTTCGCCTCAACCCCAAGAAATGTGTTTTTGGGGTCAAATCAGGAAAACTCTTGGGGTACATTGTTTCAGAAAAAGGAATCGAAGTAGATCCTGCAAAAGTACAGGCAATTATGGAAATGCCTCCACCAAGGAACATCAGTCAATTGAGATCATTGCAAGGACGACTTCAATCTATACAAAGGTTCATTACACAACTGGCCGACAAAAATTTACCTTTCACACATCTACTGCATAAGAATGTTCCTTTCAAGTGGGATGACAAATGTGAATTGGATTTTCAACAAATCAAACAGTATTTAATGACTCCACCAATTCTCATTCCACCAAATCTAGACAAACCCCTAATCTTATACATTGCTGCAACAGAGACATCTCTGGGGGCACTGCTAGCGCAAGAAGACTCTACAGGAAAATAACATGCAATCTACTACATCAACAGAACACTAACAAGTCATGAGCTCAACTACACTTCTATTGAGAAGGCTTGTCTGGCAGTAGTCTTTGCTTCACAAAATTTTTGGCATTACATGTTAACTCATACAATCAATCTGGTTTCAAAGATTGATCCACTCAAGTATTTGTTGAGCAAAGCATCATTGACAGGAAGGTTAGCAAAGTGGGTAATGATTCTGAGTGAATTTGACATCCATTATGTTGATCGCAAGGAAATCAAAGGACAAGTTATCGCTGATTAATTAGCTGAAGCACCACTACAAGTAGACCATCCCCTGCACATTGAATTTCCAGATGTTGATGTCTTTGCTGCAGAATATAAACAACCATGGTATTTATATTTTGATGGTTCTTTCACTCAACATGGATCAGGGGTAGGCATATTTTTCATCACCACCCAAGGACACACCATTCCTCGATCATATAGGCTGATGTTTCCATGCACCAACAACATAGCCGAATATGAAGCATTGATCACTGGTCTTAAAATAGCACTGGAATGGAGGATTACAGAACTACAAGTATATGGCGACTCACAACTGGTCATTTATCAGATCAATGGTGATTATCAGACCAAAGATAACAAACTAAATTACCATATAAAAAGATGGTTGATGACTTCAAGAAATACTTTGTGGACATCAAATTCACACAAATTCCAAGGCTTGACAACAAAGCAGCTGATGCCATGGCTACAATTGCATCATTGTTACAACTCCTAGAAACTCAGACTCGCTATGAATTTCTGGTGGAACAATCATTTACACCTGCTTATGATACCCCTGAAAACCAAATCATTTGCCACTTGGTAGGATTCGATTCACCTTGGTATGGAAAAATTTATGCCTACCTCAAAGACGATATCTTACCACCTGATTTATCTCGTAACCAAAAATGCAATTTTATCCACCAATCCGCTTGCTACACTCTTATCACTGACACTCTTTATCACCGTGGTCTTGATGGTACTCTACTTCGATGTCTTGAACGTGAGGAATCTGACAAAGCTTTACAAGAGGTTCATGGTGGCATATGTGGTACTCATTCGAGTGGACTAACCTTATCCAAGAAATTGATTAGAATGGGTTAATACTAGCCTACAATGGAGAGGGAATCATTCACTTTTGTGAAAACATGCTCAAAATGTCAAATTCATGGGAATCTCATTCATGCTCCTATACAGGAACTTCAACCATTCACGCCAACCTGGCCATTTTCTCAATGGGGGTTAGATCTAGTAGGAAAGATTCATCCTTCTTCATCGAATAGACATAAGTTCATCATCACAGCTACAAAATATTTTACCAAGTGGATTGAGGCAGTACCTCTTACTAAAGTTACCGGCAAACAAATATCATCATTCATACTCAACTATATTATTTGTCGGTATGGCATTCCCAACTCCATTACAGATAATGGATGTCCTTTCAAAAATTAGGATGTTGATGAACTTTGTGAAAGATTTCACATTCAGCATAGATATTCAACACCTTACTATCCACAAGGGAATGGCCAAGCAGAGGCCTCAAATAAAATAATATTAAATTTTTTGAAGAAGACTGTGAATGATTCAGGGAAGGATTGGCACGTTCAACTAAATCCCGCCTTATGGGCCTACAGAATCAGTATCCGCACACAAACAGGAGCAACGCCATTTTCTCTTGTCTATGGAGCCAAAGCCATACTACCTTTAGAAGTTGAGATTCCCTCACTCAGGGTATCACTGAAAGGTCTTACAATAGATGATGAATACAGAGTTTCCCGACTCCAAGAGCTTGAACTCCTAGATGAAAAGAGACAAAGAGTAGCTGATCATTTAAAAGCATATCAACAGATGATGTCTCACAGCTATAATCACAAAGTAAAGCCACATACCTTTCAAGTGGGTGATCTTGTTCTAAAAGAAAACCCACACAATCAGCAAGACAGAGAGAAGAAAGGAAAGTTTGAACCCAATTGGCTAGGTCCTTATGTGGTTATCGCAGTCTATGGTTCAAGAGCCTACAAGCTATCAATGCCAGAAGGGGACCTATTTGACGAACCTATCAACAACATGCACCTAAAAAAGTATTATGTCTAAAGCAGTTATCATCATTAGAAAAAGTCCTGAAGAAATAAAAAAATCAGAAAAAGTCCTGAAGAAATACAAAAAAAAATCAGAAAAAGTCCTGAAGAAATACAAAAAATTAGAAAAAGTCACGAAGAAATACAAAAAATCAAAAAGTCCTAAAAAAAAAAAGAGAACGTTATAGGGTGAAAACCTGGCGACAGGCAGTCTATTAACAAGAAAAATGCAATAAAAACAAATAGTGAAAATCTGGCAAACAGACGCTATTTGTAGCTCTCCATCTATTAATTCATGTTCTGCAATTAACTTTTCAGCCTTCATTTTCATGCATCTTTTCCATCATCATTTTCCTAGAACGATAATGTCTTATCATGACTTGATTTATTTTACATATTCATTTCAGTAAATACCGAGGGCAGGGCAAACATTGGCATACTGGGGGCAATCAACTTTCAGGTTTTACCGAAACAACGAGATAGCGACATCAAAGCCAAATCATGCAAAATAAAACAATCAAATCAAACCATATGGATAGCTATCCAATCATTGATCCATATCACAGTAATTTTCAGCTGCGTACACTATAATGACTCATATCTGGATGATCTATAATCTGAATAATGTTTGGAATAATAATATTTCATTTTTGAACAATGGTTGTTTAATTTTTGATATCATCTCTCTGGAGCACACTCGATGATGTATTGAACTAGAGTGGCAAGGAAAGAGGATGATTTTTCTCTGTCTGTTGTATTGAGGATAACTATCCATCTGTTGCAAGTATGTCGCGAGACATGATTTCCAAAGTTTATCATTGATGACAGTTCCAAATTTGCATCAGAAGGTAGTTAGTCTTTGTCTGTTCGTGCAAGAAATGCTCAGGTCATCTCGGTTCAATTATACCTAGATGCTTGTGTTCACTTGCTATATCAAAAATCATGAAAGTTGTACTCAGGTCATCATTGGTGCTACTTTCCCCTTTGATGCTTGTACACACTTCCAACATTTTAAAACGCTCTATGATGATTCAAGAAGGCTAGCAAAAAGGCTCAACAAAATGATTGGTTTCATTTAGTTCATCTCATTTTAGGTCATTCTACATAACTGCATATTGGATTTACATCAGAGTTTTGAAAGGCCAATGGTTGTCATGTTTCTTTGGACTATTTGTGGAGGACAATACAAACATTTGTTTCATTATCTCATCATCTCGTTCATTATCCTTTCATTCCTTTTCATTTCATTATCATTTATATCATTATCATATCATTTCATGATCATTTCATTCCATCATCATTCATTATCATTCATTGCATTGTCATTCATTCCATTCATTTCATCTCATTATCGTTATCTTATCTTTTCATTTATTTTCATTTTCATATCATTCATTAAATTATCATTCATTTCATTCATATCATTCATTCTTATTTTCATTATTACATTGTCGTCATTTCATCATCACATTATCATTGTCATCTTATCATTACATTATCATTATCATTTCATCATTTCATTATCATTATCATTATCATCATTTATTTCATCTCAGTATCATTATCTTATCATATCATATCATTATCATTTCATTCCATTATCCTTATCATTTATTACATTATCATCATTTCATTATTTCATTACATTATCATTATTGTTTCACCATTTCATTATCATTATCATTTCATCATTTCATTATCATTATCATTATCATTTATTTCATCCCAGTATCATTATCTTATCATATCATATCATTATCATTTCATTCCATTATCCTTATCATTTATTACATTATGATCATTTCATTATTTCATTACATTATCATTATCATTATTACATTGTCATTCATTCCATTATCCTTATCATTTCATTCCATTATCCTTATCATTTATTACATTATCATCATTTCATTATTTCATTACATTATCATTATTGTTTCACCATTTCATTATCATTATCATTTCATCATTTCATTATCATTATCATTATCATCATTTATTTCATCACAGTATCATTATCATTATCATATCATTTCATTTCATTTTCTTATCATTATCCTATCATATCATTTCATTATCATTATAAATCCATTATTATTCATTTCATTTATCATTTCAATTAATTATATTTCATCACAATATCATTTTATCATACATCTCATCACTATTCATATCAGTATTCATATCATTTTACATCATATCATACTTTTTTTATCATACACATTCATAATGCATATCATGAACACAACATTCATTTTTCATCATATTATCATCATTTACCTACATTGGCAAATCCAAAACTCAATATTCCATACATACATTTTCATATCATAAATCATCCACCTGCATGACATCATTAGTACGCATCAATCATCATCATCATCATAAAACATCATATCAAATCATCTTGCATAACATATTCAAATGCATACCAAACTCCATAACAAATAGAAATAAATGCATATCACATTATCTCATCAAGGCACAATACATCATCAAAAACAATCATCGTCGTTGCATATCATCACTCATCAAAAATGATACAAATGTCCAAATATCCGATGAAACTGAAATATCCAAAGGCAAATACATGAGATATGCTCAAAAAATGATACACACGTGTGAAATGTATCTACTAGCTGGTCGATGCCCCTGATGGAGCTAGTCCGAAAGGAGGTGGCCTACCACTGGTACCTGCATCTGGATCCCGCCGAGGCCCAGTCACTCCCATGCTCTGTGTATATGTCTGTGATCTGCTCCTAGTCCTGCTGCGAGATCGGGGAAATGGCTCTCTGCGCTCGGGAGGACACAACTCCTCGTACCTGACTCTATAATACTCGACCTCCCTTGCCATCTCCATGCCCTCTGCAATGGCATCCCGCAATGATGTGCTCTCTACTGTGCCCATGAGCCTCTGAGCAACGCCCTTTGCCTCCACTACTCTCCGTCTGAATGCATCTCTCTCTGTCATCACTTGGGCTAACTGTGGGTCTAGGGCAGGTGCCTGTGCCTATGCCTGTGCCTGTGCCTGTGCCAGTTGTTCCTGTAGCTATACAATAAATCCCTATGACTACGTCAGCTGACTCTACAAATGTCCCTGCTGTCCCTGCAGTGTCTACACCTGGGCCTGAAGAGTAGCTATCGGCCCCTGCTGAGATGAGGATCCCATCCGGATCACTGTCTGTCGCCCAATCCTTGTCCTCGGCCACTGCATGATCTGGAAACCCCTTAGAATATCCAGCCTCGACCTCCCCAACACCTGTCCCTCATCCCTGCCATCATCTCCATCATCTCCATCGGAACTCTCCTCCTCCTCTCCGCTCTCCACCTCCTCTCCTCCAACTGCTCCCTGCTCACCACTGGCCACATCCTCCTGTCTCACTGCCCCTAGCTGTGGTACTACCAGAATGGGTGCTAGCTCATCGGGATTGGTAAACCGTGGAAAAGGATGTGTATGGTAATATAGAGAATACTCATCAAACATACCAGCATCAACAATGTCTTGCCTATCATCCCATGCCTCAGGCGCTAATGACCTGAACTATGTATATGTTGTCTGATAGGAAATACATGGCCCCCATCTGGCCTCATCTCTGCTCCGAGCATAGTGTGCAACCCCTATGCCATCTCCTGGGTAAATCCAAACTGTCTCTACCCCCGCAATGCCAGAAACCTCTCAAGAATGAAAGGAGTCCTCCCTATCAAAAATTGAGGAATACATACAAATGGCATCTCTACATCATCTGTATCCCATGGCTCACAATCAAGATATGGTCTCCATACCACTGCATCCATATCATCTAGAAGTCATCTCAAGTAATCCACCTTGCCCAGCTTGGGCTGGGTAAGGAACATAGCATACGTATATACATAGGGCCTACTTGGAGGCCTAACTCTGGGGTACGCCGGTCTCGTCACAACAAGATACTCCCATGCCCAGATCTGTAGCAACATCACACCACACGACAAATTGGAAGCACCCTTGTACACCACCTGATGCAAATCATGATATAGATGCGCTTACATACAACTCCCCCATGCATATCTCCGCGGTTGTAGCAACATCTGCTCCAAAATCCTGCCCCATCCCACTGATAATCCCTTTGACCAGTGATCCGGACAAAGGAGACCTCCAATGAATTCACCCAAAACTGTAGGCAAAGCTGGATATCCTCGAAATTCAGCCCATGGTACCCAATACCCAGCTATATGTGCATCACCATACACCCGTCTCAAAGCGTCTGTACCCCCAAGCTCCTTGTGATCATAGAACACAAGGGCACCAACCACTGGGATACCTAATATCCTGTATACATCCTCCGAAGTCACCGTCACCTCACCAGTTGGCATATGAAAGGTGTTGTGCTCCGAATTCCATCTCTCTGCCAGTGCCATCAACAGTCCTCTATTGACCCGAGTCAGCGGCATAGCCAACAAGGATCTCAAACCACATGTATCTATCAAAGCTACGTCAATAGGTGTCAACTCGGGTATCCTATCCCATCCCACCGAGTGCCGCTCTCTAATCTGGAGATTTTTGTAAACCTCTTATTTTTATTTTTGGCCATCACAAGGATAATTAATCAGAATCATACCAATCATTCAATCTCAATCAATCAAAATCAATTAGACTCATATCTATCAGTGACCTATATCAAGTGAACTATATCGGTGAACTATATCTGACCCATATCAATGACTCGTATCAGTGCATCATATCCTATCAACGACTCATATCACACAATCAATCCCATCAGGCACACCAATACACAATCTATCTATCTGGATATCATATCAATCTGCTCTACCACCAATTACTATTTGTTTTCTATTGCAAAAAGCAAATTTATCAAAAGTCATATCATTCATTTATCCAACAATTACTCTTTGTTTTCTACGCTGTGAAGCAAAGTTATCGGTTCAATCTACTCTTTGTTTTTGAAACAAAGTTATCAGAAAATTACTCTTTGTTTTCTACTCTAGGAAGCAAAGTTATCAATCAATCATCAGATTATTCTATCATTTCTATCACTATCAGCCTGATGACATGAAAATTTACCTATCTGTTGACCAAGGAAGCAATATAGAAATCATCATTTTCGCATTACTATCATCAAATCATACATATGCGCTACTTTGTGGCCTTTATGCGCTAAAACCCATATGCGTCGTTCTTTTCACGGGATGCGCTCAAACAGTTCCTCTATGCGCTAAAACCGATATGCGCTAAAACTATCAGCCTAAGCGCTACTTTAGTTACCGGATGCACAATTTCCCTATATGCGCCACTGTTTTTGTTTGAAGCGCTTAAACCTAGCTTTCTGCATCTTTCCATATATGCACCACTATTTTTGCTCGATGCGCTTTTTCCTATATGCGCTATTGTTTTTCCTATATGCGCCATACTCCTAAATTTCTGAATGACACCCTATATGCACTATTGTTTTCATCGAATGCGCTAAACTAGTTTCATGCTAACTATTTCAAATCTAGCCTATATGCACTATTGTTTTTACCCTAAGCGCTAAAATGTCATTTTCAAACCCAAAATCCACAGAAAAACAGTCAATTTTGATTCAAAAACGTAAAAAATTTGAAAGCACAAGTGGTTAGATAAACTCACCAGTGGTCCATACGTAGCTGGCCTCTAGTACCGGCGAGATCTCTCGAATCGGTGGCGATGATAAGGAATCTCCATGTCGCAAGGTCACTCTCAGAGCTACAGTATTCACAAAGTCAAAAAGTGCAAATGACTTGTCTTTTTCAATTTTTTTACCTTTTAAAGGTCAAACAAAGGTAAGTTTGCTATCTTTTGACTCTATTTTCATAATGGGACATTCTTTCCATCATTTGTCAGGAGCTAAATCACTCTCTCCTCCGTAGAATATCATTATCTAATCTCGATTGTTTAGCAAAATTTTCGCAATCCATATCCTCATCCATGATTTACCTCCTGAGGGGGCATCATCAGCATTAGCATCAAAAGCAATGCATTTCACACATCACTTCAAAGAGGGGCAAAATGTATATGTCCAAAAATGGTCATGATTAAGCTTGTTAATTAATTAAATATGAATTATTTAATTAATTCTCCTAAAGTCATCTACATATAAATAAATTTAATTATTTATTTATATTGTTCATTTTCTAATTCTTCTACCTTAATTAAATAAATAATTTTATTTAATTATTGAAATTTCCCACATTCCTCTTAATTAAATTAAATAAATACGATTATTTATTTTAATTATCATATCATTCTAAAGTTTGAATATTTGAATATTCAAATAATGGAATGTTCTCTTCATCCCATAATCAAATTAAATATTAAATATTTACCTCTCACTCTAAATTCACTTCTAAAACATAATTAAATATAATTTATTTAATTATGCAAATTTCTATATCCATCTTCACTTACAAATTAAATAAATTTATTTTATTCAATTCTAACTCATTGTAAACTCATTCTTCAAAACGGCAATTTCCCTTTGAATCTCAATGACGAAAATTGAAGGAAAGGGGAAACCTTCTATCTCCCTCTCCACTTACGAAAATCTTCCACTGTCCATTCGAACAAGCTTAATCCAGGCCGTTAAAACATGTCAGCCAATCGAATCCTTTCAAAGACTCTATAAATACTGGTACAAATCCAAGCTTTGGTTACACGCATACACACGACGAATGCACGAACATGCACGAAATCAGCTTATGCACTCACATCCTTTTAGCATCATAGCAATATTTTCATCTTAGCATAGTATTGCATTGAGCATAATATGCATTTTTATTTACATCTCATTCTTCAGCTGTCCATTTTGTTGAGCTTGATCTGTTGAATCTGAGAGCAATTGGAAACAAAAAAACGCTGGAGTTAGAGAGAAGTAAGACGAGTTCGGGGAAGCTGCAGTAATAGTCTGTTCATTTTGTTTTCCTTTTCAGTTTTCTTGATATAATGTCTTATTAATATGTGTTTGAATTCGTTTATACATTGATACATTTTTCACACACACACTAACCAATTGGGTTCAAAATTTCCCTTGCTGTCTAGATTTGGTACATTTTTTTGATTCTCCTTCAATACAATCTCTCCAACTTGAAAGGTATAACTCTTGATCTTCTTGTTGTAGCTTTGCTTGAGACATTTTAGGTAGACTTGAAAATGGTTTAAGGCATCCATGCACTGCTCATCTAGTAGTTCTAGCTCATTCAACCGTGATACCCGATATTCTTCATCAATAATGAGATTCTGCAATGGTATTCTTAAGGATGGGAGCTTGATCTCAATGGGAAGGATGGATTTTGATCCGTAGATGAAGGAGAAATGGGTTGCACTTGTGGGTGTATAGATACTCATTCGGTAGAACCATAAGGTGGGATTTAGTTGTAAATTCCAGTCATGACCAATGCCATTAACTATCTTCTTTAGGATTTTCAAAATGGTCTTATTGGTAGCCTTAGCTTGGTCATTTCCTTGGGGGTAGTATGGAGTGGAGAAGTGATGTTGGATATTAAACTTTTGGCATAGGTATCAAACATCCTGGCTTTTAATAGGTGTCTCATTATCTGAGATAATGGCTTGAGGGACACCATAGTGGCAAATTAGGTAGTTTAGGATGAAAATGGAAATCTGGTTTTCTATGATATAGGTCATTGGAATGGCCTCTATCCACTTTGTGAAGTACTTCGTGGTGGTGATGATGAACTTATGTCCACTGGATGAGGTGGGGGCAATTTTTCCAATGAGGTCGAGCCCCCATTGTGAAAAGGGCCAAGGTGTAATGATTGGATGGAGCTCCTGAGCTAGTGCATGGATGAGATCCCCATGCGGTTGAAACTGCACACACCTTCGAACATAGTCATGAGCTTCCCTCTCCATCATAGGACAATAGTACCTAGTCCTTAGTAGTTTCTTAGTCAAGATCATACCACTCAAATGTGACCCATAAATTCCATTGTGTACATCGGTTAAAGTAGTCAAAGCTTCCTCAGTGTTTATGCATCGTAAAAGGGTTCCTTCAATACTCCTATGGTATAGGGTGTCTCCTAAGATAAAAAAGCAAGATGACTTCTTGAAAAATGTTCTATTAAGGTTTGGGGTGATATCAGTGGGGAGGACTCCTATTCTCAAGTAGGTGTCTATATCATGATACCAGGGTTCACCAATACCAATGATTTCAAACACAAATTCAAACTCTGGTACCTTGAATGCTAGTATGAGAAGCTTCTCTACAAGGAATTCTTACTTAGGGATGTTGCACAGGATATCTAGTAGCGATCTGATTGTTTTCATGGCATTAACTACTCTGTTGTTTTCCTTAGGTATTTACTCAAACATGATGTCAATGAAGAATTCATTAAGGCTTTCCACTAGTTTCTTGTATTGAGTCAACTTGTCATCCTTCATTTGGTATTCATAATTTACCTAGTTGATGATTAGCTGTGAATCTCCATAGACTTTGAGTGCCATGATCTACCAGTGTACTGCAATTTTGAGCCCTATGACAAGAGCCTCATATTCTACAATGTTGTTTGTGCAAGGAAAAGACAACTTATATGACTTGGGTATGCAATCCCCTTGTGGTGTAATGAAGAAGATTATAGCTCCTGACCCATGTTGTGTGTAAGATCCATCAAAATATACTTTCTAGTGATCTGCTACACTTATGTTAAAGATGGATTCATTGGGGAACTTTGATACAAGTGGGTTCTCTAAATATATTTGTGCCTCTACCAGTTGGTCTACAATTACTTGTCCTTTAATGGCCTTTCCTTCTACATACTCAATGTCGTCTTCTTTCAGTATCATAACCCATTTAGTTGTTTTCCCTATGAGCATTGCTTTAGAAAGTAGATACTTGAGGGGATCTATCTTGGCAATGAGTTTTATCTAGTGTGCCAACATATAGTGCCTGAACTTCTGCACTACAAACATGACTGCTAAGCAACCTTCTCAATGGATGTGTAATTCATCTCATGCCCCACCATGGTTCTGTTGGTGTAGTAAATAGCTCTATCTTTCCCATTTTCATCATGTTGAGCTAAGAGAGCGCCAAGGGTTGCTGTTGTTGTCAATATATACAAGATCAAGGGCTTTCCTAGAATTGGTGGCATGAGAACTAGTGGTGTGAGCAAGTACTCCTTGATCTTATTAAAAGTCTAGTCACATTTCTCATCCCATTTGTATGCTACCCCTTTGTGGAGTAGATGAGAATATGGGATAGCCTTATCTACTAACTATGCTATAAACCGATGAATGGATTGTAGTATTCCCTGTAAACCCCTTACTGCTTCAAGGTTCTTGGTGCCTCCATCTCGAGAATTGCTTTGACTTTGGCGGGGTTTATCTCAATTCCTCTCATAGATATAATGTACCCTGGTAACTTTCCTGATTTTACCCCAGAGACACTTTTTTGGATTAATCCTAACCTTGTATTCTTCTAGCCTATCAAAGATGGAGCTTAGTGTCTCTATGTGATCCTATTTCTTTGATTTGGCCAATATGTCAACCACATAGTCTTCCACATTTTTGTGAATCATATGGAAGATTAGTGTCATGGCTCTTTGATAAGTAGCTCCTACATTTTTTAACCCAAATGGCATCATATTCTAGCAATATGTCCCCCATGGACAAGTGAAAGTTGTCTTGTGTTGGTCATCTTTAGCTATCATGATCTGACTGTACCCTGAGAATCCATCTATTAGTGATAGCATTTCCTGTCCCACCATCATATCCACAATTATGTCTATTTTTGGGAGAGGGAAATCATCCTTGGGACATGCTTTGTTTAAATCTCTAAAGTTAGTGTAGATGCAGATGCCCCCAGTGGGCTTTGAAACAACTACAAGATTTGAAACCCACTTAGGATAATCAATTGGTCGTATGAATCCAACATCTAGGAGCTTTTGTAATTCCATCTTGACCAATAATTCTATTTGTGGATGCATCTTTTTCAGTTTTTGTCTTATTGGTTTTGCTTCTGGATAGACAGCTAGATGGTGAACCACAACTTCTAGATCAAGACCAGGCATGTCGGCATAGGTCCATGGAAAGTTTATTTTTATTTCTCTTAGAAACATAGCTAGGAGTTCTTGTTCTTCTGTCAAAAGTGATTCTACATAGAAGGTGATATGTGGCATTTCTTCTATTCCCAAGTTCACCGAATTGCACTTTTCTGCTAAGACTGTTGACTTCTCCTGATGAATAGCACTAAGGGGAAGATTGAATCCCTCATCCTCCAGTGCCTCAAAGAGGTTTTCACCATTGGATGCATCCTTTTTTTTTACTATTTTTGGGTCAGAGAGTGCCATAGTGTGGTTTTCACTCAAAGACCCAGATATTATTCTTAAATTTTCACTTTTGCGACTGAGGGATTCAATTGTTTCCCCATAGTAGGCATGTGTCCAAAACAATGTCAAACCTAGCTTTTTTATCTCCATATTGTATAGTATCTCATAATCCCATGAATTCCAAGAGAGCCTCATCATTTTTGAATGTGTCCTCATTGGTGGTCCTCATTGGTTGCAATCGATGAGTTGGGGATAGACTAAGTTTAGCTCATGGGTTTTGTTGTTTGACTCAAAAGATAGGGTACTAATCATGAGAAGGAAGGAATCCTCAAATAGCATGAGTAGAATAGTTATGGGATCTTCATCACATACATTGGTTATGTCAAAGGTAAAGTTATCTAAAGGTAGACCTATGGATACCAGTAACTGAAGAGGAGCTTTGACTTTTCTAACCGGGGCACTTTTTCCAAGTATGGTTATTTTCAGAGGGGTACATCCAAGGAAAAAATTCTTGATACACTTCTCAAGAATGATAGGTACTATAATACCATTGTCATTTTTCCCAAGTTTCTTGTTTTTTTTATAGCCCATGTTGAGTGTCATCTATAGTCCTTTGTTGTTATCATCCATGGGAAGATCAGTCATGGGCCTTTCATCTTGGTATATTAAACTTGATATGTCCTTTTTTTCCACCACTTCCTAACTTAGGTCTCCCCAACATCTAAATCTGGAGGGGTCTACTTTAAAGGTTTGGGCTGATGTTTCAATCAGTTGGGGCTACCCGTGAGACCTAGGAGATTGAGGTAACTCTCCTATTACAAAGGAACTCTTTTTCATTTTGTAATCCCCACACCCATTGTCTTGGAAACTGACTTTGATATCAAAGATGTCTGGAATGGCGGGTGTCTTTGTCTCAGAAGTGGAGGCTAAGGTGGATGGGTCTACATATGGTGTTGTAGGGCCTTCATCATTGTTTCGGACTTGAGGGATTTTGTAGTACTTGGCTTCTAGGTTCTTGCAATAATAAAATGGCTCAGGATCACCATGGACTGTGACCTCTTGATTTTGATAGGGAAACTTGACACATTGATGGAAGGTGGATGTGACAGCTTGCATCCCATGGATCCATGGACACCCCAGGAGGATATTATAAGGTAAATCAAGATCAAGGACCTGGCATGTGGTTTCCATGATGGTTGGCCCTACTTGAATAGGGAGTTTAATAGTGCCTTGAGACACTCTTTCCTAATCATAATATGCCCTGATTGCAATACATTTACCTTTTTCAATGAAATCCACAAAGAATCCCAAATTCTTTATTAGCATAAGTGAACATATATATAGACCTACACCCCCATCCACCAAGACCCTTTTGACTTTATTTTTATGGACTAGGACTTCAAGATGGAGTGTGTGGTTATGAGATGGTTGAGTTGGGAATTCTTGATTAGAAAATGTTAGGAGATGTGGGGTGGTGATATGTCTAACCATAGCTTGGAACTGGTCTGCATCAAGATTTGTAGGGACAGTGGATGAAGCCAATGCTTCCTCTAGGATTTTCCTATTTGCAAGTGAGATTTTCAGCAACTCCATGATGGATATCTGGGCAGGGGTTCTTTTCAGCTAGTCCAAGACATTATAACCATTGGGAATGGATTTTGGATTAGAGGCTAGTGCTTTGGATGGTTGGGATGGTCTAGAAATGGTAACCTTTCCACCATGTGTGGTGACTCCACAATCAGCTTTGACTCTCTTGATGTTAACAACAATGACCCATTCATCTAAGGATGCAACAACATGATCGTAAACATGGTTTACATTGCCATACTTTGTCTTTCCATTTTTGTTCCCCTTATTTTGATTTTGCATCGGGTTCATTTATATTTCAAGGTCTTGGTTTCCTGCAGGTTGTTTAATGTTTATGGTTTTGTCATCAGTAAGGTCTTGGATCAGGTTTTTTAGTCTCATGCAACTGGTCATGGTGTGTCCCTTGATTTTATGAAAATCACAAAGGTGATTTTTGTTATACCATGGTGGTTTCACTTGGGGCTCTTAATAATTATCATAAATGGGGATTTTAATGAGATTTTCTTGTACCAATTTTTTCATGACAGATTCAATCAATTCCTCTAGGGGTGTGTATTTTCATTTTGGGGGATACTTGTTCCATGGGGTTGGTCCCCATTGATTATTCAGATTATTGACTGCTTGATTGTTGGGCTATTGTGATACTATGTTGGTTTGTCTATTGTCTTTATTGTTGCCTTGTGATAATTGGTAGGATTGTGTGTTTTGATTTGGGGCACTGATTATGACCTTGGCGACAACCACACCATCATTAGTAACATTTTTGTTCTTTTCCCATGTGCGGGGTTTTTCATTGTAATTGGTTGATGGGTGGTTGTCTTGATATTCTTGATATGTGGGTGTCTCCCCTTGTGTAATAAGGGCTCTTTTGATGTTGAGCACCTTAGGGATCAAATGGTCATATGTGGTGATGCATTGCATTTTTAGATGGAATGACAAGGTCTTTTCGAGGTTGTCAATGATAATATAGATTTGTTGTTCTTTTGGCATGGTCCACTTGCTCCTGTTGGCCTTGGATCGCCATCGTTGTAAGAAGGATGTGAATTTTCCCCCCTTAGCTTTAAGAGAAGATAGTTCCTCTAGACTCACATCCATGCCTATATTGAATGTGTAGTTCTTTATTAATGCATCCACAATTTCTTGGAACTTTTTGATTCTGGGAGGAAGGTGAGAGAACCATTCCATTGCTAGTCTAGCCAAACTTCAAGGGAATACTCGCATTAGATAAGTGTCATTGTATGTAACTTCCATACAATGTATCTAGAATTCCCTGATGTGATCTTCAGGATTACCCATCCCATGATATTTGTCAAATTTAGGGATTTCAAATCCTTTTGGGAATGGTACCATCACAATACTTATGTCGAATGGACAGGGGCACAAATTGCTTGGAATTTTCGTTGTTTTTCTAGATTGGAGGTCTAGCACTTGTTGTGAGAGCAATTTGATTTGTGTAGACACATCATTTTGTTGATCAGGTGGTGGGATGAATGTGTTTTGGGGTGGTTTTATCATTTGAGTGGTAGGTGGGGTGTTTTGCATGTTTGTGGGAGGTTGTTGCAAGCTTTGTTGTGTGATCAATGCTTGTTGGTATGCTTGTAATTGTTGTTGTGCCAATAATGCTTGTTGTTGGGCTAGTTGATGAGCTACTTCTTGTTGTGCTTGGTACTATTGCAAAGCTTGTTGATATGCTTTTTGTTGAGTTGCTTGGTATTATGCTTGCGCTTGTGCTTACTGAGCTTGATATTGGGCTTGTGCTTGAGCTTGAGCTTGTTGGGCGGCTTGTGCAGCTTGGGCAGCCTATGTAGCCTATGTGGCTTGAATTGCTTGTGCAACTTGGGTAGTTTGGATGGCTTGTTTTTGTTGCAACAAAGCTTGAGCTTGTGCTTGGATAGCTTGTTGTGCTTGTTGTGCATATTTTTGTGCCTGCGCTTCTTAAGCATCTTGTTGTGCAACTTGTATGGTCTGTTGAGCTTGAAACTACTGAAGTGCTTTTTAGTAGGCTTGCTGAGCTACTTGTAATGTGATGTTGTATTGATCTCAGTGGTGGAGGTGGAGGATTTAGAATGGTATGAGATGTTGTGATGAGATTTTGTTGAGGTGGTTGTTGAGGTGTTGTTGGATTTATGATAGGAGGTTATGTGGTAGATGGTGCAGTTGATATGCTAGGTCCTTGGGAGACCACATTTTGAGGTATTTGAGGTGTTGTAGATGGTGTAATGATTTATTGTGTTGTTTGGATTGGTGCCACCTGGTGTTGCAATATCATTGGCATGATCGAAGGATTTAGTATGTTTTTTTATTCACAATTGGAGGATTGTTTTGATTTTGTTGATTGAGGATTGGTAAAGGGGGTTTCCCTAAACCGAGGATTGGTGTGGATGTTAGTGGTAGAGGGGGAAACAGTGGGAAGATAAGAAGTTTGTTCCCTTGAGAAAGTGATGATGAGGGATCAAAGATTCTCCCTTGTCCAAATAGTCTCCCTTGTCCTTGTGAAATCATGGGGAGAGAGACTTGTGTGTTAATGGAATATGTCGATGTTGTGGAGAAGGCAGATAGATTTTTGGTGTCATGAAAGACAAGCAGAACATATGGATTTTTTGGATCTTGTGGGATGTATTGACCCAAGATGGTGTTTGCATCTAAGTCTTGGTTGTTTACAAGGGGATTTGTTTGAAGAGCATGAAGCAATGAACTCCCCTTGGTAACTATGGGTTGACTTGGAGCATGAGATGAAATTGGTTGTGGGATGGGATGAATGATGCTTTGGAAGGAAGGTGTGAATGAGACCGGTGGAATAATCCCAAGAGGGTTCTCCACAATACTACTCATATCATAATTGGAAGGGATTTTATCCCCTTCCTTTGCCAATTCTAACATTTATTGTGAAGGATTAAGCCTCATCATTGTGTTGACATTTTTGTGATTTTTGGGGTTTTGGACCATTTCTATGATTTCATCTTGAGTCATTCCTAGGATGCTGTCGATGATATTCTCCACTTGGAAACCTCCCTCTTGAAGATCTTGTGGAAGTTGAGGAAAGTTGAGTGGGGGATTGCTAGATCCAATGGGGTTGATTTCAAGAGCAGTTTGACTCAAGTCACTTGAAGTGGATGTCTCTTTGTTTGTTTCCATGTTCTTCTTGTGTTGAGATCTAGTTATGACCATAAAATAAGGATCAATTTTCAGGAATGTGGGAGGTGAACCTCTAACTCCTTAGATTGATCTAAACTTTTAGGTACAAAAAATAATGTCTAAGATGTTAAGGATCAAAGGATGGAAATGAGATAATGAAAGAAGGGTGATTGTGAATGATTGAACTCTTAAGAACCTTGAAGGAGATACTAGACTTTAGGACTTTTGGATTTTTTGATTTTGTGTTTGATTTTTATTTTTGATTTTGATTTGGTTTGGGTTTGATTTGGATTGTATTTGAATTTGATAATGAACTAATAAACTTCAAGGGGTTGGATGTTTCCTTGGAATAAACTTGTCCATAAGATGATAATTTAACTAAGTGTATGAAGAAGGATGCATCCACACACACTCAATCAAATAAGATCTTTTGATTTTGATTTAAAGGATTTTCCAAAAGTCCAGTATGAAGGATTTTTCCAAGATTTCTAAGATTTGTTTCTGAGATGGGTTTTGACTGATGTTTGAGGATGGATGAAAGTGTTTGATTTGATCCTAGATGAACTTAGAGAGACTTTTTCCTACAAGACCTCGGTATTAAATAACATGCTACACTTCCTATGTGAGGAACTCAAAACGTTGAAAAAGACTTGGGTTTTGACAATAATAGAATGAATACAAATTGGGATTGTTCTTTGAAGCAAGTCTGTAGAAATTAAAGACCAATATTTCTTTAAATTTGTAAAGTGTTGAAAGAAATTTCTTGAGAGCTCTTGGACTAATACCTTTAGACTTTGGTTTTCGGGTATGTGTAGGATCATCATAGAAAAAACAGGCCCTTAAGTGGCAAAAAATTTAGAAAAATTGGAGTTAAGAAACTTGACGTAAAACTTTGAATAAGTTATCTATATTATTTCAAAAATATGTAATAATAGAATCTATAGAAAATTGAATGTAGTTCTAAACTACTAGGTTTATTTAAAACAAAAAAATCTATTTGGTGAAAATTTGAAATTTCAATGCGTGTCCTTAAATTTCAGGGAAAAAATAAGTAGGTGTTTGTTTGACCACCTAACCACAATAAAATGATAATATTTTTTCATAAGATTTTAGATATAAGTAGAGGACTCATGTCCCAATGTGATGCATATTTGTTTGTAAGTTTTTTTCCAAGCAAATAATTAATTATGAAATTTTTATTACAACTTTTAAAATATATAAAAAACTCATATGTCTGACCACCTTAACTTGGTCAAAACTTCATGAAATTCACTTTTTTTTTTAATCTATATTATGCAAATCATATAATGTGACACATGTTTGATTCAAAAAATGTGATTTGAAAGCTATAGATTTTTTTCAATCAACCTATCAATCAAGACTTTAGTCGTAATTTAAATAGAAAATGAATAATAATTATTTATTAAATTAAAAGTAAAGCATAATTTATATTGGTGGAAAGATGAGAATCTCCATTAAAAACCCTTTTCATTTCATCAATTTTGGGTAAAAAAAAGGTCGTCAGCCACATACCCATCATATCGCCACTTTTTGACCCATCATGATCCTGCACATACCCTTTCGGATTTTGATCTTGCAAGAAATCATTTGGAGAAACACTTGTGTGGGGTTCAAATTGTCTTTTATCTTTGCTTAATGAGTCCTTTTTACCACAAACACTTTCTTGCTTAGCTTTTGAACTAAATGTCTAATTTCTAAATTTCTTTTCATCCCACAAGATCCATTATGTGGAAATCAAGAAAATCAAGGCAAGGGTTCCCTAATGTTGACTTTAGTAAGAGAAAATTGAGATATAAATCCAAATATTTAGAAGCCTCTAAAGATGAAATCCCTAGGGACAAACAGTAACACTTGGATTTTCAAAGATATTTTTTCCTCCTAAAGGGTTTGAAATTCTGATAATTTTGTTGAATGTTTGTTTTCCAATGTTTTAGATCCAAGAAAAGTGTTTCGATTCCAAAATGATGCACAACCCTAGGATAGAAAGAAACAATATTTGTTGAATTCCCACTTGGATAAATATAGCTACACTTATTCAGAGCAAATGACTAGAAGCTTGATCACACTGGCTCCCCTCCACGACACTCACTTATGCGGGTCAGCCAAGTTTCAGTTCTCATGTATCTCCCATCACGAACTTTTCATCTCTACAAAGAATCACAAGTATGTGGGATGACTTTAGAATGATCATTCTTGCACCAACAAATAGTAAGAATTTTTTCCTTTGTACAAATTGGTTCTTAGTCAAGGTAATTGGGGACATGGCACCTTGCGAGCGTCTAGCAAGCCACTAAAGGATTTGATCAATCCTACTAGGGGCTCTTGTACTTTTTACAGTAGTACCTCGTTATGGAAGACACTGTATGGCTAATACCTACATAACATGAGGACTTGACGGTTTAGTATTATCCATTTGTATATTGACCCAAGTGAAAAAAAAGTTGGATTCGCCTTCAAATTGGTCTTAGGAAGGCCCCTCCAAAGGTGAACAATAGCGAGTGAGTACATCCATAATTCGATCAATCTCTGTTTGTGTGAAGAAAGAGAGAACACATGCAATATACTTACCTCACACTAGCAAGATTTGTTTAATTTTTAAAAGCCCAAATTGAACTGTGGAGGCAATCTTTTAGACAACCTAATATCACCAAAATAATTTTGATTCTCAAGATTGTTGTGAAGTGTGAGAGAAGTGTGTACACCTTTTAAATTATGTTAGTTTGTAAAAAGGATTACAAAACAAGAAAGACACATGTTCATTTTAGACTTCAAAAAGCAATAATGTGTTCTTTTTATAGCACCAAGATGAAATTTTTGGAGTTGTTTGTTCAATTCTTAAAACCCAAAACCAAATCTAGTAAGTTCCTAATGTTTTTTTTAGCCCGTTGATTGTTCTTTTTAAAACCCAAACAAAATTTATTTGAGTCCTAAAATTGAAGATAACAATATCCTAAAGATGGGATTATAAATGCTCCCAAAGTGTTTAAAAATACTTGTTACAATCATGAGAAAGAAAGTTCAATAAGAAATCTTCTCCTTGTTTCTTCCTTCCCTTCTTGATCACCTCAACCTACAAAAGCTGGTCAATCTACAAAAAACATAGCCACAAACAGTTTAAAAGTTCAAGGTGATCAAAAACAAAAAGCACATATTAAAATAAACTTAAAAGTTGACCTTTTACCTCAACCCAGCATTGCAATCCATGAAGGCATCATTGTTTGGAGATTCAACATCGCTTTGGTTAATTCAGCATTGCTCCGTGGAGAAATAGAGACTGCAATTGCATCAGTATATTGCACAACGTCACCCTTTGGAGTTTGACAAATCTAACCCTCAGGAGAATCACTGCAACATCACGTTTTGGAGAAGAGATAGCATAACTATATAGCAATGTTGGATTGATAGTGTCGTTGTTTGTTCTTCTCAATGTCGATGTTTCCTGAAAGCACAAAAATTTGAAAAAATAGCAGATTTGACCAAAAACGTGTTAATTTTGAAAGATTCGCCCTCCTTCTAGCACCAAAATTTGAATGCTTGGTCTATACCTACTCCAACATGAAAAAACAATCAAACATTAGTCAATAAACAAGTCTATAATAAACATTCCCTATGAGATTCATTCAAACACAATGAACAAGAAAATGAGATGGAATATTGAATAAAAGCTATTGATATCTTATTCAAAATACTCAAACCAGCATCCCATGGGGGAATTAGTGCTTTTTTGATGTGGAAAGAATCCCTTTCCCAATTCCTTGCAAAACTTGATGATGATTGTGTGCTCCTTGATGAGAATTGTCAATAACCTAGCTATGGATGATGAAATCTATGAATACTTGGATAAAATGTAGATGAACTTGCTCAAATTTGTAGATAGTAACCTTGAATGAAGTTGTGGATCCCAAATCAATAGAGAAGTCCTCTAGTTATAGGAAATAAGGATGGAGGGATGATAAATAGGAAGAATGTGGGATTAAACTTGAACAAATGGCATTGTGCCACTTGTCAACATGTTAATGAAGGAGAGTGGAGCATATTTTAAATAATGTGCATGTTTAATGCATATAGGTGGAATTTGAAATTCAAAATATGGCTTGTGGAAGAAGAGTTGTAAGATGAGTTTGTTAGTGCCATTTCTGGTTTTCTCATTGTCTAGTTGTGTACTCTGGTTTTTCATGACTAAACTTTAGCTATGGGATGTCTTTCATTTTAGCACGTGGGTTACATGGGCTCCCACAAGGGTTGAGCCCAGCGTGCTAGTTTTGATCTACAAGGGGCGGACTATGTTAGGGTTTCCTGGTTTTTCTCTTTTCCTTTTTTTTGGGTTTTTATTCTGGTTCCCGTTTCTCTTTTGCTTGCTTTGGTTTTTCTTTCAGAATTAGGAGCGGAACGGATGCTTGAAGGGAACTAGAACTTCTCCAATTCTGAGGTTCTAATTCCTGTTCACGCATCCATCCTGGTCCCGATTTCGTGTGTTTGGTGTTCCTCTTTATTTCTTCCTTGCGGCGGTCGTTGGTTCTTTTCCTCTGTCTCTTCGCTTGTCTTTTGTTTTGTTTTCTTTGGCGGGGGCGGGATCGGGATGGGAATCATTTTTGGAACCTTCTTCATGTTTTCTATCTCGGGTTTTGTCCCACTCCGGCCCCGCGACTTCTTTTTCTCGTGTTGGTTCTGGCTCCGCCTCCACGGTCTTTTCTTTGGCGGAGGCGGGATAGTTTTAGGCCTCAGTCCCTTTTGTTCCTTTTGTTCCCCGTCTCTTTCCTGGTCCCGGCTCCATCCCTGTTTGGTTCCCATCCCATTTTCCTTTTTTTTTCATTGACCTGTCCGCCCAGTTTATTCTAACTTAAGTGGTTCCCCTGAGCCCCATTTTCCATTCGTTACCGACCCATAGCTACTATTTTTACCGGCCCTGCTTCTTCTTCGCTGTGACTTTTAGCTTTCGGCGTAACCTCTCAGCGACTCTTATCTGTCCCCCGAGGTTCTCTTTCTTTTCAGCCTAGGTTGGTTGTGTCAGGGAGATGTCTCCCCGACTCCTTTGTGTCTCACCGATGGGCTTTCCTTTCTGCATGACGGTTCCCATTCGGGGTGAGGTCCTCCTGACTCCCCTTGGTTTCCCCGAGTTCCTTTTTGCTGCCCTCCGTTCTGCCTTTGGCATGACTCTTTCGGTTCGGGGTGACATCTTGGTGACTCCGTGTTCTCTCCCTAAAGTCTCCATCGGCCTATGTTCTTTGTGTCGGGGAGATGTCTCCCTGACCCCCGCTTGTCTTCCCGACTATGGTGGCCCCCTTTGCTCTTCGGTGTGACTTCCCTTCAGCAGGACTTGGAACTCTCGATATATCTCCTGGAAAATCTGTTATGTCTTGTCGACGGTGTCTTGTGGTTTTCTTTCGGCATGGGTGGCACCTTTCGTTGAGATGTCTCGGCGATGTCATCTTGCTACACCGACTGGTGATGGAAGACTTGATGCTTCGGGGAGACTTGTGTTTCGGTGTATGTCATAGCAATGGGGTCGTGTCTTGCCGACGGTGATTCAATGTGTGGCTTTCGGTGAAGGTCTTATCTTCTCTCGGCGAACAAGTTTCTAAGGGTCTTCTTGGTATAACAGTGAAGTGTCTACATGACTTCTCACCGATGATTGTGTGCTACAGCAACATACATTTGGCAGGTGATTTCATCGGTGAAAGAAGTTATAGGACACAGCGACTTAAGTGGTGTATAAAGATCTCTTCGGTATGAGCTTGGGTCTTCAGCGAGTGACCTTCAGTCTCACCGATGGAACATAAAGTGGTCTTGTTGGCGTGAGTTTTGAATCGTCTTGGTGACACTGCATGAAGGAAATATCTTTCGGTAACACACTGTGACTTCGCTGTGATGTCTGGCCATCTTGGCCATCTCTCCCCGACTCTATGGTGTTTTCAGTGTCACATGTGGATTTCGTTGTATGGTCTCGCCGACATTGTGATCTCCTGCCGACTTTGATAGGTGTTTGGTGTAGAATGTTTCCTTCAGCCAGACGTTTCCTCGAGTTCCTTCTGTCTAGCTGATATGCTTGGCTCTTCGTTGTAGCTGTTTCTCTTTGCCTTGATGTCTTCTCGACACTGCTATCTCTTGCCGATATGAGCCTCTCCACACGGTGCATTAAAGCCCGAGCTACTAATGGAACATCAATGCGCACATGCAGATGACAAACGGTGATGTTTTAATTTGAGTGATAAAGGTGCCCAATGTTTGTCTGAAGACCAGTATGCAGTGTGATCTAGTGGAGGACTTGTCTCAGCGGTCTGATGAAGATTTAAAGGCGACCGCCCGATCTCTGATGATCAACGGTCGAGTTTCATACTAGATCACTGTTAGGGTTTCTGTGTTCATGCCAGAAGCCTGGTGCATTCATGGTGACAGAGAGTTGGTCACTGGCTCCACCAAACCAGCATTCATGGCGACGCGGCTCTGGTACAAGGACGGTATGGCTCGAGTATGGACGCGCAGATTTGGCGGCGGATTTGACATCGATTGCCTGGCTTCTTTCGTGCGGGAGTTTCTTTCCTACAGCAACCTGACTAATGACATTTATGAGGCCAGAGAAGTAGTTGAAGAACATGGCAATTAGAATTTGACATGGCGCTGATGTGGCTCTGAGTTGGATGGCATTTCTGGAGCTATTTAAAAGGAACTTTTGAATCATTTGTAAGGGTCTGGGGCCAGAAGTTAGAGCAAAAATCTAAAGAGAAGAGCACTAAGTCACAGAGTCAGGTTTTTACCAGATTTTGAGGTTTAGGGTTACAGTCTGTAAATTGTGAGGTCTTGGACACATGTATGAATCTGAATGTATAGATTGAGATCTTTAAGTCTCTCCTTTGTATTATGCGTATGGATTGTTAATGAAAGTTGATCAAGGATCACTTATTTAATCATTTTAATGTAACATTTTACTGTCTTCTCTGGTTGTTGCTCTTATTCAAGGAATAAGTTAAATGCTTTAATCATATCAGAGATTCATATGTATGATAGGAGGATTTGATAAGTAGTCTTATAGATCTGATCACTAGTTGTGAGACTAATAAGGTTAATCTTGTAAAGACTTTAATGTCCAGAGTAATGGTTCCTTCTATTTGTAGATTATTGTGACTCCTAGCCTAATGGATATGGCACTAATCTGATATATGCTATTTGTCTTTAGGGTTCTAGTCTTCTTGCTCAAGATCAATCATTTTATTTAATCAATCTTGTTTGATGTATTGCCTTACCTCCTAGTTGCTGCAAGTATTGTGTTACTGGGAATCTAGCCATATTTGAGGTTCTCAATACTTGGCATCAGGAGTCATCTGCTATAAAAAGCAATGTCTAGTCTTATTTGAGGCATTGTGTGGCTATACCCGCCCTGGTTCTGTAGAGCCTAAAGTGCAGAAGATCTTAGTCTTTGACTGAATCTTGTCAGTTGGTCCAAATCCTTCGAGCTGCCCTTGACTGGAGATGGCTACTCCATAGGTAGAATAGGAGAACAACCTGGTTGCTCATTAAAAACAACCAGCAAGATGGCGACTCTGCTGGGGATTGACTAGAATCTTGCCTTATCAAAAAGTCATATCAATTGCCATGTTGGTTAGGTTCAAAGTCTGAAGAATCTCAGGCTTGGAGAAAAGCTTTGTTGTAGTGAACCTGAAAGCTACAAGATCTATGGTGCTCTGTTAGATGGAACTCAGAGAAAGATTTACATGTAAGTGAGCTTCATATCATTTGAAGTTCTATCCTCTACAAAGAGGTGGCGACTCTGTCAAGGTAAACCCATTGAAGATTCAAAGAATAGTTCCATGACTGCAACGTTTCCAAGTATTCTTCATGCTTTTTGAAAAAAAAAAAAAAACTTTATTCCCCTTTATTTGGTGAGATCAAGCACTAGCATCAAGGGAGGTTTTATTATTGCAACTGGATAGTTGTAGAGGGATAGGTTTCATTTGTAAAATACATTGTTGTCCTGTTTCTCCCTCTACAAGCTTTGATACCATGCTTAAGGCACAGTCTTGTCCTCATAAGAGAGAGTATGATAAGGAAAGATACAACCCTTTGGATTTTGATAAAATCCAGGGTTACCCACATGCTGCCCCTAGGGGAATCAATAAATATTTACCCAAGTTTAAAGGTGGTGTTGAGGAATCAGCATCAAGACATATTCAACTTTTTAATGATTTCATTGGACACTGTCAGGTTGAAAAAGAGGATGTGGTCATGAAGCTATTTGTCAGATCTTTAGAAGGTGTGGCTGATGATTGGTTCACTTGCTTACTAGTGCACTCCATTGTTTCATGGTATCAGCTCAGAACTTTGTTCCTTGATACCTTTGGTGATGTATCTAGTCCTGGTAGAGGTCAAGAGGAGGAAGAAGTGGTTGAGAGGGTAGGACAGAGCACTGACCTACTAAGTTGTAAACAAATATCAGATTTGCTAACCATAGAATATCAAAGATGTGCACAAAACAACTCTAGGTTGTTGTGGGCAACTCATATCGGTCTTGACGATGAGGACCTGCAGGATGCAAGGTATGATGCAAGTGATTCTGATGCCCCTTCTAATGGTGATCTTGCAGATCATGATGACACTAATTTCAGTTTGAAATCAGATTGTGCTTCTGAACTAGAGTTGCTCAATGGTGAGCAAGATTGGGATGATGATGATAGTTGGACAGCCCATGAAGATGAGTTAGAATCCTTTGGTGACTCTCATTGCCAGCATGATGAAGAACAGAGCCAAGTGAAAAGAGGAAGTGGGAGTAGTAGTTTAATCCATCATTGCATTAATGATGTGCCTCCTCCTACTAAAAAAGATACAAAGCAGTTGCAAGATGTGTTGAATGTGAGTGTATCCCTTTGTATACACTTGATGAAGTTTTCACAGAATGTGACAATATGCAGAGCACTGGAGCTAGTTATTTTCTGCTTCAGGGTAATGTAAATAGTGAATATGATAGATTTTTGTCACATAACAGTCAGCATTTTGGAAGTATGCCTGACTTTCAAATGCATAAGGATCATGTACATGTTTATAATGATGAATATGACAACCTATTGAGAGGTACTAACATATTTTGTCAGGTAGCTAATTGTGATTAGACTGTGTTTTTATGCAGTCCTGATCAGTATTCACATGTATTGCCACAAGATACAGAATCAAAGAATCAAGAGTGTGGCAATAATAAAGTTTGTTGGATTTGGTTGCCAGTTGAAGATAAAACTAAACAAAGAGCAATTTTTCAATTGCACAGAGGCAACCTGACACTTATGTTTGCAGAGGTACATTCATTCATACTGCTACAGATTGGCAGAGGCAAGCACAAGTTAGGGAATGTCAGCTCATTTAGCAGAATTATGTTTGACAGAGGTAAAAGCTGGCTCTCATTTTTCATTTGGTGGCCTAGTGTCATTAGATGAAACAAAGGAATCAACAATGTGACTCTTGAATTTCCTGTTCATGGACAATTCTAGAAATGGTGCTTCATCTGAAGCATTTCTTTTTCCATGGACATTAGGTTAGGTTTTTGCTTTTCTGGTCGGTTTTCTTTTGCTATGTCTGCTAACCTTGTCTGGTTAGCTCCTTGTTGTTTTTGGTTTTTTTTTGTTCTGGTCTGCTCTCCCAGTGATCTGAATTCTTGCTATGCCCACCAGGGGCATACATCCCCCAACTAGAGCCTATGTTAGTGCCATTTCTAGTTTTCTCATTATCTAGTTGTGTACTCCGATTTTTCATGACTAAACTTTAGCTATGGGGTGTCTTTCATTTTAGCATGTGGGTTAAATGGGCTCCCACAAGGGTTGAGCCCAGCGTGCTAGTTTTGATCTACAAGAAGCGGCCTATGTTAGGGTTTCCTGGTTTTTCTCTTTTCCTTTTTTTTGGGTTTTTATTCCGGTTCCCATTTCTCTTTTCCTTGCTTTCGTTTTTCTTTCGGAATCGGGGGCGGAACGGATGCTTGAAGGGAACTAGAACTTCTCCAATTCTGAGGTTCTAATTCCTATTCACGCATCCATCCCAGTCCTGATTCCGTGTGTTTGGTGTTCCTTTTTATTTCTTCCTTGCGGCGGTCGCTGGTTCTTTTCCTCTGTCTCTTCGCTTGTCTTTTGTTTTGTTTTCTTTGGTGGGGGCGGGATCGGGATGGGAATCATTTTTGGAACCTTCTTCATGTTTTCTGTCTCGGGTTTTGTCCTGCTCCGGCCCCGTGGCTTCTTTTTCTCGTGTCGGTTCTAGCTCCGCCTTCGCGGTCTTTTCTTTGGCGGGGGCGAGATAGTTTTCGGCCCCGGTCCCTTTTGTTCCTTTTGTTCCCGGTCTCTTTCCTGGTCCCGGCTCCGGCCCTGTTTGGTTCCCGTCCCATTTTCTTTTTTGTTTCATTGACCTGTCCGCCTAGTTTATTCTAACTTAAGTGGTTCCCCTAAGCCCCATTTTCCATTCGTTATCGAACCATAGCTATTGTTTTTACCGGCCCCGCTTCTTCTTCGCTGTGACTTTTAGCTTTTGATGTAACCTCTTGGCGACTCTTATCTGTCCCCTGAGGTTCTCTTTCTTTTCGGCCTGGGTTGGTTGTGTCAGGGAGATGTCTCCCCGACTCCTTTGTGTCTCACCGATGGGCTTTCCTTTCTGCGTGACGGTTCCCATTCGGGGTGAGGTCCTCCCAACTCCCCTTGGTTTCCCCAACTTCCTTTTTGCTGCCCTATGTTGTGCATACGGCATGACTCTTTCGGTTCGGGGTGACATCTTGGCGACTTTGTGTTCTCTCCCTGAAGTCTCCGTCGGCCTATGTTCTTTGTGTCGGGGAGATGTCTCCCCAACCCCCGCTTGTCTTCCCGACTGTGGTGGCCCCCTTTTCTCTTCGGTGTGACTTCCCTTCGACAGGACTTGGAACTCTCGATATATCTCTTGGCGAATCTGTTATGTCTTGCCGACGGTGTCTTGTGGTTTGCTTTTGGCGTGGGTGGCACCTTTCGTTGAGATGTCTCGGCGATGTCATCTTGCTACGCTGACTGGTGATGGAAGACTTGATGCTTCAGGGAGACTTGTGTTTCAGTGTATGTCATAGCGACAGGGTCGTGTCTTGTTGACAGTGATTCAATGTGTGGCTTTCGGTGAAGGTCTTATCTTCTCTCGGTGAACAAGTTTCTAAGGGTCTTCTCAGTATAACAGTGAAGTGTCTACATGACTTCTCACCGATGATTGTGTGCTACAGTGACATACATTTGGCAGGTGATTTCATTGGTGAAAGAATTTATAGGACACAGTGACTTAAGTGGTGTATAAAGATCTCTTCGGTATGAGCTTGGGTCTTCGGCGAGTGACCTTCGGTCTCGCCGATGGAACATAAAGTGGTCTTTGTCGGCATGAGTTTTGAATCATTTTGGCGACACTGCATGAAGGAAATATCTTTCAGTAACACACTGTGACTTCACTGTGATGTCTGGCCAACTTGGCCATCTCTCCCCGACTCTATGGTGTTTTCAGTGTCACATGTGGATTTTGTTGTATGGTCTCACCAACATTGTGATCTCCTGCCGACTTTGACAGGTGTTTGGTGCAGCATGTTTCCTTCAGCCAGACGTTTCCTCGAGTTCCTTCTGTCTAGCCGATATGCTTGGCTCTTCGTTGTAGCTGTTTCTCTTCACCTTGAGGTCTTCTTGACATTGCTATCTCTCGCTGATATGAGCCTCTCCATGCGGTGCGTTAAAGCCCGAGCTACTAATGGAACATCAATGCGTACATGCAGATGATGAACGGTGATGTTTTAATTTGAGTGATAAAGGTGCCTGATGTTTGTCTGAAGACCAGTATGCAGTGTGATCTAGTGGAGGACTTGTCTCAGTAGTCCGATGAACATTTAAAGGCGACCGCCCGATCTCTGATGATCAACGGTCGAGTTTCATACTAGAGCACTGTTAGGGTTTCTATGTTCGCGCCAGAAGCCTGGTGCATTCATGGCGATAGAGAGTTGGTCGCTGGCTCCATCAAACCAACATTCATGGCAACGCGGCTCTGGTACAAGGATGGCATGGCTCAAGTATGGACGTGCGGATTTGGCGGCAGATTTGACATCGATTGCCTGGCTTCTTTCGTGCGGGAGAGTCTTTCCTTTAGCAACCCGACCAATGACATTTATGAGGCCAGAGAAGTAGTTGAAGAACATGACGATTAGGGTTTGACATGGCGCTGATGTGGCTCTGAGCTGGATGGCATTTCCGGAGCTATTTAAAAGGAACTTCTAAATCATTTGTAAGGGTCTGGGGCCAGAAGTTAGAACAAAAATCTGAAGAGAAGAGCACTAAGTCACAGAGTCAAGTTTTTACCAGATTTTGAGGTTTAGGGTTACAGTCTGTAAATTGTGAGGTCTTGGACACATGTATGAATCTGAATGTATAGATTGAGATCTTTAAGTCTCTCCTTTGTATTGTGCGTATGGATTGTTAATGAAAGTTGATCAAGGATCACTTATTTAATCATTTTAATGTAACATTTTACTATCTTCTCTGGTTGTTGCTCTCATTCAAGGAATAAGTTAAATGCTTTAATCATATTAGAGATTCATATGTATGATAGGAGGATTTGATAAGTAGTCTTATAGATCTGATCACTAGTTGTGAGACTAATAAGGTTAATCTTGCAAAGACTTTAATGTCCAGAGTAATGGTTCCTTCTATTTGTAGATTATTGTGACTCCTAGCCCAATGGATATGGCACTAATCTGATATATGCTATTTGTCTTTAGGGTTCTAGTCTTCTTGCTTAAGATCAATCATTTTATTTAATCAATCTTGTTTGATGTCTTGCCCTACCTCCTGGTTACTGCAAGTATTGTGTTACTAGGAATCTAGCCATATTTGAGGTTCTCAACACTTTGCATCAGGAGTCATCTGCTATAAAAAGCAATGTCTAGTCTTATTTGAGGCATTGTGTGGGTATACTCGCCCTAGTTCTGCAGAGCCAAAAGTGCAGAAGATCTTAGTCTTTGACTGAATCTTGTTAGTTGGTTCAGGTCCTCCAAGCTACCCTTGACTGGAGATGGCTACTCCATAGGTAGAATAGGAGACCAACCTGGTTGCTCATTAAAAACAACCAACAAAGTTAATGCCAATTTGGCTCAAGAAAAGGACATGTAAGAGCCATAAATGTCATGTTGAAGGACAAAAGTCCTTTGGGAGGGAGATTTCAAATTGGTGGAATATTCCAAAGATATGCCATATTTGAATGAAAATAGAGGAATTAATAAGTCAAATAAATTGATTCATATGTGCAAGTTGCAAAAGCTAGAGGAATGGAGGATTAGTGTTAGGAGTTAATTAGGATTTAATTAACTTAGATGGAATTAGTTGATATGATATTTGATTTATATATTTAGATTTATTTAAATCAGATGAGAGGATAGTGAACATTAGTAATTTAATTAAATAAAGTTTGATTTATTCAATTAAATGAAGAATATTAGATTTAATCAAATAAAGTTGATTTATTTAATTAAAAGCTCAATGACTTTAGGATTTAATTAAATAAAATGATTTATTTAATTAAAATAAAAACATTAGATTTAATCAAATAAAGTTGATTTATTTAATTAATTAATTAAGGATTATTCAATTATTTGGTTAGTAAAGAAGTGATCCAAGAAGAATTGATGTTAGTGAATCATAATCGAGTGCATGATATCAATCAGGATAATTTGAACATCCATAGTTCCCTACTCCTTTATTATGTTAATAAGAGTCACATTCTTCATAGGAGAATTTTTTTTTGTTTCAATTTGTGGCATCTTTGATTCTAGAGGTGCTTTATTACAGGAATCCTATAAATTCCCAAACTTATTGCACCCTTTGTAGAACACCATTTCTTTTTCATATTCTATTGGTTGAACCCATCTTCCAAACTTTGATTTTAGAGTCACAAAGGTGGGTAGAACTATGTTAACCACCACATTTACACATACTCTAGCATAAACCAGATGAGATTTTTCAAGAGTGACTTTGCCTGTCGTGACTATGCCGAAAGAATCAGCGATCCCCTTAAAGACATTCTTGTGCTAGAATTCCAATGGCAACCTAGGGAGTTTGACCCAAGTAGGGGAAACTTTCCCCAAATCCACAGAGGCATCAAACCCTAGTTTCCACTTACATCAGAACAAGATATTCTTAAAGCTTCAATCAAAGGCCCATGGTCCACCTATGAGAACCTTTATCATATCTTCAGAGATAACAAATGTAAATAAAAAAAGGCCTTTAGGCATTGCACTAATAGAAACACTGCCCTTGTGATTCCAAGTGTCAGTGGCCCACTTGCGTACCTAATCAATATTGGGTCGGCCAGCAAAAAACTTCCCAACCAAGGACAACTTCAAGCCCTCATTGGCATTGCTTAAGATTACATCTAGGACATCCAATTCATCCCCCTCAATAGTACAAAATGCCGACAAGGAGTCCTAAGTTGCCTTGGTCAAAATCTTTTCTCCAACTAGCATTTCCACATAGGACGTAGAGTTCTCACCCATGAGCAGAAAATCCTTACCCCTAGGAGAAGAAATAATTATTTTCAAACCCCCAGGCCACGAAACATGTGAAGTACCAGGCGTACTTTTAGATCCCCCAAAAGGAGAATTCATGCCATTATGGAAAGGATCATTATGCATGGGTGGGGGAGCCTTGTTGGGGCCCCCTCCATGATGATTCATCAAACTTCAAAAATTTGAAAAATAAAAGTGCACACAGTTGTAGAGCTTGTCATTGATGTCAAAAGGGGATATCATGCAACGAAGGTTATCAGCATGAGGATAGAGGATGACTATGAGAGATGTGGATCTAGTTTTGGAAGTGTGTGAGTAGGTGTAAATGCAAAGGAACACATTTTGCAAATGTTGCATAGTTGAAAAAGTGTTGTCACCTTTTAAAAACAATGGCTTCTAGATATTTGAATGAGAATCTATTGATAGATTCGACATGGGTTTTATGAGAGGATCATCTCAAAAACATAAATTGCAAATCCAGAGGTTGAAGGATGAGCTCATAAATGGGTTATGTATACTCTTAGACAATTTCAAGGTTTGTCAGTTAAACCCTAAATCTTATAGTCAAAACGCTCAAGCATAATTTCTATTTCATTTCTGATTATGTTTTAGTGACTGTAGGTTGCATAAGTTGTAACTTATTTGATCTGTATAGGATCTAGACTATTTTTAGAATTGAAATGCTTAACTTTTACAAAGATTTATCCAAGTTAATTAGAACAAAATTAACTCATGGAAATAATTAAAATGACAAGGTGATAACAACAGAATGAAAGAAAGTGAGAGAAAGAAAGAGAGATGCAAACAGAGTTTGATTACGGAGTTCGCCACAAACGTGACTACGTCTCCGGGTTGGCTCCAATAGAGAATGACCAATCCGATTAATCTCCAAAATTCAATTACAAATGCACCAAGACCATTCCTTCAAGCACTTCGGCAACATAACAAAACTCTGACGTACAAGAATGGCTCAAAGATCTCCTTTCTTCGTATCACCTGACACCTATTTCTCTCAACTTAAAAAAATATGAGTTTTCACATAAAAATCACTTAACTCAACTCTCACCCTTACATCCCTTTTATACAAAAAAATTCACCCAATATGGTATAAAACCATATGATTTACATAATCTCCCAATTTTGCATATAAATCTTTAAAAATAACCCCCTTAATCTATGTTAAATCACATAAAATAAATTTAAGCCCCTAATTATTCATTCTCGGGATTTTACAGTTTAAGGTGGTTTATTGTTTGTTTTTATTTTTAAATTATAGGAGTTTTTTTTATCTATAGAGGGTAAAATCCTTAAATTATTAGGGGTTATGGTTTCCGTATCTTAACAAAATGAACTAGGCTCTACGCATATTTCGAAGCCATCAAATGGCTTATCGGTGGCTAGGTATTTTAGTCCCCGGCCGGTTCGGGGTTCTAAACCTGTCGGCTTGTTTTCTTTCAAAAATAACCAACAAAATCTTAAACAAAACAAAACGGCTACTAAGAATAGTCAGCGGAGATTACGGGGCTCAACGATGAGGCCTGTGCGTAGAAACATGGAGGTCGGGGGTTCAAAACCTCCCAACAAAATTTTTAAAAAATTCAACAACTTATTCGTCCACCGGGGGAAGAGGGAGGCCACGTGGCAGAGCATGATTCGCTAATACTGCTGACTGAGATGCCAACTGTGCGATGACGTGTGCTGACTAGGATGTCGACGTGTATACTGACTGTGCCGATGACTGTACATACAAATGCCACATGTTGCTCTATGATTGGGTCCATACAATGCTAACGTGGATGACACATGTCAAATTTTGACTGGTCCATTTGACTGTCCATACAGTATGGATTGATGACGTCAGCATTATGTAGGTCAAAAGTCAACACTCCTTGCACGAACTTTGACTGCTGATAAGTTGAGCATACGATGTCGGATTTCGATGAAACGAGTTGCGTTGGAAAGCTAGTGATGAGATCTTTGTGATGATGCCAACTTTGACAACTTTTGACAACTTTTTTTGCTTCCTGGATGCCCCCTGATCCCAGTTTGACCCATGGTTTGACTGGCCATAACTTGCACAAACGGACTCCTTTTTGCTCCATTCGAGTTGCGTTGGAATCAAGATGTCGAGATCTTTCTGATGGTGCAAATTCTAGAGAGAATGGAGACACTTCAATTTCCACTGAAAATATCCACCGGATCAGGCCTCCCCACTGAAGACCTTTTGGACCTCCAAAAGTGGCATTTACTCTGACATTAAGTGAGGACTTGGCCTCCCCACTTGTCATGTATCCTTTGTACATCTGCATACCTGGCTCACAAGCACAATGAAGACTACAATAACATTGTTGAACATAAACATTATTCTATCACTTCCATAAGCTTCTACATCAGTTGTCGTAGCCACTAACCAACAAAAATTGACTAGCATCAAGCTGAACAATAATGCAGAAATGAAAGAGAATAAATCAACAAGATATCGATCCTTTACAACAAGAACATTTTTACCCAAGGAACCATCAATGCTTTCAATCATCATTCCCTCATGCTGTACTGCGGGTGCATCCTACAACATCTGACCCTGGTTAGCTACTCCAAGTTCAAGTTTAGAACCACCTGTACTGACAGACATAAGAGTTAACTCTTTACTTGCATTAATTACCCTCTTTAACTACCCTGTGTTTGCAAAAGAACGATCAGTCTTAATCTTGTGATAATGTACAATATACTGAATGCCATCTTTAAACAAATGGTAATGATTCTTTTCCCTGTAGAAAATTGTTTTTTTGTCATAAAGATAAGGGCTACCAAGCACTATCCCACAGATATCCAGTGGAACCACATCAAACTGTACTTCATCCACAAACTTCCTAGTGATTATGAATCTTAAGGTGCATTGTCTTGTTACTTGCAACTTATCATTTTCACAAATCCAGCCTAGTGGATAAGGTTTCTTATGCTGTGTAGTTTTTAATCCCAAGTTTCTTACAACACTTTCAGAAATCAAATTAACTTGAGAACCACTATCTATGAGTGCATCAATTTTACTATTCTTAGCAACAACCCTTAAATGAAACAACTCATTCCTTTTCTTATCTTCAGAGAAATCATTAACTGTAGAAGTAGAAGCACAACTAGCAACAAAAACACCAGAAATAGGTGCTTTACCTTTTAGACCCATAGCTGCTATCTTAGTCTCATCATCTGAATTTGAACCAAGATCCAAAACAACATTTGCGGCTTTCTCCTTACCTTTTTGTTTCTGATTACGTTTATGAGCCCACTTAGGCCTCAGTTCAGGATGCAACTGCCAACAATGTTCTTCATCATGACCCTTTCTGTCACAATGAGTGCAAGAAAGTTTCTCATCCTTCTTAACTGTAGCTGTCTTCTTTCCTTTCCCTATCTCTGCAACCTTAGAAGATTTCTTTGCATCATTATCAAACTTATCAATATAAGATCCTTTACCCCTTAACTCTAAGTGGGTAGCTTGGACACAAACTTCATCCAAATTACAAGGGTTCAAAACCAAAATAGAATGCCTAAGGTAGTAATGCAGACCTCCTATGTACTTCAACAAAGTGTCCTGGGTGTACAAAGGAACATTCAAAGCAATAGCCTTCTTCCTGAATTAATGGGTGTACTCTTGGACAATTTGACCTTTCCCTTGCCTAAACATTTGCCAGTCCATCATTAACTATTGCATATGGCCTAAGGGATAGAATTTCTTTTTAAGAGCATTAATAAATTTTGTCCAAGTTAAACTGACTCTACCATGTTGTGAAACTTCTTCCTTAGACTTACTCTCCCACCATGTTAAGGTTGTACCTCCTAAACGAAGAGTAGCTAATTGGATCCTATCAACATCATCTAACAGGTTTTGGACTCTACAATAGACTTCAACTTGCTAAATCCAATCATCCAATTTTTCAGCATGAAGTTCACCACAATACTTTGGTAAATCAAATTTTACATCCAATTTAATTTTAGGCTTATACCCACTCTTGAAAGGATTAAAAGAAGTAGAATGAGGAGAAGTTGGAGAAGAAGGAGAAGAAGGAGAAGAGGGAGGAGAAGAAGAAAAGGGGTGATCTAGTTGCTTGCCACCATATCCATGTTGTTTCCCTTTCTTGTCTTTGCGATCTTCTTGCTTTGATGAACCTCCTTCACATTCCTTCCATTCTTGTCTTTCTTGGAAAAGAATGTCCACCTTAGCCTTCATCTCGAGGAATGCTCTTCAAAATTCCTGCTCACTGATTTCTTCAAGAACCTCCATCCCAAACACAGACATCTTCGGAAAAGTTCTTCACTTCCCGATCTCACGATCAATGTCTTCGAGCTTGCCTTCACCCTTCTGAATCTTGGATCTCGTTAGCATTCAAGAAAACAACTGCAATAATAGTCAACTGAGCTTTGATACCAACTTGATCTGTATAGGATCTAGACTATTTGCAGAATTGAAATGCTTAACTTTTACAAAGATTTATCCAAGTTAATTAGAACAAAATTAACTCATGGAAATAATTAAAATGACAAGGTGATAACAACAGAATGAAAGAAAGTGAGAGAAAGAAAGAGAGAGATGCAAACAGAGCTTGATTATGGAGTTCACCACAAACGTGACTACATCTCTGGGTCGGCTCCAATAGAGAACGACCAATCTGATTAATCTCTGAAATTCAGTCATAAATGCACCAAGACCATTCCTTCGAGCACTTTGACAGCATAACAAAACTCCGACGTACAAGAATGGCTCAAAGATCTTCTTTTTTCGTATCACCCGACACCTATTTCTCTCAACTTAAAAAAATATGAGTTTTCACATAAAAATCACTTAACTCAACTCTCACCCTAACATCCCTTTTATACAAAAAATTCACCCAATATGGTATAAAACCATATGATTACATAATCTCCAAATTTTGCATATAAATCTTTAAAAATAACCCCCTTAATCTATGTTAAATCACATAAAATAAATTTAAGCCCCTAATTATTCATTCTTGGGCTTTTACAGTTTAAGGTGGTTTGTTGTTCATTTTTATTTTTAAATTATAGGAGTTTGTTTTATCTATAGAGGGTAAAATCCTTAAATTATTAGGGGTTATGGTTTCCGTATCTTAACAAAATGAACTAGGCTCTACACATATTTCGAAGCCATCAAATGGCTTATCGGTGGCTAGGTATTTTAGTCCCCAGCCGGTTCGGGGTTCCAAACCTGTCGGCTCATTTTCTTTCAAAAATAACCAACGAAATATTAAACAAAACAAAACAGCTGCTAAGAATAGTCAGCGGAGATTACGGGGCTCAACGGTGAGGCCTGTGTGTAGAAACATGGAGGTCGGGGGTTCAAAACCTCCCGACAAAATTTTTAAAAAATTCAACAACTTATCCGTCCGCCGAGGGAAGAGGGAGGCCACGTGGCATGCCGAGGAGGTGCCACGTGGTAGAGCATGATTCGCTAGTACTGCTGACTAAGATGCCAACTGTGTGATGACGTGTGCTAACTAGGACGTCGACGTGTATGCTAACTGTGCCAATGACTGTACGTACGGATGCCACGTGTCACTCTGTGATTGGGTCCATACAATGTTGACGTGGATGACACGTGTCAAATTCTGACTGGTCCATTTGACTATCCGTACAGTACAGATTGATGACATCAGCATTCCATACGATCAAAAGGCAACACTCCTTGCACAAACTTTGACTGCTGATAAGTTGAGCATACGATGTCAGATTTCGACGAAACGAGTTGCGTTGGAAAGCTAGCGACGAGCTCTTCGCGATGATGCCAACTTTGACAACTTTTGACGACATCATTTTTTTTGCTTCTTGGACCCCCCTGATCCCAGTTTGACCCAAGGTTTGACTAGCCATAACTTGCACAAACGGACTCCTTTTTGCTCTGTTCGAGCTGCATTGGAATCAGAATGCTGGGATCTTTCTGATGGTGTAGATTCTGGAGAGAATGGAGACACTTCAATTTCCACTAAAAATATCCACTGGATCATTATTCCTTTGAAATCATTGGGAAATCGGCCCCCAATCACCTAGCCTTCTAGTTGACAGTGTGTGTATGCTCATGATAAAGATTGATAGTGGTGATCAAGGCATTGAGATACATCAGGGAGACTACACCATATTAGGAGGGGGTGGTTTAGAGTCCCTCTAATGAAATGATAAAACATGATCAAAGGACCTTCAACATATCAGGTGGATTTTTTTTTTAGTCCCTTCGACATGGTGATGATAGGTTAATCAATGGTGCAGATTGAACAAGGTTGATTGGATGGTGCATATGCAAAGGCACCTCATCGAGCAAAAGGATGAATATTGATAGGATAGAAATGGTCTCCTTGACACAACAACAACATAAGAAGGTAGTGGAAGGTGATGTCATATTAATAGGTGGTAACAAGTTATGATTAAATCAATGATGAACCTAATCAACAGTTGTGATTGAACTGGTGATGATCGAATGGTAAGATCACCCCATCTAGGAGAAAGACAAGTATTGGTAGGACCAAAATATTGGTCTCATCAACATAGTAAAGGCACTTCATCGAGGAGACATATGAATAACGATGAGACAAATAATTGTTCCCTTTGGCTTTATGATAGAACTTCACATAAGAGACTTTTGGATATTGAAGTGAGTGACCTTAGAGTCCCTTCAACACTCTAAAGGTGGATGATGAAGTATAGACAAGTGGCACCTTATGGTTGAATGATAGACCAATTCACATCATTTTTGTGAATTGTGCAGCAATGATATGGATGAAAAATGGTGATAGCCTACCAACCTACTGAGAATCAGTGGGCCCATTCTTAGAGCACATAATATAGTGGGGTGTTGGTTGATTTTAATGAACCAAACATGCCTTAGAAAATACCTATCAGTCTGCCAAACTCAATTCTCAAATACTTTCCAAACAAGTGGCCAACTAATAAGATAAAGTGTACATCTCTTTATACCATACACTTCGGGTTCTTCCAGACCTGGGAGGGTGTTCCTACAATGCCAAATAGATAACTCATTTTAACAATTTACACATACATTGTAAATCAAGGCAGACAAATTCTCATTAATTGCAAATAATATGAAATCAATCACAAAGGTGGCAATTCATTGAATTAATTATCCATCTTAAGCTGAGAATGAAAAACAAAAACAAACGACATGTAGGCCAATGATTATTTTAAGAGATTGTTCTTAACTCGAATGATTGAAACCCCAAGAAAGGTTTAATGGGTTAAAGATCAGTGCCATTATCTATGGGTTAGGAGTCTGCGTAAATTGAAACATAAGGCATATTTAATTCTAAGCAATTATGATCTAATTTAAGCATTTTAACTCATTCTATGAACAAGAGCCAAAACCAAATAATAAATAAAAGCATAACATGATGACAATTAATGAAATGATTGTTGATCAATATTTTCATTAATAATTTTGATATAAAACCAAAGGGAGAGACTATAGACTCAAAAAATCTCCATTATCATTCAAATATACTCAAAAACCATATATTCAACTAAATTTACTGTCTAGACTCAAAATATTCAATTAAGACTCCACATATTTGCTCTGTGTTTCTTAATTCTCTCAATGTAGCTCCAAAATTTCAACAAAAGATCTGCACAAATGGCCCTAAATTCCCTTTAATAGAATAAGGGAGAAAAAAAGCCTCGGGAAAAGTGTACACATGTCAATATCATATTGGACCACTGGAAGGTATATTCCAAATTCAGTTATATTTGCAATCGTCAAAAAATGGAGGGAATACACATAATACAAAGAACATTTACATTTGCAATAGAGAGAAGCTTTTCCTTTTCAAAAAGCACATGTCAAAAGGAGCACATCCAGTTCATCGAGCAAAATGACAAAATGATGTAGACTATAGGTGAGTCAGCATCTCTATCAGCATCCTACATCATCAACAACTGATACTCTTCTGTCAAACATATGTTTCAGCTTTGCAATTTCTAAGGCCAAACATGTACAATACATGACCCAGTATATGCTTCACAATCCAAACTTACCACAATACAACCTTTCCCATTCTTCATATTCCTCCTCAGATGGCCAATCAAACTCCATTATTTTATCCATGGCTTTCCTGTAAGGGGAATACTTGGTTACAACTACATTGGATTCCTTGTCAAAATCCTCTAGAAAACTAATAAGAAATGTTAACCTCCCCAGGGTCTTATTGAAGACATCAATATTAACTTCTTTGAAAATCTTATTTACCTGGGAATCAATAACCTCATCTAGTTCCTTCTTCTATATCTACAATGGTTTTACTTCATAATTAACAACCTCAATATCTGGTAGTGGTGCTAAATCAGTGTGGGTATATTGAGCTATCAATTCTATTATCTTTTTCTCTAATGGAGCTACATACCCCTGAAACTTCTGTTCACTCAACTCACACATAAAGTCATAAAATGGCTACACTAGAGGGTAATTATCTTCATGTTGGTTGGCTCCCACTAAAATCAACTTTAATATCTCAAATCTTGGGACCCATTTCTTTAGAGTTGGTATAGCGAACATCTTATCCTTTTGAGACAACCTTATAGCATGCACCATCAAAGCATAATTGTCATGCACACTAATGAGTCTGTCCTGAATCTTCTCATTCAAATGTTTTAAAGTAGTGCAGACAATATTTGATATATTCTCATACATTGTATCTTGCACCTTATCTAGCAACTTATTATACACCTCAATTTACATAAGCAATTGATCTCTGTCAGGTGAACTAGAGCTTGGTCCACTTGTTTCTTCCTCTGCAATTGATTCTTGTTCCCGATTATATGGTACCATTGCTAGAGCTTGGATATGAAATGAGTGTTGCATAGATGTGATTGGAGAAACTGAAGATGGGTGTCTTGAGCTACGCTAACCTCATTCTCTTTGTACTTCCTCTCTTTGTTTATAGAATGCCAATTCAGTTTCAAGTGTAGCCACTTTCTATTGGCTATTATCATAATCATTCAGGAGTTCACTGTATTTAACTATGAGATTATCTCTTTCCAAGGTAAGTCACTCTATAGTTGATCAAGTAAACCTAACAACATTAACAACCATATCTACAACTTCCAAAGCTGGGGTATCAGAAACTCTTTTTACAAGTAGTTGTCCACTAATCTCTGATGGCTCTACTAGGACTGGTTTCCTTGATGCCAAAGACAATAACCTATTGCCAATACATCCCAGTTCATGCTAAAGGTTGAACCTCAAAGGGCCATTTCTAGTTCTTCCTCTATTTGTACAAGAGGTCTCTCAACCCTTCATATAGCATCTAAAACAATAGCATCAGCTATATTCCACTCTAGAAATAGAAACGCACCACTCTTCTTTACAAGTTCCCTTCCCTGTCGGGTAATACTTCTTACATTCACCTCAATGACACTTTCAAGTGATTCAGGGTGCAAGCTTCTTTTGATAGCTACCTTCTCTACATAATCTACAACCTTGGATTTCCACCAGAAATCCTGAAATGTAGAGGTCTCAATGAAGGAATCATCTTCCATAAATTCTTTACTGGCATCTACCCTCAAGTCATCCACAATATTCAATCCACAAATATCAAGCTTCCCAAGTTTGAGAATGCTCTGTGCTAAACTTGAGGCAATCGCTCCTTCATTAGGAGGCATCCCTATCTGCATTTCCTCAAGGGTGACAAAATATCATCTTCATCGATGTCAGAATAATCAACCACTCCTTTTGTTTCAGTTTTTTGCTTCTTTTGAGATGGTTGCTCAAGAGGGACAGAACTTTCAGGAGGTGAATCCAGATCAATTATAGGTGAAGAGGCTTACGTGGGAGGAGTTGGCCCTACACTCTTGGGAGAGTCCACTTGTGGTTCTTTAGAGGCAACAGGGGCCACTGAGCTTCTTTCCTCACTCGCCATTTTCTTCCTCCTAGAATAAATCCTCAACTGTTTAGGTGGTTGATATGTAGGTCTTTCTTCTAATGTCACCTCAACATTTTATTCAACCACTGTGGCCTTTCCTTTATCATGAACCTGTCATTGCTCTCCGAAAACACCAACAACATTCTCAAAATTGTCCATGACATACATGGTCCTATTGAAATCACCATGTATATTTGGCAGAGGATCATATCGAGGATTATTCTTCTTTTTAGCTTCCACCATCTTTCTATAAGCTAGGTACTTGGATTTTTTTTCATCATGTTCCTCAAAGTTGAAAATATTCCTCATGATATCCTTAGGGTAATCAAAAGCATGTACAAATGTACCAATTTTCTTATCTATTTTGAGTTTACTGATGAAGCCCTCAGGATCATGATTCCTTGGGTTCATAGTCATCAGTTCATAAGTAGTTAGCAAATGTTCTAGTTCCTTCACTACCCCTTTTGTCACAATGTAATATGCAAATACAGTCCATTGAGGGAAGAATGACCCCTTCCTTTCTGATTCAGGTAGATGTGCTTCTTGTGTAGCTCCCAACTACCTCATGATCTCAAGGAAACCTATTCTCAAAGGAACATATGCAAGAAAAACATAGGGGCCCAAATTACTACAATATATCCTGAAAATTGTCTTATCATGATACAAAATTAAATCTCCCCAATTATGGCTCAAATTCAAATCTTGCCTTAACTCCCTAGGTCTCAAGAATTCATGGATTTCCTTAGGAATTCATGGATTTCCTTAGGAATCCTAGGTGGTTCAAATACCAAGGCCCTCCCTATCTTGGATACAAAAGGATTTCTAAACATTACAAAATTGTACCACTTATCATCTTTATCTAGGATACAGGTCCAACACTGAACATGTAAGTCATCACCATCCCTTTTCCTTTCCAATGTAATCTCCTTCTCAAAAGCTTTATGTCCCTTATATAGGAACATATGCATTAACAATGAGAACCACCTTAACTTCACCCATTTTTTTCCTCCTTGCAACTCACCTAAGACTTCATGGATGTGATCAACCAGATAGGTTGCATAATCATAAACAATACTATACGATGGATGTTGCAAATGTGCATCCAAGTAGCTATACTCCTTTTGTAATGTGTCAGGTGGATTGGTGTCTACAATTTGCTAGAAAGATTATACAGTCTTCCTAAAATAACTAGAAAAATAGCTCATTGGGAAAGGTTCGAGCTCTCTGTCATCAATTTTAACCTTCCTCCATTGTTTCCCAGTTCCAACCACTGTAGTATGTAGGGGAAATTTTTTATATCTAATGAATACCTTTTTATTGTTATGCTCTTCTCTGATAGTATCCATATCGAAAGGAAGCATATTTAAATTCATTTCATGTAGGTCAAAAACCTTTTCAATTTCTTCATAGGTTATTTTTAACATAACCACCCCATCATATGCTCTGACTGCCCTAGAAACTAGATCATATTTTGATGTGATATCTTTCGAGAGGTCCACATCCATGTACACATTGAGGACAATCAGTCTCCTCGTATTCAAATCTCATGGGTTACTAAAAGGAGACCCAAGGTTTCTATTTCCAAACCAATGTTGGAACATCTATCATCCCGTATAGGGTACCTCGGCATCCTTGGTGAAGCATGCTTTATCTATCAAACCGTCCTTCACAGTAGGACCATGGAACAAGAGCCTTCCCTCTGGTTTCTACTTGTAGACTAGGGAAGAAAATCAATTACATCCTAAGCAAGAGTTCTAGACTAGGTAGAGGAAGAGGCACCTTGAATTTTGGGAGCCATGGGCTTGGGTATGCGAGAATTATTTAGGAATAATTTTAACTACTCAACTCCTAATTGTAGTTTACGACTGAGGACAAGGGCTAAACTAGGCAATTTACAGGGCTACGGATTTTAAAAACAAAGATTAACCCTAGCTTTAAAGCAGGGAAAGAAAAACGAAGAAACACACTTGTTTTAAAAAAAATTAAAAGCAAGCCCTAACTTAGAAAACCGAAAAGGCACAAAATTGTGTTTTCGGTACTTATGGCTTTCAACCATGACAAACCCTAATGCTCGCCTAGATAATTGCAGTAATTCGCTTCTAGCTCCTCGTATTACCTTGGACACGACTCCAAATCTCAATTAAGAAAGTGTCAATCACATGCACAATTTTGAAGGGAATTGAATAGATGTATAAGTCACTTCTGCCATTAATGCCCATTTGTGCAAAGCACAACAATTGCAATAGGTGTACTTAGCATTTTGAATACATGTCATCGATTCATGGCTGAGTTGGGCATCTCGAATGACTCAGATTGAGTCAAACTCATTTGAATTTGCAACGCCACTTCAGCTCGGATGAATAGCCAATAGGAATTTTTTGACAAGAATCTCCTTCTATACACGAGGGCCCCACCCACTAGCATTTGTAGAGCACACGTGACAACATCTTGTGGGTCTCACCATTTTTAAAGAACCTGCATCTTTCTTTCGTGAGCTAGCGGGGAACGACTGTGATCAACCTTCATTGTTTTCTTAGTGTCGTCGATCACAAAGTCATGGTAATTGAGATGGGACATACCAATCGGGCCCACATACACATGGCCTTGTTTCGCTAACCCCGCAGCAATTAAAATACATCTATTTCAAATGGATGGGGCAACAGGGAACGGTCTAGATTGAATCTCATGATCTTGTGACCATCAAACCTGCATGAACATACAACAGTTAATCTTAAAAGGGGGCCTTGACTAGGCCAATGAGACTTTACCCCTCAAGAATTCATGACTTAAGCATAAGTCATTTGTATGCAAAACTTAAAGGTCGAATTTGGGGGTATTTAAGAGATTATGTGACCGGGGATGACCGAACAGCTCAAAACGAAGGGGCTGGTAAGAAACATGAAACCATGACTCGAGAAACAACTTATATTATTGGTAACCAAACCAACAAGTCAACGTATAAATAGAAAATCTGAGGGGTAAAAGGGATTTTGGATGGAAATTTCATTCAAGCTAAAACCCTAAACACTGTGTGCAATCAACATACAAAGCTGATATCGAGGACAAGAGACCTCAAAATATCAAGGATTTTTTGGGGGTCTAACAACGGCTCATGCTTAGGGATGCATACCCCTGGTGGGTATGGTGAGAAATAGATCTCATGGTGGAACAGACCAAACACAAAGGGATCAAAAGGTAGGAGCTTGCCCAAACAAGGCAAGTAGACACAACAGAAAGAAAACACACCAAACCCTATGTACAAAATTTACAAAACTATACAATGTAAATGGAATCAAACCTATTTCAGGAGAAATAGGGTTTCAAGAACTATCCATGTATTGGTAGTTCCATAAATTCACCTACAAGTGATTGTAAGAAGTAAGAATCTTCCCCATGAATATCCACGATTAAGTAAGGACCAAGCCAAAGGGGATCAAACTTGCCATGTTTTCCTTTATCCTCCAGTCTGGCATTCCACATTAATACCATACATCCCACCTCAAATTTCCTTGGAATAGCTCACTTTTCATGTAGATATTTAACTTGAAGCTACATCTTTTCATTTTTCTTGTGAGCTTCTCTCCTTAGCTCATCAAGCTCAGCCAATTCATTCATCCTATTCTGCATCTCATCACAAATTTTAGTATCATATTCTTGAAAAAACTTATACATATTCATCAAATTATTGTGTGGGATCCTAGCCTCCACTCCATATACCAAGTTGAAAGGGGAATGCCCAATAGCTTTCTTGACTGTGGTTCTATCTACCCACAATGCTAGTTGCAATTTCAAATCCCAAGCCTTCTTATTCTTATCAAGCACTCATTTAATAATCTTCATGATGCTTTTATTACTAGATCCAGATTGTCCATTTCCCTAAGGATTATATGGAGATGAATATGATACATTTATACCGTGCTCATTATAGAAATTCATAAATTCTTCTGACCTAAAGCACATTGCATTGTTTGTGACAATTCTCTTAAGAACACCAAATCGGCTTAAAATGTTCTTCATCAAGAAGTCAATAACTACTTTACTAGTAACCTTCTTGGTGGGAATAGCCTCAACCCACTTTGTGAAGTAATCAGTACAAACTAAGATCCAAGCATGTCCTGCACTGGATTTTACCATCATTTCCCCAATAAAGTCGATACCCCACTAATGAAAGGGGGTTGGTGCTGAAATTGGTCTGAGTGGTAAATTACCTGAGAATTTTAGTTTTCTTGTAAATTTCTGAGAAGCATCACATTTTTGTACAAGTCGGTGTGCATCCTTAAATATAGTGGGCCACCAAAACCCAACCCTCAAGACCTTGTTTGTTGTTGTCTTGGCCATATAATGACCTCCGCACACTCCTTTATGCATTTCAATAAGAAGATCTTCTGCTTGGTCACCGTCCACACATCTTAGGAGCACACCCTTTGGGCTTCTCCACTAGAGTTCACCATCAATGATAACATACCTAATTGCATGTAACTTCAAAGTTCTTCTTTCATTCTTTGGCATGCCATCCGGGCATTTCATGGTCTGCAAGTATTCAACAATTCTTCGATACCAACCACATATTTGCATAGCACAAATGGGAGAGACATTTTCCAACTCCACCTCATTGATTTGATTGGCTTCTAGGTTAGATTCAACCATAATTTTAGCTAAGCCTTGGCCCCTTACTAACTTGGTAATCTCAATATCTATGTTGAATTCTTGAATCCTATTTATCCACCTTCATCTTCTACCTATAGCTTCTTGTTGGGAAAAAATGTCCTTGACCGTTGCACTTGGGACATAAGCCACCACTGTGGCACTAGTCAAATATGTTTTGAAATTCTTGGCAGCCTTAACTAAAGAAAAATCCTGCTTCTTAGTGGTATCATATTTCAGCTCGGTTGCTTGCAAGGACTTACTAAAGAAGGTGATGGGTTGCTCATAACCCTCATCATTTTTCTGGAGGAATACTCTAGCTACAGTGTGAAAAGATGCAAATGTAAATAATTGGAAAGGCTTAGGATAATTTGGAGTCTTCAGAATAGGTGCATCCTTAATAGCATCTTTGATAGCTTGAAAATATTTAAGAGGCTCTTCTGACCATGCCACATTTTCTCCCCTTTTGAGCATCTTTGATATAGGTCTAACTATTTCTATAAAATTAGTGAAAAACCTTCTTAGGAAATTTATTTTCCCTAAGAAAGATTGAATACCTTTGACATTCCTTGGCGGTGTGATCTTGTCAATGGCCGCTACTCTTTTAGGATCAATCCTGATTCCCTCCTTTGAGACAATATGTCCCAACAACTTTCCTTCCTTGACCCCAAAAGTACATTTTTTGGGATTCAATGAGATGCAATACTCTAGAGCCCTAACAAATATTTGCTTAAGGTGTGAGCAGTAGTCCTCTTTCTTACTATGGGCAGTAATATCATCCTAATAAATGGCAAGGAATAGATCTATAAAATAGGAAAAATCCACGTCCATAGCCCTTTGAAAAGTGGCACCAACATTTATCAAACCAAACGACATCCTGACATAAACATAAGTCCCCTAGGGGGTTGTAAAGGTTGTTTTGTATTGCTCAGATTCCCTTACCATGACCTGGTTGTAGCCAGAAAATCCATCCATCATAGAAAGTAATTCACAACCAGTGACCTTTTATAGCATTGCTTCCATGTTGGGTAAAGGATAATTATCTTTCAGGGATGCAACATTTAGGTGCCTGAAATCCACACATAATCTTAAGTTTCCATTTTTCTTTTTGATAGGAACCAAGTTAGACACCCATGAGGAGTGTCTTATTGGTTTGATAATCCCTGCATCACTTAATTTGGTTAGCTCCTCTTGCATCTTGGGCCTCAAGGTAGGATTAATAGGCCTTTGTTTCTACCTAAAAGGTTTTGTATCAGGCTTTAGTGGAATTTCATGTTGAAATAAATCTTCCTTATAGGCTTTTAAATCATCATAAGACTAGGCGAACACATGTCTATACTTCCGCAACAATGCAATCAACATGGTCCTCACATGCGGCTTCATCCTTTTCCCTATATATACCTTTTTAGGGGTAATATCTATTCCCAAGTTGATTTCCTCTAGGTCTTCTTTATGTGCACTTGATTGCTTAACATTGGATATGTCAGGGCTATCAAACACCAGCTCAAGTGCAACCAAACCCTTAGGAATTTTATTGTTCTTAAGTTGAATTATGTCATTACCGAATAGTGTCTCCTTTCCATCCACTTCCACCACATGGGCATTGAAATCAATCTCTTGATTCTCATATTTGTCCACACAATGCAGGAATTTCAATATGTCATTGTCACCATTGAACACCTGCCAGTTGCAAATGTTGTCTGGTACTGTCTACCTTGTTTGTACCTCAATTCATGAAACACCATCAAAAGTTACATCATCAAGCTTGATTGCAATATCAGCCAGTAAATCTGATTTGACATTTTGTCCCCTTTCTACCCAGTCTATTCCAAAGGCATCAAATGATTCAATAGTATCCCATACCTCATTCCTCTACTATCTCAATATTTTTTCCTTTGTAACAAATCTGGACCTGACTTGGGACACCACTAGCTTAGAGTCTCCAAATACTTTTAACATCTTTATTCCATGCTTAGAAGCTAACTTTAGACTAAGTAACAAGGCTTCATATTCAGCCACATTATTAGTACATGCAAACTGTAGCAAGAAGGAGTATTTAAACATCTTACCTTGAGGGGAGATAAGAATGACCCCGACACCTAAACCTTCTTTTGAACATGCTCTATCAAAATAGAGTTTCCACAGAGCATCTTCTTGGGATGTTTGTGCAACTTCCTTAGCAATTGGAGTAGGCTTAGCTTCTTACGTATCTTTTTTCAACTCTTCTAAATGGAAAGTATCAAGACCTCTGTCCTCAACATTAATCATTGGGGGCTCATCTGATTCTTCAACTAACTCAATCATGTGCTGAAATCTTGATTCTCTGGTAATTTTAATATTTTTCTGGTCAATAGAGAAAGTGGCAAATGATAAATCACATTGCATACTTCCCCCCATGGAGGCACACCATTGTCTAGATAGCAACATCCCATAAGTAGGGGGAATGTCCACTATGGTGATTCTCATAACTAACTCCTTTTTTAGGAAATGCAACTAACCTATATGGAACTTCATAGATTACACCAATGATAGTGACCTCCCTTGGATCCATGGTGTAACATTTCTCATATGTACTATCAACTTTTAGGCCCATCTCCTCCATAATCTTAAAAGGCATGAAATTATTTGAAGCCCCAGAATCAAGCATACAATTTCTGAGTATCCTTCCATCAATGATCAAACTCAAGAAGAAAGGATTGACCAAGCTCGGGTTTGCTATAATAGTAGTTCCTAAATAAATCTCAGGGTTTTCACTGAAAATTGCTTCTACTTTAGTACCTTTTGCTCGACCAACACTTGTATCAGGTACATCAGTGTCCACATCATGCTTATTTCCTCCTGCAATACTATTAATGACAGCCATAGTTTTATTTTTATGGTCATCAATCCTCATCATCTCAATGAGTGGGACTGTAACCCGGATTTGGGATAAGACTTGAAACATATCAATGGGAGAATAACTAGGAATCTCAGGAAATATTGTTTCCTGAAGGGCTATTTTCTCAATTTTCTTCTCAGCTACCTCAGAGGTTAGCTTCAATTCTTTGGTCTTTGGGTCATGGTGTATGACTTCAGTGTTAGCCTTAGCTTTGCTACCTTTCTTCGCCCAAATTCTTATTTCTTTTAACTCCTTAGGATTGGTTTCTTCATTCTTTTCCATTGCCTCAACTCCTTTACTACTTGTACTACCCTCCTTTATGAATAAACATCTAGGATTGCCTTGATTTCCACTCACCACTCTATTTTTCAAGTGTAGATCACTTCGTGCTTGAGCCCTTGCAGCCAAGGCAGTTGTATATTTTTCTATCTCCTCATTTGAAGGTATCCTCAGAGAAAATATTGATGTTTCAAGATTGTAAGTAGTATATTCATCTTCCCTTTCCTCATCTAAAAGCACCTACTGATGGTGTATACTTGCTTTTCTCCTCTGTGCATCCACATCATCTGTATCAACATCATCACTAGAAGAATAACCACCACATTCTAAATCTGACTGATTCATGAACACATTGGTTGATTCATCTGGATTGTGTGGTGAATGGGATTCCCCTTGATCTTGTTGGTTTTATAACATAGATCTAGCTACAACACACTATTGTGATGCATGAGGCATTTCACATACTTCGCACCACAACAGATCCTCAACTACATTAGTGGTATTCTTATGTAGGGGATTAGGTGTGGCTTGATAATTCTTCTAATTATTCTGAATTGGCTTGACATTATGCCAATTGGTATGATAAGGGAAATCTTGGAGTCTAGGAGGCCTATCATTTTTTTGAAATTGAGGTTTATCATTTTTTGCTTGCTTTTGTAATAGACTGAGAACTTGATCCCATTTTTCATCAGGAGTTGCAGTTTTGTTGGATTTCTCATTTTGAGCTTTAGAGTTCTTTAGAAGTTTAGGGTCATCTCTTCTTCCAACTTTACCAGAAGCCCTCCTATTATTCTCAATGTTCACAGCCATTTTATATGCTTCAGGAAAAGTTCATGGATTCTCGTCTCTAAGTAAGTAACATATCTTAGAATCATAAGCATTGCAGTATGTTACCAAACATGCATCAAGGTTAAGTCTCAAATAAGAGGGCACTCTGTTCATAGACTTCTGAAACCTTGTGTTGAATTTGATGATAGTTTCATTATGTCCTTTGGAAATGTTATTGAAATAATTCAATCTGAATCTAGGATCAGTTTGATCCCCATATTGTTCCCTAAAGGATCAGTAGAATGACTCCTTTGAATCAATACTTCCATCAGGTAATCCTCTATACCAATCCCTTGCATCCTCAATCAAGGATTGCATAAAATACTTCATTGCTACATCATCTTCCCATAATTCAAAGTCCTCAACAAAACTCTGGAATGCTTTCAGATGATCTTCTCCACTAAGAGCATTATTTCCAGCAAATTTAGGAAGATGTTTTTTGGCATTGTCTGGGATAGGATTTGGGTAGCCAAGGATGTTGTCAAAACACAATTTCCTATATCAGTCATTATGAGGTGCCCCCCGGGACACCTATCCCTATGAGTATCCTTTTGTGCATCATTTTTCTTACTATCCATTTGATCACATTCTTTACTTTTCCCATTTCCTTTGCTACCATCATTCTTATTCTTACTTTCTTCCTCATCCTCAAAATAGGAGTTACTGCTTTTGTTGCCACCTCCTCCACCTCCTTTAACACCACCACCTCCTCCACTAGGAGTATTCCCACCAGGCTTATTTTCATGAGATGCACTATCACTCTTCCCATAACTTGAAGGCTCTGGGGTTGGGATTGACATTTTGAGGAAATCAATTCTTCTAGACACTTTTGCATTATGTGCTTCTATCTCTACCCTCCTCAGTTCTTCTTCCAACTTCTCACTCTTCAATTGCAACTTCAAACTGTCGGGGTCTAAAGGTGTAGTAGATGGATTAGGATTGACCTCAGGATTGATAGTAAGTGTCTTGGTGGCCAAGGTAAGCTTATTTTTGTTGGTATTGGTATCAAGAGCATTGGAAACACTTTGGTGGGAATAGTCAGCCATCCTTTTCCCACGATCTACAAAGGATGTTTTCTTAGGAGGGTCAGAAGATTTGGTAGTAGCAATGGTCGATGTGTAAGTACTAGCAGTAGAAGTTCCCTTCGGGATTGTGATTTTTGGGGCTTCAGGAATAATGTGGGCTGCTACTTTAGCAGCTTTCTCCTTAACAATCTTTTCTCTAGCAGCCTTTTCTGAAACTATCTTTTCTTGAGTGGCCATTGCAAAGGCTCTTTGCTTAGCATGTTCTTCTCTCTTTTTCTCCACTCTTTCTTTCTTCTCATCCCTTTCAATCTTCTTAGCCTTAATTCTATCCTCCTTTTCTTTTTGAGCTCTTTTCTTTGCTTGTTTAGCCAACCATTCAGCCTCTTCATCTAAGGCTTTAATATCATTTTTGACATCTTCCTCATCTTCAAGGAAATCCCCATACTCACTCTGAGCTGGAGTATGGAATTTTTTATCCACAACTTCTTCCCCAAGGAAAGTAAGTGCTAGTGGATTGGTATTTTCTCCTCTAGGATTAAAATTTTCCCCATGAAATACAAATCCCATCTTGGATGTCAGTGGGTCTGAAGGCACTTTACTCTTACGCCAGAATTCCCACTTATCTTCTTCTCTAGAAATTATGAGATTATCAAATACTTGTTCAACAGGGAAACTACCTTGTCCTCCCTCAATTGCCCCACTATTATTTGAATCTTTAGTAGTATTTGCACTAATTACTTCATTATTAAAAGTAGGAGATGCTTGACGAAGAGAATCAAGGGACTTACTGGATTTTGCAGCTTTCTTCTTCCATAGAGGTTGTTTATCCTTTGCAGGCTCAGATTTTTCTTTCTATTCAGGAGTTTTCTTCAACTGATTTCTGGTCTTCCTCATGATGTTTACCAGGCTGTCAAATCTCTCCTTATCAATTTCTTCATAAGATGTACTTGTTGCACTGGTGTGAGAAACCTCAGAGTCACCACCCAGGATACTGGGAAATAAGATTTGATTGTATCTAGACTTGTTATTTGCAACTTCAGAGAGAATTTTGAACATAACCCAACATAAAGTGATAGAACTAACTAAAAGTTGATGCATGAACAGAAAAGGACATATACGACTCCTAAGAGCGAATGGCAACCTAATTCACAAATGATGTTAAAGACTTGACTCTAACTATACTAGATCTGCACTAGAGATGCTAAATTTTGTGAAAGCTCCCCAGGAGAGTCGCCATTCTGTTGGTTGATTTTAACGAACCCAGTAGGACTTAGCAAATACCTATTAGTCTGCCAAACTCAATTCTCAAATACTTGCTAGATGAGTGGCCAACTAATGAGATAAAGTGTATATCTCTTTATCCCATGTACTTCAGGTTCTGCCAGACCCAGGAGGGTGTTCCCATAATGCCAAATAGATAACTCATTTTAACAATTTACACATACATTGTAAATCAAGGTAGACAAATTCTCATTAATTGCAAATAAGATGAAGTCAATCACAAAGGTGGCAATTCTTTCAATTAATTATGCATCTTAAGCTAAGAACGCAAAACAACAACAAACGACAGGCGAGCCAATGATTATTTTAGGAGATTGTTCTTAACTTGAATGATTGAAACCCCAAGAAAGGTTTAATGGGTTAAACATCAGTGCCATTATCTATGGGTTAGGAGTCTACGTCAAACATAAGTCATATTTAATTCTGACCAATTATGATCTAGTGATATTACCTTGCAATTCACAGATCCATGACTGAGTAATAAAGAGTACTTATCAAATCCAAATGACTTCATATAAGAACCCATGATCTAAATTAAGCATTTTAACTCATTCTGTGAAAAAGAGATAAAACCAAATCATACATCAAATCATAACATGATCACAATTAATGAAATGATCATTGATCAATATTTTCATTAATAATTTTGATATAAAACCAAAGGGAAAGACTACAGACTCAGAAAATCTCCATTATCATTCAAATATACTCATAAACCATACATTCAACTAAATTTACCATCTAGACTCAAAACATTCGATAAAGACTCAACATATATGCTCTGTGTTTCTTAATTCTCTCAATGTAGCTCCATAATTTCAACAAAAGATCCACACAAATGGCCCTAAATTCCCTTTAATAGAATAAGGGAGCAAAACAAGCCTCAGGCCAAGTGTACACATTTCAATATCATATTGGACCGGTAGAAGGTATATTCCAAATTCAATTATATTTGCAATAGCAAAAAAATGGAGGGAATACACATAAGACAAAGAAAATTTACATTTGCAATAGAGAGAAACTTTTACTTTTCAAAAAGTACATGTCAAAGGAGTGCATCCAATTCATCGAGAAAAATGACAAAATGATGTAGACTATAGGTGAGTCAGCATCTCGATCAACATCCTACATCATCAACAGTTGATACTCTTCTGTGAAACATATGTTTTAGCTTTTCAATTTCTAAGGCCAGACCAGTACAATACATGAAAGAGTATATGCTTCACAATCCAAACTTTCCACAATACAACCTTTCCCATTCTTCATATTCCTCCTCATATGGCCAATCAAACTCCATTATTTTATCCATGGCTTTCCTGTAGGGGGAATACTTGGTTACAACTACATTGGATTCCTTGTCAAAATCCTCCAGAAAGCTAATAAGAAATGTTAACCTCCCTAGGGTCTTATTGAAGACATCAATATTAAATTCTTTGCAAATATTATTTATCTGGGAATCAATAACCTCATCCAGTTCCTTCTTCCATGTCTGCAATGGTTTTACTTTGTAATTAGCCACCTCAATATCTGGTAGTGGTGCTAAATCAGTGTGGGTATATTGAGCTATCAATTCTAATATCTTTTGCTCTAATGGAGCTACATACCCATGAAACTTATGTTCACTCAACTCACACACAAAGTCATAAACTGGCTACACTAGAGGGTACTTATCTTCATGCTGGTTAGCTCCCACTAAAATCAACTTCAATCTATCAACTCTTCGGACCCATTTATTTAGAGTTGGTATAGCCAACATCTTATCCTTTTGGGACAACCTTATAGCATGCACCATCAAAGCATAATTGTCATGCACACTAATGAGTTTGTCCTGAATCTTCTCATTCAAATGTTTTAAAGTAGTGCGAACAATCTTTGATATATTCTCATACATTGTATCTTGCACCTTATCTAGCAACTTCTTATAAAACTCAATTTGCAGAAGTAATTGATCTCTATAAAATGAACTAGAGCTTGGTCCACTTGTTTCTTCCTCTGCAATTGATTCTTGTTCCCGATTATATGGTACCATTACTAGAGCTTGGCTATGAAATGAGTGCTACATAGATGTCATTGGAGAAACTAAAGATGGGTGGCTTGAGCTAGGCTGACCTCATTCTCTCTGTACTTCCTCTCTTTGCTTATAGAATGCCAATTCAATTTCAAGTGTAGCCACTTTTTGTTGCATATTGTCATAGTCATTCAGGAGTTCACTATATTTAACTCTGAGATTATCTCTTTCCAAGGTAATGCCCTCTACAGTTGACTGAGTAAACCTAGAAACATTAACAACCATATCTATAGCTTCCAAAGTTAGGGTATCAACAACTCTTTTTACAAGCAGTTGTCCACTAAGCTCTGATGGTTCTGCTAGGACTGGTTTCCTAGATGTCGAAGACAATGACCATATTTCCAATGCATCCCAATCCTCGCTAAAGGATGAACCTCAAAGAGCCATTTCTAGTTCTTCCTCTATTTGTACAAGAGGTCTCTCAGCCTTTCTTATAGCATCTAAAACAACAAAATCAACTATATTCCAATTTGGCAATGGCAACACACCACTCTTCTTTATAAATTCCCTACCCTCCTGAGCATTAATCTTTTTGAACTCATCTTTCATAATGCTTCTTGCATTCGCCTCAATGACACTTTTAGGTGATTCAAGGTGCAAGCTTCTTTCAATAGCTACCTTCTCTGCATAATCCACAACCTTGGATTTCCACCAAAAATCCTGAAATGCAGAGGTCTCAAAGAAGGAATCATTTTCCATAAATTATTTACTAGCCTCTACCCTCAAGTCATCCACAATATTCAATCCACAAATATCAAACTTCCCAAGTTTGAGAATGCTCTGTCCTAAACTTGAGGCAATCGCTCCTTCATTAAGAAGCATCCCTATCTGCATTTCCTCAAGGGTGACAACAATATCATCTTCATCGGTGTCAGAATGATCAACCACTCCTTTTGTTTCAGTTTTTTGCTTGTTTTGAGGTGGCTACTCAAGAGGGATAGAAATTTTAGGAGGTGAATCTACATCAATTATAGGTGAAGAGGCCTGTGTGGGAGGATTTGGCTCTGCACTCTTTGGAGAGTCCACTTTTGGTTCTTTAGAGGCGACAAGGGCAACTGAGCTTCTTTCCTCACTCGCCACTTTGTTCCTCCTATAATAAATCCTCAACTATTTAGCTGGTTGATATGTAGGTCTTTCTTCTAATGTCACCTCAACATTTTCTTCAACCACTATGGCCTTTCCTTTATCATGAACCTCCCGTTGCTCTCTCAAAACACCAACAACATTTTCAAAATTCTCCATGACATACATGGCCCTATTGAAATCACCATGTATATTTGGCAGAGGTTCATATCAAGAATTATTCTTCTTTTTAGCTTCCACCATCTTTCTATAAGCCAGGTACTTAGCTTCTCATTCATCTTGTTCCTCAAAGTTGAAAATATTCCTCATGATTTCCTCAAGGTAATCAAAAGCATGTACAAAGTTACCCATTGTCTTATATGTTTTTAGTTTATTGATGAAGCCCTTAGGATCATGATTCTTCAGGTTCACAATTATCAGTTCATAAGGAGTTAGTAGATGCTCTAGTTCCTTCACTACCCCTTTTGTCACAATGTAATCTGCAAATACAATCCATTCAGGGAAGAATTACCCCTTCTTTGTTGATTCAGGTATATGTACTTCTTGTGCAGCTCCCAACTACCTCATGATCTCAAGGAAACCTATTCTCAAAGTAACATTTGAAAGCAAGACAAAGGGGCTGAAAGAACTACCATATATCCTAAAAAATTGTCTTCTCATGATACAAAATCAAATATCCCCAACTATGGCTCAAATTCAAATCTAGCCTTAACTCCCTAGGTCTTAAGAATTCATGGATTTCCTTGGGAATCCTAGGTGGTTCAAATACCAAGGCCCTCCTTATCCTGGATGCAAAAGCATTTCTAAACATTACAAAATTGTACCTCTTATCATCTTTATCCAGGATACAGGTCCAACACTGAACAAGTAAGTCAACACCATCCCTTTTCCTTTCCAATGTAATCTCCTTCTCAAAGGCTTTATGTCCCTTATATAGGAACATATGCATTAACAATGAGTACCACCAAAACTTCACCCATTTTTTTCCTCTTTGCAACTCAACTAAGCCTTCATGGATGTGATCAGCCAGATAGGTTGCATAATCATAAACAATATTGTACGGTGGATGTTGCATATGTGCAGCCAAGTAGCTATACTCCTTTTGTAATGTGTCAGGTGGATTGGTGCCTACAATTTTCTAGAAGAGTATATAGTCTTCTTGAAATAACTAGAAAAATAGCTCATTGGGAAAGGTTCGAGCTCTTTGTCATCAATTTTAACCTTCCTCCATTGTTTCCCAATTCCAACCACTGCAGTATGTAGTGGAAACATTTTTCATCTAATGAATACCTTGGTATTGTTATCCTCTTCTCTAATAGTATCCATATCCAAAGGAAGCATATTTGAGTCATAAAGGTCAAAAACCTTTTTAATTTCTTCACAGGTTATTTTTACCATAACCACCCCATCATATGCTCTTACTTCCCTAGAAACTGGATCATATTTTGATGTGATATCTTTCAAGAGGTCCACATCCATGTACACATTGGGGACAATCAGTCTCCCCATATTCAAATCCCATGGGTTATTAAAAGGAGACCCAAGGTTTCTATTTCCAAACCAATGTTGGAACATCTACCATCTCGTATAAGGTACCTCAACATCCTTGATCAAGCATGCTTTATCTATCAAACCCTCCTTCATAGTAAGACCACAGAACAAGACCCTTCCCTCTGGTTTCTTACTTGTAGACTGGGGAAGCAAATCAATTACATCTTGATCAAGAGTTCTAGATTGGGTAGAGGAAGAGGCACCTTGAATTTTGGGAGCCATGGGCTTGGGTATGTGAGATTTCTTTCAAAATAATTTTAACTACTCAGCTCCTAATTGCAGTTTAAAACTAAGGACAAGGGATAAACTTGGAAATTTAGAGAGCTACGACTTTTAAAAATAAAGATTAACCCTAGATTTAAAGAAGTGAAAGAAAAATGAAGAAACACACTTGTTTTAAAACAAATTAAAAGCAAGCCCTAACTCAGAATACTGAAAAGGCCCACAAAATTGCATTTTTGGTACTTACTGCTTTCAACCATGACAAACCCTAATGTTGACCCAGATAATTTCAGAAATTCACTTCTAGCTCCTCGTATTGCCTTGGACATGGCTCCAAATCTCAATTAATCAAGCATCAATCACATGCACAATTTTGAAGGGAATTGAATAGATGTATAAATCACTTCCACCACTAATGTCATTTTGAACAAAGCACAATAATTGCAATGGGTGTACTTAGCATTTTGAATACATGTCATCAATTCATGGTTGAGCTAGGCATCTCGAATGACTCAGATTGAGTCAAACTCATTTGAATTTGCAATACCACTCCAACTCAGACAAACAACCAATAGAAATTTGCTGGCAACATCTCACGGTTCTCGCCGTTTTTAAAGAACTTGTGTCTTTCTTCTGCGAGCTAGCGAGGAATGGCTATGATCAACCTTCATTATTTACTTAGCATCATTGATCACAGAGTCATGGGCATTGAGATGGGACATACTGGTAGGGCCCACATACATGTGGCATTGTTTCGCTAATCCCGCAGCAATTAAATTGCATCTGTTTCAAATGGACGAGCTAGTGGGGAACGATCTAGATTGAATCCCATGATCTCATGACCATCAAACCTGCAAGAACATACAACATTTATTCTTAAAAAGGGGCCTTGACTAGGCCAGCGAGACTTTACCCCTCAGGAATTCATGACTTAAGCATAAGTCATTTGTATGTAAAAATTAAAGGTCAACTTTGGGGGTATTTAAGCGCTTATGAGACCAGGGATGACCGAACAACTCAAAACGAAGGGGCCAGTAAGAAAAGTGAAACCATGACTCGAGAAACAACTTATATTACTGCTAACCAGACCAACAATTCAATGCTGAAATAAAACATTTGAGGGCTAAAAGTGATTTTTGATATCGAGGACAAAGCTGATATAGAGGACAAGAGACCTCAAAATATCAAGGATTTTTTGGGGGTCTAACATGGGGAACGGTGCAAATTTGAAGGTGACAAACTAAGGGTGATCATTCGTGCTAGTGACTCATAAAGAAGCTCAACAGTATAAGATTAAAGGAGGTTAATCATATGGTTATTTTTTAAATATGTAATGATAAACAAGGAATGTTAGATCATGGTACGAAGGAAGAAGATTGATGGCCAGAATTTGAAGATATAGGCTTCAAATAGCTAAGGCCATGTAAACATAATTTCTAACTAGTAGCCAACCAAAAGGATGAAATTAATTGGTCTACCTACTCCAACAATTGATTTAATTGGTAATTTGAGTTGGAGAATGGAAACATAGATCACCAAGGTGACAGAGATCAAAATCAGATCAAATAAATAGAGGACTAAAATAACTGCATATATGATTATAGGGTTTTCTAGATGATCTAGAAACATTTGAGAGTCTTGAGGTAATCTCCACTTGAGTCAATGAAAAAGATACAAAAAAGATGATCAATTTTTGAATAAGTGTGCTATAAAAGAGATAGAAGAAGAGAGAGAGGTACGTGTGCAGAAAAGAGTGTTGCAGAGACAACAACAGAGGTTTGAGCAATTGCAAATAGGTTGCAACATAGAATTGTAATAAAAATTTTATCTCTTATTGTAAATATAATTGGTGGGTGCCATCAGATATCTAGATAGGTGCTAAGATTAGGGAGTGGGTTCTTTCTTGGAGTGGTTACTCTTAAAACCAGGGTTTGATGTCTCCTTAGGGTTGGTGCCCTTAAAGCATTGTAACTAAATATTGGATTATGAGGCTAGATTAGGATAGTAGCTCCTAGTAGCATTTCCCACCATGGTTTTTCCCATCTTCGGTTTTCCAAGTACATCTTGTGTTATGTGATTCTTTTTCTGTGAGCATGTTCATTTATTTGGATGTTAAGTCTCAATTTGCACATTAAGGGTTTAAAGAATTAATCTACATAAAGTGTTTAAGGGTTAAAATTTTAAGATCTACTAATTCACCCCCATCTTAGTAGATTATTGTGTTTGAACACAAAGAAAGTGTATTTTTATTTAAATTATGAAATATTTGGAAGATGATACAAAGGAATAGAAAATAAAAGAAAAATATTTAGAAACATGGTTGTAAAAGTGGAGAAGTCGATAGGAAATGAGATGGCTCATTAGATTAGCAATCACAAGTGTCAAAATAAAGGGCTAGACAAGTTATTGATTTTCCAAACCATTTCCATACAATTTATGAGGATTTTATCAAAGTCCCTTAAATCAAAACTCTACATCACCCCCAACCCACCACTTTTCATGGGGAACCATAGTGGATATATGGTTTAATCAAAAGAGTTAGATAAAAACCTCTTTCAATCAAAAGTTGATGTGTTTGTTAAATTTTTGTTTCTTTTCCTTTTTTTGGTCTAAATGTAGGACATACTATTGTTTTTATTAAGTTAAGAACTTTTTACTAGAGCTATGATCCAAAAACAAGTTTTGGAAGGACCCTAAAATCTTTTACATTAAGAACAACAACAAGGAACATAGAGAAAAGAGAAAGAAAGAAATGGGCCAAAGAGATCCCAACCAACAAGCTACATAGGGGACATCAAGGCCCAATAATTATTTTGACTCAAGAAAGGACTTAGAGGATTGTTTGGGATACAAACCACAACCAAACACAAAGTTGACCAAATAGTCAAGGCAGTTTGAAACTAAACTTCTTCAAAAGCTTTAAAACATGGGTGATAGGAATGAAAAGTTCTACCATTGTTTAAAGGAGGAATCATAGTTGAAGGACTCTCAATCACTACTTTTATTTTTCTTTTAACCTTGAATGAACCACAAATATTACCAATACATTATCTTTGAGTAGTTTCCAACACCTTCCCATTATAATGAGGATGAGGACATACCTCATCATCTACATGATGACCTCATTAGAGTACACATTTTCTTGGATATCTTGGCATAACAAGGAGAAAAGAGTAGCATTATCGAAGTGGAACATCCAAGAGGTCTCATAGTAAATTTTCTACTACTAAACACCCAACTTGGAGCACAACTTAACACTAAAAATAAAATCTGAACCAATTTCATCACACATAGAAAATATAGAAAAAAGAAAACTTTTTATAGATTTTGTGACATTATCGATGGTAATAAACTAAACAATAGCATTAACAATACCATGAATGATGCTTTCATCTCAAAACTCTAGAAATAGCTCAAGGAGACAAACCCAAATAGGAACCATGCTAACTTGGTAGCATCAAATGAACAATACATCTTACTAAAAGAAGAAAGGTTTTACCAAGAAACTGTGGACCTCCATGAAGAAAATTGGTGTAGTCCTCAATGGACTAGAAGGAGAACAAGAGGAAATTGTTCATCAAGGCTATCACACATAAAATACTAAGAAAATAATTGAAGTCCCATTTATTTATAAAATCAATGTTTGGTCTATGAACATAGAATCTCCTAGTATGGGAAGATTGCAAATAGACTGAATCTCAATCTACCAATGTATTATGAACACTTAGTGAAATAGAAGCATGGGGTATCTTAATAGAGGATCCAACCCTAACACCACAGACCTACTAAACACAAGAAGGATGAGAAGGAACCTACACCACCTCTCCACCAAGGAAATCCCCAATGGGGTCATCCCCTCTACTGATATGAGCAACAACTTGCGGTAGAAACCCCTTACTCAGGAAAACATCAAAAATGAAGTAACCAACCTCCACTATAGAACAAATGGGTATAGAATTCAAGGAAAAATAAATATGTAAGACATTTGAGATTTGAACCTAGGGATCAATGATAGCCTAATCACCACAATCTAGTGATCACACTCCTTATTGAGGAGAACTTGGGTCTACCCTAGTAGAGCAAAAACTAGCCCTAACATTAGAAAAATAAGACAACAAAGGAGTTAAAGACTCAACAACCATATAGAGAAGAAACCCCTTTCATGAGATCAAGTTAGAAGAGAAATGTGGGTCTTCTACAACCTACACACTTTCACAATCCATATAGAAGATAGGGTAAGACCTAATAGTTCTCCCTTGAAAAGAATGTCCATCAACAACTCATTATCATCACCATTGTCCTAGGAGAAGTGCACATATTCATTTATTGTTTCCTCTTCTCCATCATCCTCATCCTCATCCTCGTTTGATTCAAACCCTAATCTTCTGCTCCAATTCCTGCTCACCTCCCCTCCCACTCCCACTTTCTTTAATTAAGATAAGTGGAAAGATTAGTTATGACATACTATTGTTCTTCTACCTAGAATGTTCATAAAATAAAACATAATATATTTGGTTGATGCAAGATTGCTAATGGAAAAAAATATTCTTACATCATTTTTGAAGCTAAGGAGAATTCTATTGAAACTAGAATTGAATTACATAGTTGTGATATAAGAGGGATTCGCTGCACACGGGTCTCTCCTTTCTCGAGAGATCGCCAGGGAATGAACTGCCCTTATACACCTCAGAATAATAAAATGGTAAAGATTTAAAACCTAGTTACACTTCGGCGAAAATAATCAGAGGTCTTGAGGGACCTAGATTAAAGGACTCCTATCCTAGAAGAGGGAGCTCTCGGCCATAAGATGTCAACGGAGTTCTAGGACGCCAGTGCGGCACACTGTCATCTGAAAGATGCATTGGTGTCTTGAGCAACAGAGAACTCGGGAACTCCATGAACATAAACAAATCCTACTTATAGACCCAGGAGTAATCCGTACAAACTATTTAACTGACCAAAAAACCAAATATTGAAGGAAATATTACGATGCTTGGAGAAAGCTTACCTTTTTTTTAGACGCTCAAGTCTTCACTCCAAGCTACTTTTCGTGACTTGCACAAAAAGTATCAAGGAGAAAGTTGCTGGGTGGCTGTATAGGGGCTTGCCTCATTTAGACCCCGTTTTGGTGTTTCCACCTCCATGAATAGCCAAGTTGAAAAGGAATGCTAAAGTAGTAAATAAAGCGTGTGGTGAAAGCAATACCCGCTCGGGGGTAGAACCCACACCACAATAAGCATGTGGTAAAAGCAATACCTGCTCAGGAGTAGAACCCACACCATGATAAAGTAGACAAATGTGTGTAAAAGGAAAGTGAGAGAGGAAGAGAGAGCATTACCCACGAGATAATTCCCTCTTTGAAGCACATGTACGCACCACTAAGTGCTTGCTCGAGAGCTGTTATTGCTGATGGGGGGACCTCACTTCGGCATAGCTTCGCCAATGAATGCACTGCTATCAAAAGAGGAGTCTCAAAGTTGTAACAAAACAAAAGGAGAGCTAGTGTGATGTCTTCCAACCTCCAAATGAGAGGAAAAAAGAGGTTTTTATGCTTGAAAGGGTAGCAAAGAGCCGTTACTTTTGGAGTGTAACTGCTAGGACACATGTCTCAAGGGTTAACCTTGTAGATTATGCATTTTGAACTCAGGAAATGGACAGGATGCTAGCATTCTGCATAGACATCTGTCTGCCTCACATTCGTCCAAGGCCTATATTCTTGGAAAATGTGTCACTAGGATTTTGTTCCTCAACCACTTGTCCACATGGAGTTAGAATCATGAAATTCTGACTCGTGGGATTTTGTCATTAATGTCTTAGGGTGTCATAAATGCTAGGCATAAATGTGAAAATATGGAATTGCTCCTAGGTGCAATTCTACGATATTACATTTTTCCTTGACTTTAGTGGGCTCGATTTTGAAAAAAATAGCCTCGCTAAAGTAGAAAAGAAAAAATTTCACTAAAATTTTAAAATTTTATAGATTTGTGTGTCAACAAAGAGAGACCATAGCGGCTACTACGGTCGAGCTGACCAAAACTGAAGGTTCCCCCAACATCTGAGCTCAACAAATAGCATCCAAATGGTCGACAAAAACTGTTGGAGGTCCTAACCTACAAAACTCAAATTTTTAGGTCAGCCTTGAAAAATCAGAAGAAAGCTACCACGAAGAGAGGAATGATCAAGAAAAAATTTGTCAATTCGGGAGAAAAACATGATCAAGAGATGACCTTATGCCCCCTCTTGAGTTTTCCCCTAGCTCAGTGGGGAAAATTTAGGAGAAACCAGAAAGCCACATAGCTTGGGAAAAAATGGGCCCCTAGAAGGGTCATTTTCACTATTCACTATGAGAAAATTGTTGACTTTTCTGAGAGAAAAGTTAGAAAAATTCCTAGCAAGGGAGAGTATAAGGAGCTGATCCTAGAGCAGCTACACCAGGACATCGTTGAGGGTTGCGAGGTGGACCAGGTAGGCCACAAACTCTCATTTTTTGTGACTTTTTTATGCATTTTTTAAAGATTTTTCTGTCGGCGAGGTGCGCAGGCATCTTTTTCATGCGCCTACATCCCAAAAATGTGGTCATCTACAATAAGCACTATGATCTCCCCCGTGCACTATCATCTCAGAGATGCGCTGTCATCTCTGAGGCGACCATGGCGGTAGGAGATGTTTTCGCGTCACGCATAGGTCTTAGTATTTTTTTCTCATTTTTGATGTAACATGTTAATGTTCTGATTCAAAATTGTTGTTACTTTTTGGCAGGAGTATTCAGAGATTCAGGAGCATCCTGGAGGGTGAGCATTTTGACTGGTTCGTGAGCAAAGGGACTGCCTATCCGAGGATGAGGTCACACTCTTGTAGCACATCAATCTCTAGCATGTGTTCACCATGCCAAAGATGAGATACCATGAGCGGATGCTGATGGCCCTCATGGAGTGGTGGGATGCCACTACATCATCATTCTAGCTGCCATGTAGAGAGATGATGGTCACTCTCAAGGATGTCTATCTGATACTCGAACTACCCATCTGCAGATGGTGGGTGGCCCTAGATGATACATGATCAGAACAGGAGTGGTCAAAGGGTGTCCTCTACTGCACAAGGAGGACGGATGGCGGTGATGGTATGAATCACATTTATACACACTGGTATGACCAAGCGAGGACCATAGCACCCTTGATCCACTGAGTTATGGTCATGATCATTGCCTTTTAGATCATGATTGATGGGCGAGGCTCGCACCTACAAGGTGGCCTCATCCATACTATCAAAGAGATGGTGGCGCATAGGACCATCTTCGCCTAGAGGCACAGCATGCTTGCACACCTCTATGAGGAGCTAGGCCAGTATGTGCACTACGAGTACCGCAACCTTACATCGTGCACACTTTTGTAGGTGTGGGCCTTCGCTCACATCATGTGCACTCACCCGGTCGGTTTTCCACAATGACAGCCATATTAGGTCCGCATGGCCCACTGGTATGACATGACAGGCTAGTGGAGATTCAAAGATTTATAGTTTTGGAGGCTATAGTTTGACACCCTGATGACAGATAGGGTCCGATAGAGGCCTATCGATTTTTTAAGTGGGTGGATGACAACAGGTATTTGAGAAACCTATAGCGAGATCAATTTTTTGATTTGACATAGGGATTTTGTTATCGTACCCTACTACTAGAATCGGGTCATGCGACAACATGGCCGATCGCAAACTATACCGGTGGATGGAGCCACCTATACTAGGGCCCATAGGAGCGTGGCGAGGGTTGGGGACTGCCTGTGCCTGACTATTACATATATTGTCCCTTTTGATGATAATGAGCCAGACCATGATCTACCACCCATATCGACAGTGGATAATGTTAGTGTGGTAGCGGACTTTACGCGGTGGTGGGAGAGGCATCATTTTTCTCTTGTGTTCAGTGAGGGTGCTCCTAGAGGGGACCCTGGTCCATAGGGGGACTGACTAGCCCTGCCACCAGAGGACAGGAGGACAGGCCGACAGAAGGCCGGGGAGGAGGAGGAGGCGGTGCCATCAAGGCTGACGGGATGGAGGAGGTTAGATCCCACACCGGCTACCCCTGTCTCTTCAACACCACTATCTTCTACTGCAGTTGTGTTGCTTACAACACCAAGACCGACCACTGAGCCCAACGACATAGGTCCTAGCACCGACCCTCACCCTGACCTGACATGGTAGCTGAGGGATCCAAGTATACATAATTTGTTGTTTTATGTTTTGTACTTCTAGTTTTATAATATATGTATCGTATATATGCCATGTGATACTAATGCATTCCCTTTTTTGTGTTTGCAAAGGACACATAGGGATGGATTGGGCTCATAGCTCAGTATATTTCAGAGGTTGCCCCTGTTGTACAGATTCAGGGATCAGTCCTTGAGGTGTATCGGCTAGTGTCTATGGGATGTCATGCCCCAAGCTTTGAGCTAGTTGTACACTTGTGGATTGCATACGAGGAGTGGGGTACAAAGATTGTTCAACTCACTGCAGAGTTGACGACCGTGCGAGGGAAGCATAACCAGCTGTTGGGGGAGTTGCAGACGGTGCTTGCCAAGTGAGACATGGCAATGAGGAGGGTTAATGTCAATGAATAGGCACGTGATGCCCTTCAGAGCTGTCTCGATGACCTCAGTGGGTAGCCAGCGGTCATGATCCTAGTAGATGTTCAACGACTACAGGACCAGTTGCGGTAGGAAGAGCTGATGATATCTTCCTTACAGTGGTAGATCAAAGCGATGCGGGTAGCGCTATCTGCATCACGCTCTCATCATTCACTCTCAATGACCATCGTTCAGCCCCTCCCATGGCCTCTAGAGCATCCACCAGAGCTAGAGGGCTCCGGGAGCCACGTGTCGCAGTGATCAGAGGCTCATCATCAGTTTTTGTGCATATGATTTTTGTAGCAAGATTCATATATGTTCATATATACTTGTAGATCTTTCTATATAAACATATATTTAGTAGCCACTCATTTTCTGTAGTAGTGGCCTGATACATGTACATGACATTGGATATATACATTGTGTATATATATACACATATGGATACATCGATTCTGATTTCATGGCATTGTTTATCTGGATGTGTATGCTTTTTCTTCATTTCTCACATGTTTATGCTATGGATATTATATTCTCATGTGGATGTATGTTTAAATTAGATGCTAATATGATTTAATAAACAAACATGACTATATGTTAATTAAATATGATGATGATCTAATGGACACACACACACACATGCACGTGGTCATTCATAACACAAAAAATTCTTGTAATGTGTTAATGAACAATGTCAACATATATAGTACTACTACTTTTTCCCGTAGAGTGAGCACCACATAGGTGACACATAGGACACTATGCGTAATAACGACGGAGATGCATCACATTAACGGGTTCCTTTAAAGGCATTACATCCATAGATGATAATCCATAGGTACCTAAGCCATATACAGAAATCACAATGTAAGGGCCTAACCAGTTAGGGCTGAATGTTCCCCTCTAGTTGGGCGGTGCATTTACATTTCTCTGGTTTTCACAAAGAACCAAATCTCCTACTTTAAAGATTCTAGGAAGCACACTTTGATTTTACTGTCTAGATAACCACTGTTGATAAGCTTTAAGATGTTTGAGGGCTTGTAAACGACATTCATCGAGCATCTCCAACTGATGGGTATGTGCAGGATCATGATGGGCCAAAAAGTGGCGATAGGATGGGTATTTGTAGGCTATGTGGCTGATGACATTTTTTTCCCAAAATTGATGAAACAAAAAGGGTTTTTAAAGGAGATTCTCAACTTTCCACCAATATAAATTATGCTTTACTTTAAATTTAAAAAATTATTATTATTCATTTTCTATTTGAATTACGACTAAAGTCTTGATTGATAGGCTAATTGAAAAACATCTATAGCTTTCAAACAGTATCACATTTTTTGAATCTGAAACATGCATCACATTCTATGCTTCGCATACTATAGGATTACAAAAATAAAATTGAATTTTATGAAGTTTTAACCAACTTAAGATGGTCAAACACGAGTTTTTATATTTTTTAAAAGTTTTAATAAAAAATTCATAATTAATTATTTACTTGGAAAAAAATACAAACAAATATGTATCACATCGGGACATGAGTCCTCTACTTATATCTAAAATCTTATAAAAAAATATTATCATTTAATTGTGATTAGGGTGGTCAGACAGACACCTACTTATTTTTTCCCTAAAATTTAAGTACTACTGCATTGAAATTTTAAATTTTCACCAAATAGATTTTTTTTTTGTTATAAATAAACCTAGTAGTTTAGAAACTACATTTAATTTTCTATAGATTCGATTCTTACATATTTTTGAAATAATATAGATAACTTATTCAAATTTTTACGTCAAGTTGCTTAACTTTCATTTTTTTGAATTTTTTGCCACTTAAGGGCCTATTTTTTCCATGATGATCTTGCACATACCCTGATGCAAACGGTTAACTCGATAGGTCTCATTATCAATTAGCCCCTTAAGGAAACCTCGTAGAGATGAAATTTCCAACTCCAAAGGCATGATAGCTTCGGCATCGTACACAAGGTTATAGAGCGTTGTTCCCGTAGCCGTACGAACACTCGTGCGATAGGCCCATAAAGTGTATGGCAGTTGAATGTGCCAATCTTTACCATGGTTGTTAACTATTTTATAGAGAATAAGTTCAAGATTTTTATTTTTCACTTCCGCCTAACCATTAGACTGTGAATAGTATGGCATGGAAAATCTATGCTGGATGTGAAATTTCTCAAGGAACTACTTCACTTCCTTGTTTTTAAATGGTGTACCATTGTCAAAAAAAAGTGTAGCGGGAAATCTAAATCGAGAAATGATGTTGTTCATAATGAAGCTACAGATAGCTTCGACATTCATGAATTGGAGCGGGATAGTCTCGACCCATTTTGTGAAGTAATCTATAGTGGTAATGATAAAGGTGTGTCCTTTAGAAGAAGGGGGTGATATCTTTCCAATAATATCCAACCCCCAGCTAGCGAATGACCAAGGGGAAGTTTGGTTTTGCAATTCTTGGGAAAGCGCATGAATGAGTTGACTATGTTGCTGACATTGAGGGAACTTTTTTGGAAAGTCAAAGGAATCTTGTTCCATTGTTTGCCAATAGTACACCATGTGTAACAATATTCACACTAAGAACTTACCACCAAAATTTCCACCCCCAGAGCACGTGTGGGATTCCTTAAGGGAAAGAGGTATCTCTTCCTTAGTAACACACCTAAGAAGCAAGTTGTTATAGGCCTTCCTATAAAGGATGTCAGATAGGATGACGCAGCAAACCGAAATCTTCCTTATACGAATGTGGTTGTTTTTAGTCACATCATCGGGGAAGTTCCCTGTCCTTAGATAGTTATAGATATTAGAAAACCATTCCCCATAATCCACATGGGAACACATAAAGGACTTTGCTTTAGGTTCTTCAAGAACCGTAGGGTTTCACAAGACCTAGACCACAAAATAGTATTCTTTCATATCTTCTTTGGAAGGTACCAAGGAAGTTGCGCTTTCCATGGCATCAACATGTCTATTTTCTCTCCTAGGGCCATTGTCTATTGTGAAAGAAGAAAACCATTTGAGAAAAGACAAGGCAAGGTCCCAGTATCGAGACAACTTACTTTGCTTGGCTTGATAGGTTTTTGTTATTTGGTTTACTATAAGTTCAAAGTCACCTAAAATACAAAGGTGTTTGATCTTTAGCGCTATCACATCACGTAGGCCAGCTATAAGGGCTTTGTACTTAGCGATGTTATTGGTAGAAGGAAAATCTAATCAAAAGAATAAAGGAACCGGTTTACCTTCGGGGGATACTAAAACCACACCTGCTCTAGGACTAGTTTGACACCTCGATGCATCAAAATACATTTTCCATTTGGGATCGTAACTGATTGCAAAAATGTTTTGATCAGGAAATAAATCCAAGCCAGGAAAGGAGCGAGATGATAGAGTGTTTTCCAATTTATTTGCAACTGCTTGACCCATTATTTATTTCTGAGTAAAAAACTATATGTCAAACTCAGAAAGCAACATAACCCATTTCACTAACCTTCCTGCCAGATCAGTGTTGGAAAACAAATATCTTAAAAGATCCATTTTTACTTTGATGTGCATTTCAACATGGAGAAGATAATGCCTCAATTTCTGTGTAGCAAAGACAAGAGCAAGGCACTTCCTCTCCATGGAGGAATAATGAGTTGTCTAGTCAACCAGGACACGACTAATGTAGTAGACCACTCTTTCCTTTCTAGTGTTGTCATATTGGGCTAAAAGAGCTGCCAAAGAATATGGTGACGCAGCTAGATAAAGCAGAAAGGGTCTATCTTGCATAGTCGACATCAATACGGGAGGGTTGGCTAAATAGGCTTTGATTGACTCAAAGGCTCTTTGACATTCCTCATCCCACATGAAGTGAACATCCTTTTTCAGTAGGCGAGTGAAAGGAAGGGTACGATTAGCCAACTGAGATATGAATCTATGAATTGCCTGAATATTTCCTTGTAAACTTTGCAACTCAGTAATATTCTTTGGTGGAGGCATGTTAAGGATGGCATCAATCCTTTTAGTGTCAACTTCAATCCCACGGTGAGAGACTATGAACCCCAAAAGCTTATTGGCATCAACACCAAAGATACACTTAAGGGGATTTAGTATAATTTTATAGAGTTGAAGTCTTTCAAAAATAAGACAAAGGTTCTTAGGATGGTCCTGATGGGTTACCAATTTTGCCAATATTTAATTGACATTATCTTCTAAAATTTTGTGAATAAAGTCATGGAATATTAGGGTCATCACTCGCCAGTAATTAGATCCTGCATTTTTTAACCCAAAGGGCAAGACCATATAACAAAAATTACCCCACGTGGTAGTGAAGGTTGTCTTGTATTGATCGTCTGGGTTAATACATATCTGATTATAACCCAAGAAGCCATCCATGAACGAAAGCAATGCATGGCCTGCAGTCAAGTCGACGATCATATCTATATTAGGTAGCGGAAAATAATCTTTAAGAGAAGCCTTGTTAAGGTCTTGAAAGTCGATGCATATGCGAATATGACCATCAGGTTTTCTAACGGAAACTATATTTGAAATCCAAGGGGAATAATCAATAGGGTGGATAAAGCCTACTTTCAGCAGTTTCTCTATCTCAATCTTAACCATTAATGCCACCTTGGGATTGATCTTTCATATTTTTTTCTTAACCGGCTTGGCATCGAGACATAGGATGATATTATGAACTACTATAGATTCATCAATACTGAGCATATCCTCATATGTCCAAGCGAAGATGATAGGATGAGAATGTAAGAGATTGGAGTGTTCGTCTGCTTCTTCCAAAGAGAGACACTTCCCAATTTTGATCACTTCTTTAGGGGATGCGAGAACCATAAGAATCTCAATAGTATCCCCTTTTAGGAGAGAATTACAATCTTGATGATGAGGTATTGCAACTTCATCACTAATATTATATAGAGGGTCCTCCTCATCAATAGTCAAGATAGATTTCCTTAAATATGCTTGATATTGCAAGCAATATGGGAACCATCTTTTGTGGTGATAAGGAGGTAATGGGGAATAGGCGCCTAGAAACTCCTCCAGTGCTTCATCTAAAGAGAAGACATCGAGAGGGACCTTCTCTGCTTGCTCCTTTTCTTCTATTAACTCAGGGTGAACAAAATTCAATGGTTTGACCAAAATCATATTAACACTCCACCAAGGCTTTTGCTTAGACTATTCGATGGAACAATCTAGTCCCAAATTGCATCGTCGTGGCTTAAGATGGATAGGGACCTAAATTCCTTACTTGATACGTTCTAGGCCCTTCTGCTGATAGCCATACCGAGAAGCGAGTTTATATCTGAACCCATAGTGAGTTTTCAAAACTTCAAGGGGTGATGGATCCACATAGAGCGCTTCATTCCACCAATGGATGTCGAACATCTCTATAGGGGCATTCCCACCTTCCCTGTCAGGGTCACAAATGTTGATATCTTTTGTAGGAGGTAGATTATTCTCCTTAGTGTAGGAAGGAGTGATCTCCTGAACAAGATCACACTTCTTCTCCTCCACGAGAGTAATATCCATCTTCATGTTAGGGGCATGTGGAAGGTCCATGCGAGAGGGTTCTACCATATATTCCACAATCAAGAACTCAGAAAAGTTCAGGGAGCCCCAATCATCTCCAAGGAAAGCATTCGTTTGAGAAGTCGACAAGGGAGATTTGGGGTCTTCTGCCTTAGGTGGTTCTTCATTTCTGACACTATCCTTGGCGATAATTTCCACAGAGGGTATCAATGAAGAACATGCCATAGCATAAGCAGATAGAGAAGGAATACAATTCTTGAGAGTAGACATAGTTGAAGCGTGACTGGCGGTGACCAATTCACAAAGGCGAATGCCTTCCCGATCTGCTTTGACTGTAACTACTTGATTATTTGTGATGAATTTTAGGGAATGGTATAAATTAGAAGTTACCACACCCATAGCATGGATCCAAGGTCTCCCTAAGAGGAGGTTGTGTGGTAAGGGGCCGGGCATTACATAAACCAACATGGGTAAGGTAACGGGACCTAGCTGCAAAGGTAGTATTATCATACCTAGAGCTTGGCGGCCAATGTTATCGAATCCATGACTGTATAAGGAGGAAGCTACTAAAGAAGATGAATCAACTTTAATTTTAGGTAGTAGGTCCATACTGCAAATTTTGAGAGCCAAACCGGTGTCAACGAGGGTACGCTTAATACCGATGTTGTTAACATTGACTATAATCATCAAAGGTTCTGCTTGTTTCTGCATGTCTGGAGGTGGGAGTTCTTGCAGGTGGAATGTAACATTCGGCGAATCCATACAAATATGAGCCAAAAATGCATTAACATCTATGGGCCTAGTGGAGGTAGGCAAGAAAATATTTTGCAAAGCTTCCTGAAGAATCTCCTGATAAACCGGAGTGGTCTGAAGAAAATCCCAAAGCGAGACCTTAGCCGTAGTAACAGAAAACTGCTCGACAAGATCATAATCGCCTGGTGCTTTGATCGTGGGCTTAGGTGATGTAGGAATGTTTGGTTGAGAAGGTGGAAAAGAAACAGGTTGTGAAGTAGGAACATCAGGTTGTTGATCTAGGTTTTGTTTATTACTCCTCGTAGGGTATGTGTCCAACAGCATTGTAAGATGTAGAGTCTGTAGCTTTCACGAACTTTGAATACAAGTCCAGTGAATCGCTATGACATGAGATTCCATAAGCAGAAGAGTCAGCTAGGTTTATGTAGATGATAGGTTTCTTAGGGCTCAGAGTAGCCAATGATGCCACCACCACATTTACCGATCCCTTAGCTTGTAGAGAGGAGACTTGTTCAGGAGATTGGCAAATAGGGGAGAGTGCTTCTAAGAAATCATCTAGAGCATCCTCCAACATATCAAAATCTTCCTTAGAAAATCCATTATCATGAATGCGCAACATCGCAAAGAAATTTTTGACATTCACGTTGGGTTCACCAAAATGTGGTATAAGAGAGATTCGCTGCACAAAGGTCTCTCCTTTCTCGAGAGATCACTAGTGAACAAACTGCCCTTATACACCTCAGAATAATAAAATGGTAAAGTTAAAACCTAATTACACTTCGGAGAAAATAATCAAAGCTCTTGAGGGAGCTAGACTAAAGGATTCCTATCCCAAAAGAGGGAGCTCTCAGCTAGAAGATGTCAGTGCAGTTCTAGGACACCAGCATGACAAGCTGTCATCTGAAAGATGCACAAGCATCCTAATCAACAGAGAACTTAGGAACTCCACAGAAAGAAACAAATCCTACTTATAGACCTAGGAGCAATCCGTATGAGGCTATTTTTAACTGACCAAAAAACCAAATATTGAAGGAAATATTACGATGCTTGGAGAAAGCTTACCTTTTTTCCGAACGCTCAATTCTTCACTCCAAGCTCCTTTTCATGACTTGCACACAAAATATCAAGGAGAAAGTTGTTGGGTGGCTGTATAGGGGCCTGCCTCAGTTAGACGCCATTTTGGTGTTCCCACTTCCACAGATAGCCAAGTTGAAAAGGAATGCTAAAGTAGTAAATAAAGCATGTGGTGAAATCAATACCCACTCGAGGGTAGAACCCACACCACGATAAGCATGTGGTGAAAGCAATACCCACTCGAGAGTAGAACACCCACCATGATAAAGTAGACAAATGCTTTTAAAAGGAAAGTGAGAGAGGAAGAGAGAGAGCATTATGCATAGGCTAAGGCCCTCTCCGAAGCACATAGACGTACCCCTAAGTGCTTGCTTAAGAGTTGTTGTTGCTGATGGGGGGACCTCATTCCGGCATGGCTTTACCTGTGAATGCACTGCTATCAAAAGAGGAGTCTCAAAGTTGTAGCAAAATAGAAAGAGAGCTAGTGTGATATCTTCCAACCTCTAAATTAGAGGCAAAAAGAGGTTTTTATGCTTGCAAGGGTGGAAAAGAGCTGCTACTTTCAGAGTGTAACTGCTAGGACACGTGTCTCAAGGGTTAACCTTCTAGATTCCACATTTTGAACTCGAGAAATGGATAGGATGCTAGCGCGCAGCACAAACGTCTGCGTGTCATGCATTTGTCTAAGGCCTATATTCTTGGAAAACGCGTCGCCAGGCTTTTTTTGCTCAACCACTTGTCAACATGGAGTCAGAATCATGAAGATCTAACCTGTGGGATTTTGTCATTAATGTCTTAGGGTGTCATAAATGCCAAGAAGAAATGTGAAAATATGGAATTGCCCCTAGCCGCAATTCTGCAATATTACATTTTTCCCCCACTTTAGTGGGCTCGATTTTGAAAAAAATAGCCTTGCTAAAGTAGAAAATAAAACAATTCACTCAAATTTTACAGATTTGTGTGTCAATAGAGAGAAACCATAGCGGCTACTGTAGCCGAGCTGACTAAAACTGAAGGTGCCCCTAGCATTTGAGCTCAACAAATAGCATCCAAATGGTCACCAAAAACTATTGGAGGTCCTAACCTACAAAACTCAAATTTTTAGGTCAGCCTTGAAAAATCAAAAGAAAGCTACCACAAAGAGAGGAATGATCAAGAAAAAAGTCATCAATTCAGAAGAAAAACATGATCAAGACATGACCTTATGCCCCCTCCTGAGTTTTCCCCCAACTTAGTGGGGAAAATTCAGGAGAAACCAGGAAGCCACATAGCCTAGGAAAAACTGGGCTCTAGGGGGCCTATATATACCTAGGTGGGCCCCTAGAAGGGTCATTTTCACTATTCACTGCAAGCAAATTGTTGACTTTTTCTGAGAGAAAAGTCAGCAAAATTCCTAGCAGGAGAGAGTATGAGGAGTTGAGGCTAGAGCAACTATGCCAGGACATCGCCAAGGGTTGCGAGGTGGACCAGATAGGCCACAAACTCTCATTTTTTGTGATTTTTTATGCATTTTTTCAAGATTTTTCCATCGACGAGGTGCGCAGGCATCTTTTTCGTGCACCGATGTCCCAAAAATGCATTGTCATCTGTGATAAGCACTTTGGTCTCCCCCGTACACTGTCATCTCAGAGATACGTTGTCATCTCTGAGGTAACCATGGCAGAAGGAGACATATACATGACACACAGACATCTGCATGTCGCGCATGGGTCTTAGTATTTTTTTTCACTTTTGATGTAACATGTTGATGTTCTAATTCAAAATTGTTCTTACTTTTTGGCAGGAGTATCCAGAGATTCAGGAGCATCTTGGAGGGTGAGCATTCTAGCTAGTTCGTGAGCAGAGGGACTTCCTATCTAAGGATGAGGTTACACTCTTGAAACGCGTCGGCCTTTGGCATGTGTTCACCATGCCAGAGATGAGATACCATGAGTGGATGTTGAGGGCCCTCATGGAGTGGTGGGATGTCACTACATCATTGTTCTAGCTGCCATGTGGAGAGATGACAGACACTCTTGAGGATGTCTATCGGATCCTTGGACTACCCATCTACAGACGGTGGGTGGCCCTAGATGATACATGATCGACACAGGAGTGGTCAGAGGGTGCCCGCTACTGCACATGGAGGACAGATGGTGGTGATGGCACTGGTCACATTTATACACACTGGTATGACAAGGTGAGGACCACAACACCCTTGTTTTGTTGGGTTATGGTCATGACCGTTGCCTTTCAGATCACGATTGATGGGCAAGGCTCGCACCTGCATGGTGGCATCATCCATACTATTAGAGAGATGGTGGAGCATAGGACCATCTTCGCCTGGGGGTGCAACATGCTTGCACACCTCTACCAGGAGCTAGGCTAGTACATGCACTACAAGTACCACAGCCTTACAGTGTTAACACTTTTTCAGGTGTGGGCCTTCACTCACATCATGTCCACTCGCCCGGTCGGTTTTCCGCAACAATGGCCATATTAGGTCCCCATGGCCCACTGGTATGACATGACGGGCTAGTGGAGATTCAAAGATTTATAGTTTTGGTGGCTACTATTTGACACCCTGATGACAGAAAGGGTCTGATGGAGGCCCTATCGATTTTTCAGGTGGGTGGATGATAGCAGGTATTTTAGGAACCTATAGCGAGATTAATTTTTGATTGGACATAGGGATTTTGTTATCGTACCCTACTATTGGAGTCAAGTCATGCGACAACATGGCTGACTGTAGACTATACCAGCGAATGTGTCCACCTATAATAGGGCCCATAGGAGCACAGCGAGGGTTGGGGACCACCCTCGCCCAACTATTACAGATATTGTCCCTTCTGATGATGATGAGCCCGACCATGATCTACCGCCCACATTGATGGTGGATAATGTCAGTGTGGCAGTAGGCTTTACACGATGGTGGGAGAGGCATCACCCTGCTCCTGTGTTCAGTGAGGGTGCTCCGAGAGGGGACCCTAGTCCACAAGGGGACTTACCAGCCCTACCACCACAGCATAGGAGGACAGGTTGACAGTAGGCCGGGGAGGAGGAGGAGGAGGCACCCTAGGAGGAGGAGGTGGCGCCATCGAGTCTGAGGCGACGGAGGAGGTTAGATCCCACACCGGCTGCCCCTGTCTCTTCAGCACCACCATCTTCTACCACAGTTGTGTCGCTTGCAGCAATAGGAGTGGCCACCGAACCCAGTGGTGTAGGTCATAGCACCGACCCGCACCCTAATCCGACATGGTAGCCGAGGGATCCAGGTATACATAATTTTTTTTTTTATGTTTTGTACTTCCAGTTTTATGATATATGTATCATATATATGCCATGTGATACTAATGCATTTCCCTTTTCTGTGGTTGCAGAGCATGCACAGGGATAGACTGAGCTCATAGCTCAGTGTATTTCAAAGGTCGCTCCTACTAGACAGATTTAGGGATCAGTCCTCGATGCATATCAGCTAGTGTCTGCAAGACGTCATGCCCCCATCTTTGAGCCGGTTGTACGTCTGTGGATTGCATATGAGGAATGGGGTGCAGAGATTATTCAAATCACTACAGAGTTTACGACCGTGCGAGGGTAGCATGACCAACTATCGAGGGAGCTCCAAATGGTGCCTGTTGAGCGAGAAATGGCAGTGAGGAGGGTTGATGCCACTGAGCAGGCACGTGATGCCCTTAAGAACCTTTTCGATGACCTTGGCGAGCAGTTGGCGGTCATGATCCTAGTAGATGTTCAACAACTATGGGACCAGTTGTGGCAAGCAAAGCTGGCGATATCTTCCTTACAAGGGGAGATCAGAGGGATGTAGGTAGCACTATCTGTATCACTCTCTCATCATTCGTGCTCGATGACCACCGTTCAGCCCCTCCCATGGCCTCCAGAGCATCCACCAGAGCTAAAGGGCTCCGGGAACCACGTGTCGTAGTGATCAGAGGCTCATCATCAGTTTTTTTGCATATGATTTTTGTAGAGAGATTCATATATGTTCATATATACTTTTAGATCTTTCTGTATAAACATATATTCAGATCCCACTCATTTTTTGTAGTAGTGGCTTGATACATGTACATGAAATTGGATATATACATTGTGTATATATATACATATATGGATACATTGATTCTCATTTCATGGCATGGTTTATCTGGATGTGTATGTTTTTTATTCATTTCTCACATGTTTATGCTATGGATACTATATTCTCATGTGGATGTATGTTTACATTAGATGCTAATATGATTTAATAAACACACATGACTGTATGTTAATTAAATATGATGATGATCTAATGGAAACACACACACACATGCACGTGGTCATTCATAACACAAAAAATTCTCGTAATGTGTTAATGAACAATGTCAACATATGTAGTACTACTACTTTTTCTCGTAGAGTGAGCACCACATAGGTGACACATAGGACACTACCCGTAATAACGATGGAGATGCATCGTGTTAACGGGTTCCTTCAAAGAAATTTTTTCCATAGATGATAATCCATAGGTGCCTGAGCCATATACATAAATCACAATGTAAGGGCCTAACTAGTTAGGGATGAATTTTCCCCTCTAGTTGGGCGGTGCATTTACATTTCTCTAGTTTTCACAAAGAACCAAATCTCGTACTTTAAAGGTTTTGGGAAGCACACTTTGATTGTACTGTCTAGATAACCACCATTGATAAGCTTTAAGATGTTTGAGGGCTTGTAAACGACATTCATTGAGCATCTCCAGCTGATCTGCAAATGGTTAACTCAATAGGTCTCATTATTAATTAGCCCCTTAAGGGAAACTCATAGAGACGAAATTTCCAGCTCCAAAGGCATGATAACTTTGGCACCATACATGAGGTTATAGGGAATTGTTCCCGTAGCCATCCGAACACTTGTACGATAGGCCCATAAAGTGTATGTCAGTTGAATGTTCCAATCTTTACCATGTTTGTTAACTATTTTATGGAGAATGAGTTCAAGATTTTTATTTGGCACTTCTACCTGACCATTAGACTGTGGATAGTATAGCATGGAAAATCTATGTTGGATGTGAAATTTCTTGAGGAACTGCTTCACTTGTTTTTAAATGGTGTACCATTTTCAGAACCAAGTGTAGTAGGCAATCCAAATCGAGAAATGATGTTGCTCATAAGGAAGCTATGGATAGCTTTGACATTCGTGGATCAAAGTGGGATAGCCTCGACCCACTTTGTGAAGTAATCCGTAGCGGTAATGATAAAGGTGTGTCCTTTAGAAGAAGGGGGTGATATCTTTCCAATAATACCAAACCCCCACTTAGCAAATGACCAAGGGGAAGTTTGGTTTCGCAATTCTTGGGCAAGCGCATGAATGAGTCGACTATGTTGCTGACATTGAGGGAACTTTTTGTGAAAGTCAAAGGAATCTTGTTCCTTTGTTTTCCAATAGTACCCCATGTGTATCAATCTTCGCACTAAGGACATACCACCAAAATGTCCACCCCCAAAGCCTGCGTGGGCTTCCTTAAGGGAAAGAGGTATCTCTACCTTAGTAAGACAGCTAAGAAGCAGACCGCTATAGGCCTTCCTATAAAGGATGTCAGACAGGATGAAGCAATGAACCGAAAGCTTCCTTATATGAATGCAGTTGTATTTAGTCGCATCATCGAGGAAGTTCCCAATCCTTAGATAGTTATAGATATTAGAAAACCATTCCCCAGAATCCACATGGGAACACATAGGATACTCAGCTTCAGGTTCTTTAAGAACTGTAGGGTTTTGCAAGACCTAGACCACGAAATAGTATTCTTTCATATCTTCTTCGAAAGGTACCAAGGAAGTTGTGCTTGCCATGGCATCAACATGTCTATTTTCTCTCCTAGGGACATTGTCTATTGTGAAAGAAGAAAACCGTTTCAGCAAAGACAAGGCTAGGTCTCGGTATCGAGACAACTTACTTTGATTGGCCTGATAGGTTCCCGTTATTTGGTTTACTATAAGTTCAGAGTCACCTAAGATACGGAGTTGTTTGATCTTTAGCACTATCGCAGCACATAGGCCAGCTATAAGGGCTTCGTACTTAGTGATGTTATTAGTACAAGGAAGATCTAATCAAAAGGATAAAGGAACCGGTTTCCCTTCGGGGAATACTAAAACCACACCTGCTCCAGAACTAGTTTGACACCTTGATCCATTGAAATACATTTTCCATTCAGGATCGTGATCGATTGCAAAAATGTTTTCATTAGGAAATAAATCCAACCCAGGAAAGGAGCGAGATGAGGGAGTGTTTGCCAACTGATTTGCTACCGCTTGACCCTTTATGGATTTCTGAGTAAGAAACTTTATGTCGAACTTAGAAAGCAACATAACCCATTTCGCTAACCTTCCTGCTAGATCAGTGCTAGAAAATAGATGTCTTACAAGATCCATTTTTACTATGATGTGCATTTTAGCATGGAGGAGATAACGCCTCAATTTTTGTGTAGCAAAGACAAGAGCAAGGCACTGCCTCTGCATGGAGGAATAACGGGTTTTGTAGTCAACCAAGATGTGGCTAATGTAGTAGACTGCTCTTTCCTTTCTAGTGTAATCATATTGGTCTAAAAGAGCTGCCAAAGCATATGGTGATGCAGCTAGATAAAGCAAAAAGGGTCTATCTTGCATAGTCAACATCAATACGGGAGGGTTGGCCAAATAGGCTTTGATTGACTCAAAGGATCTTTGACATTCCTCATCCCACATGAAGCGAACATCCTTTTTCAGTAGGTGAGTGAAAGGAAGGGTACGATCAGCCAACTGAGCTATGAATCTGCGAATTGCCTGAATATTTCCTTGTAAACTTTGCAACTCAGTAATATTCTTTGGTGGAGGCATGTTAAGGATGGCATCAATCTTTTTAGTGTCAACTTAAATCCCACGATGAGAGACTATGAACCCCAAAAGCTTACTGGCGTCAATGCCAAACACAAACTTAAGGGGATTTAGTCTCATTTTATAGAGTTGAAGTCTTTCAAAAATAAGAGGAAGGTTTTTAGGATGGTCCTGATGAGTTACCAATTTCACCAATATGTCATCGACATTATCTTCAAAAAAAAATTGTGAATAAAGTCATGGAATATTAGGGTCATTGTCCGTTGGTAAGTAGCTTCTGCATTCTTTAACCTAAAGGGAATGACCACATAACAGAAAGTACCCCACGGGGTAGTGAAGGTTGTCTTATATTGATCATCTAGGTTAATACGGATCTAATTATAACCCAAGAAGCCATCCATGAAAGAAAGCAATGCATGGCCTGCAGTCGAGTCGATGATCATATCTATATTAGGTAGCAAAAAATTATCTTTAAGAGAAGCCTTGTTAAGGTCTCGAAAGTCGATGCATATGCAAATACGACCATCAGGTTTTCTAATGACAACTATATTCAAAATTCAAGGGGAATAATCGATAGGGCAGTTAAAGCCTGCTTTCAGTAATTTCTCTATCTCAGTCTTAACCATTAATGCCACCTTGGGATTGATCTTTCAAATTTTTTGCTTAACCAGCTTGGCATTGGGACATAGGATGATATTATGAACTACTATAGATTCATCAATACTGGGCATATCCTCATATGTCCAAGTGAAGATGCCAGGATGAGAACGTAATAGATCAGAGTGTTCATCTGCTTCTTCCGAAGAGAGACACTTCCCGATTTTGATCACTTTTTTAGGGGATGTGGGATCCATAGGGATCTCAATAGTATCCCATTTTAGGAGGGAATTACGGTCTTCATGATGAGGTATTGCAACGTCGTCACTAGTATTAGATAGAGGGTCCTCCTTGTCAATACTCAAAATAGATTCCCTAAAATATGCTTGATGATGCAAACTATATGGGAACCATCTTTTGTGGTGACTTTTGTGGTGATAAGGAGGTAATGAGGAATAGGCATCTAGAAAATCATCTAGTGCTTCATCTGAAGAGAAGACATCGAGAGGGACCTTCTCTACTTGCTCCTTTTCCTCTATTAACTCAGGGTGAACAAGATTCAATGGTTCGATCGAAATCATAGTAACATTCCACCAAGGCTTTTGCTTAGACTATTCAACGGAATAGCCTAGTCCCAAACTGTGTTGACGTGGTTTAAGATGGATAGGGACCTGAATTCCTTGCTAGATATGTCCTAGGCACTTCTGCCCATAGCCATATCAAGAAGCGAGTTCATATCCAAACCCATAGTGAGTTTTCAAAACTTTAGGGGGCGGTGGATCCACATAGAGTGCTTCATTCCACCAATGGATGTTGAACGTCTCTATAGGGGTGTTCCAACCTTACCTGTCAGGCTCACATATGTTGATCTCTTTTTAGGAATCAAATTGTTCTCCTCAACGTAGGAAGGAGTGATCTCTTGAACAGGATCGCACTTCTTCTCCTCCGCAGGAGTATTATTCATCTTCATGCTAGAGGCATGTGGAAGGTCCATGCAAGAGGGGTCTACCTTATATTCCACAATGAATAACTCAAAAAAATTTAGGGAGCCTCAATTGTCTCTGAGGAAAGAATTCGTTTGAGAAGTCGACAAGGGAGATTTGGGGTCTTCTACCTTAGGTAGTTCTTCATTTCTGACACTAGCCTTGGGGACAAGTTCCACATAGGGTATTGATGAAGAACATGCCATAGCATCGACAGTTAGAGAAGGAATACAATTCTTTAGAGTAGACATAGTTGAAGTGTGACTAGCAGCATCCAATTCACAAAGGCAGACGCCTTCCAGATCCGCTTTGACTGTAACTACTTGATTATTTGCGATGAATTTCAGGGAATGGTATAAAGTAGAAGTTATTGCGCCCATAGCATGGATCCAAGGTCTCCCTAAGAGGAGGTTGTATGGTAAGGTGTCGGGCATCACATAAACCAACGTGGGTAAGGTAATGAGGCCTAGCTACAAAGGTAGTATTATCATACCTAGAGCTTGGCGGCCAATGTTAACGAATCCACAAATGTACAAGGAGGAAGCTACTAAAGAAGATGAATCAACTTTAAATTTAGGTAGTAGGTCCATACCGCAAATGTTGAGAGCCAAACTGGTGTCAACAAGGGTATGCCTAATACTGATGTTGTTAACATTGATTATAATCATCAAAGGTTCTGCTTGTTTCTACATGTTTGGAGGCGGGAGTTCTTGTGGCTGGAACGTAATATTAAGAAAATCCACGCGAATATGAGCCAACAACGCATTAACATCCTTGGGCCTAGTGGAGATATGCAAGAGAATCTTTTGTAAAGCTTCCTGAAGCATCTCTTGATAAACCAGAGCAGTCTGAAGCAAATCCCAAAGTGAGACCTTAGTCGGAGTAACACAAAGCTCTTCGACAAGATCATAATCGTTTGGTGCTTTGATTGTGGGCTTAAGTGTTGCAAGAAGGTTTGGTTGAGAAGGTGGCAAAGAAACAAGTTACGAAGTAGGAACAATAGGTTGTTGATCCAGGTTTTTTTTATTACTCCTCATAGGGTATGTGTGTCCAACAGTGTTGTAAGATGTAGAGTTCGTAGCTTTCATGAACTTTGAATACAAGTCCAATGAATAACTACGACATGAGATTCCATTAATGGAAGAGTCGGTTGGGGTTACATAGATGACAAGTTTCTTAGGGCTCCGAGGAGCCACTAAGACCACCACCACATTTACCGATCCCTCAACCTATCAAGAGGAGACTTGTTCGGGAGATTTGTAGATAGGGGAGAGTGCTTCTAAGAAATCATCTAGAGCATCCTCCAACATATCAAAATCTTCCTTAGAAAAGCCATTATCATGAATGCGCAACATCGTAAAGAAAGTTCTAACGTTCACGTCGGTTCACCAAAATGTGATATAAGAGGGATTCGTTGCACACGGGTCTCTCCTTTCTCAAGAGATCACTAGGGAACAAACTACCCTTATACACCTTAGAATAATAAAATGGTAGAGAGTTAAAACCTAGTTACACTTCAGAGAAAATAATAAGAGGTCTTGAGGGAGCTAGATTAAAGGATTTTTGTCCTAGAAGTGGGAGCTCTCGGCCAGAAGATGTCAGCGCAGTTCAAGGACACCAACGTGATGCGTTGTTGTCTAAAAGACATGCTACCGTCCTGAGCAACAGAGAACTCAGGAACTCCACAGACAGAAACAAATCCTACTTACAAACCCAGGAGTAATCCATACGAAGCTATTTAACTGACCAGAAAACCAAATATTGATGGAAATATTACGATGCATGGAGAAAGCTTACCTTTTTTCCAGACGCTCAAGTCTTCACTCCAAGCTCCATTTCGTGACCTACACACAAAAGATCAAGGAGAAAGTTGTTGGGTGGCTGTATAGGGGCCTGCCTCAATTAGACCCTATTTTGGTGTTCCCACCTCCACAGAAAACCAAGTTGAAAAGGAATGCTAAAGTAGTAAATAAAGCATGTGGTGAAAGCAATACCCGCTCAGGGGTAGAATCCGCACCACGATAAGCATGTGGTGAAATCAATACCCGCTCGGGCTCGTAGAACCCGCACCACGATAAAGTAGAAAAATGTGTGTAAAAGGAAAGTGAGAGAGGAAGAGAGAGAGCATTACCCACGGGCTAAGGCCCTCTTCGAACCACACGGACACACCGTTGAGTGCTTGCTTGAGAGTTGTTGCTGCTGATGGGAGGGACCTTAGTCCTGCATGGCTTCGCCTGCGAATGCACTACTATCAAAGAGGAGTCTCAAACTTGTAACAAAACAAAAAGAGAACTAGTGTGATGTCTTGCAACCTCCAAATGAGAGGCAAAAAGAGGTTTTTATGCTTGCAAGGGTAGCAAAGAGTTGTTACTTTTGAAGTGTAACCACCAGGACATGTGTCTGAAGAGTTAACCTTCCAGATTTTGCATTTTGAACTCAAGAAACGGACAGGATGCTAGTGCGTCGCATAGACATCTGCGCGTCGCGCATTCGTCCAAGGCCTATATTCTTAGAAAACACGTCACCAGGCTTTTGTTGCTCAACCACTTGTCCACATAGAGTCAGAATCGTGAAATTTTGACACGTGGGATTTTGTCATTAATGTCTTAGGGTGTCATAAATGCTAGGCATAAATGTGAAAATATGGAATTTCCCCTAGGCGCAATTCTGTGATATTACAATAGTAAACTTTATAAGCTCATCACAAGGCCTAAAGCCTAAAATTTTACTAATAACTTAATATGTGTAATTTGTGTAGAATTTTTTTTTGTAATTCTATGATATTATATACTCTTGAAATATATATTTCTCGATCTCTTTTACATATTTTTTCTAAAGATAGGTATGTTAGTAGAATCTAGAGTTGCAATATATAAAAAAATATTAATTTAATGAAGCAATAGCTTTACTAAATATAATTGAATAATCAATTAAAAAAAGAAAGAAATTAGAATAAATACTTTTTTTTATTTCTTTTGTCATACACATGAAAAGACATAAAAATAACACATTATTTCATATTCATTAAAAGAGATTTGTAAACTTCAATTTTATTTTTTTAAATTATAATATATAGAAACATTTATTAATCTCATCCACCCTTTTATTTCATATTATTTATGCACTTCTTATGTAAGTCTACACTAAGACATATTATATTCAAATAAAATAACTCTTAAATAATTAAAAAAACAACACTTTCAAAGTAAAAATAAAATAATAAACATAATTAATATGTAAATTTCTAGGATACATATAAATCTTAACACAATTAGATCGGACTCTAGTTTTTTCCCTTTTATTTAATAAAAATGCATAAATATTAAAGGTTTAAAAAGAAAGTATATATATATATAGTGTATATGTATGTAGTTTTTAAATGATTATATCAAGGTTTGTATATATTAAGGTCTGTGTATCTATATAATATATACACTTTAAGAATAAGAGGTTTCTTATCAACAAAAATTGAAAACAACATAATCTTTTAAATATATTATGGTTAAAGTTATGCTTTTAAAAACTGACATAAATATATAATATTTTCTATACTTTTCAAGTAAAAAAATAACAAATAATAATTAAAATAATGAATGATATTATTTAAAGGTATAAAATTTAATTTTACAATTATTTAATTTTAATTTTTACTATGAAAAATATTGTAAAGATTATATGTATTAATCTTACCTTGTATTTTGCTATTTTGTTGATCTTATTAATACTGACATGTAAATAATTGTCAAATTCAAATTTAAAAGTAGAGTTTTTGTCAACACACTCACAATTACACAAAATTGTGTAAAAAAACTTAAATTATTGCTATGCAAATACAATTGTTCTTCAAATAAAATAAAGTCAACAATATAAATAAAATAAAATAATTTTTAAATAATTGTAAAGTAAAACAAGTGACTCAAGCGTCGAGTTCCTGCCGGAGAGCATGATGCATTTTGATTTAGAGGAGAAAGCTGATATAAAAGTAGTGACCATTCTTGTCATGCAAGTAATATATTCATGTGAAAGGGTGCAAAAATATTGTTTGAAGCTCAAGAATCTAATTGCTCTAAATGCCATTGGATCTATTTTTACTCTAGTACTATGAATTTCATGATAGCAACATATTTTAATTGGGAGGATATTTTAACTAATTATGGCGTCAAATTCTTGCCAATGAATGTGGAACATGTTGGTTCAAAGAAGAAAGAAGAGAAATAAGTGCTTAAAGTAAAATTTGAAATCACTTAATTATAAACTCTCTTTGCATTTCAACCGTAGAAAAAGTGCAATGTACAAAAAAGTGCAATGTGAAGACCACAATGTATTAGAATCTAGTCAAACCTCTATTTTAGGGAAGAAAACATTCAATTGGGAGAATAATTAACAACTTTAGCCCCAATATCAGGAGAAGGAAACCTTTTTGAATGAAAAAAATTTCTAGCATGCACAATTAAGATCATGAACATTGGTTAGTATTATTATGTGTGCTGCACTATATGCATATTTCACACAAGTCTAACTTAAGCCCAATTAAAATTTGGAAGGTTTCACAAAACATAGAGGACTCAATTTCATGAAAAGTAGTATTGATTTGTGCCACCATAAAGCTACTATAGTTACCCACAAATTCCTTCAAGTTCTTTAAATACATACATCAATAATCTATATGCCCTATTTTCTAACAGTGTCCCGTGTTTTGAAATGGTTTATTTTAACTAAAGCTCTATTTTTACTCTTACATGAAAAAAGGCTTCTTGAAAAAAACATTTATAGAATACACATATATACATTAGGAATTCTACAAGATTAGGCTTGAGAAATTAGGAATCAAACATTGTTGTACTTATAGCAACACTACTACATTAGTGCAATGATTGTATCTACATATGATTTGAATCTAAATTGTTACCTTAAAAATACTAAGCATCTCTGTGTCTAGTTACTAAACTTAAAATTCCAAGATCACCTTTAATACAACACTTAGATAGGAAGGTGCACAATGAAAGTCTTACTCCTAAACATAAGAACAATGTAAAGTTTACTCCTAAACATTTGAATAAATAGTAACAACTTCCCTTGATCTCATAATGTGTTATATGTTATACATCTAACAAAGTCAAGAGATCCTCTCATCCTAAGAGTATGATGGTCTGTCTCTCTAAGAAGAGCCTATCTGAGAGAATGTTGCAAGATATCCAACTTGGCAAGATATGTTCTACATAATTCCTATTTTGAGGTATGCATTTATAAGCCTCTATTTTTAAGGCTTTAAGAGGAAGTATTTTTACTTAGCATGACTAAGATATATGTGCAATATTTACTAAGCTTCGAGCATTCTGGACAAAGAAAATATATTCTATAATGTCCAAGATCCCAAATTAAAGTATTCATATAACTAATAATGAGTATAAGAAGATAGACAAGGCTCATTGATCCAAATCCCAAAGAGTAATTGGGGAACAATGCTCTAAACTATGTGAATATAAATGTGTATTTTATAAAGCAAGAAAATTGATTACATCAAAAACAGTTATGGAATGGTTGGGTTTTGTAACTGCAGAATAGTTGGGCTTCTTGTAAAGGTGATTGATGGTTTGTCTCCTAGGTAAATGTTGTGCAAGCAAGTATGCTAGAATAGCATGAGCCTTGGAAGCAAAATATAACATGATTTGACATAGTGCAGAAGGAAGTTCGATTTTGATAGTTGAGCATGTTTCAAAAGTTGTGATAGTACCATGGTGGTAGAAATAAGGTGTTCATTATCACTTTATGCATAATATGGTTGCAAGTGGTAGAGTCACAATCACTTATAACTTTTGTTGGTGTAGATCTAGGCCATGCGCCTTTTCTCTTTTTTAGTTTTTTATTGTCTTTGCAATGTGAATGTTAAACCGAAGAATATTAGGATTAGGTGTACCATTCACCTTGTAACTTTTATGTCTTGATTAGTCATATTTAAGCATGAAGATGAAAAATAATTTATGATCTTCAAACATCATGAAATGTGGGGATTATTTATTCCTTGAAATAGTTGGAATATTGTGTGGGAAGGTATCAAATACGGATGTTGCATTGAAACTATCAAAACTAGGAGTTATAGAACATCCTTCCAATTAAATACTCTTATGGAGTGTATAGATTTGATGAACTATTCGTTTTGATTGTTATGACACAATCCATGATATATAAAGACGTGTAAGAGGAGTTAATTTCTAATCTAGGATGTTCATCATGAGCATGTGGCTTTGGATTTTTGCTATGGCTTATGTTCTTGAATCATAGTGTTTAGCATGATTTCCAATGCACCATTTTAATAGGCAACATTTAGCCAAAAACATTAGTCTCCATTATTTTCACTGTGTGGTTGATAAACATGGTTTAAAGGGATGTATCTCCATTGACCTTGAAGAACTTGCTACAAGGCAGTTGAGTAATGATACAAATAATAATTTTTCTGAAAGTAATATTTAAACCGTGGGTTCAATTAAAGAAAAATGTTAAAATGTATTTTGATTCATGTCATATTTATGCTTTTCGATAGTTTAGATAAATAAGAAAATTTGATATTATATAAATGTTGTATAAGAAAATACTTTCAACTTATATTAATTCATAATAATTTTAAATGATGAAGTAATATATGATAATATGTAACCAATTTAATATAGAAATTTCAAAATCAATCTCTCTCATATCTTTTGAATAGATTTATTTAAGAAATATACATTATTTTATAATTTAAATTTAAAATAAAAAAATTATATTTTACTTTTATTTATACTATTCTAACATAAAATTCTATATATAGGAAAAAATTATTTTTAGCACCAATCAAAATGTAAAAATGTAAAAAATAAATTAAAACCAAATTTTAAAAATATAAGAAAATAAGGTTTAAAATATCAAATTGAATATTTTCCAAAAGATTTTAAAAAGTTTAAATTAAAGTATAAAGATACTCCTAATATAATTTTTTTTGTCAATTGTGATGATGATAAAAATAAGATTAAAAATGACAAGATGACATTTCTAATATTCAGACCTTATTTGAGTGATCATGTCAACTCCAAAAAAAGATAGGATATAAAAACTAAATACAAGTTAAGCTCTAATACCACCAATATCGGATTAGGATTGCTTAAGGATGCCACACCCAAATTATTTTAAATATGTTACAAATAGAAGCAATGATAGACTACAAGTATACTAAGTGTTGAAACATGTTCAGTCCCATTACTTATTTCCTTTGCTTTTGTCACTTTTTAGGGATGCTACAGAAGAATTGTGCACAAATTATCGAAATTAATGTTGTAGAAAGATAAAGATTTAAGTCACATAGAAAAGTTTTGTTCTGTATGACCATCATTAAAATAAACACAAAATAAATAGATTTCAAAATTATAGTCTCCTCAGTATAAGGCATTCACAACAGTATATAGAAAAAACCTTTCAAAGCAAAATAAAAAAAATACTAAAAGTTATGCTACCAGTCAACAAATGATTACAAGAAAGATATTCATTGCATGGAAGGATGAACTGCATAGAGAATAGTGAATACCCAATGCAAAAACCCTCATAAGTTGTTTGCATTGCAAGCCAATCTGAGAAATCATCAAGTGAGCTTATATTACATAAAGAAACAAATGCTTTCCCAAATGCCCAGAAATAGTAGAGTTTATTATGAGTTCGGATAAACTATCAAACCATAAACCATAGTTAAAACTTAAAAGTATGCCATGGATAGGAAATAACTAAGATGAATATTGTGATCCGCCCAAAAAGTGCCTGCTACAAGATGATATGCAAGATGTAATATTTCTTATGCTTCCACGTTCTGTATACATGCCACACGTGGAGTAAGCTAGGAGGTGGAATTTTCCAAGAAAGTTTACGTGCCTTGTCAAATACTTCCTCCTTTTGCATGCATGCCCATAAAAGCATTTTTTAAAACCCTGATATTTGGGAAAATTTGGGGGGAACTCTGTGATGTGTTTTTTTGGATTTGCATATACCTGGGGCGAAAGCGGCGATGGAAGCACAAGCAAGAGGGTACTTGGACGATATGGAATATGGCTTTGTGCCTGCCTTTGCATTTGATGTAAGTTATAAAAAAATTTCCATAAAGCTACTGTGTAGTTTGGGAATCAAAGTATTCGTGAAACAACTTTTTTTTGAGGGATTTTTTCAAATAGTTTTAGTGTCGTGTCTTGCTTCCACGTTTCTCATGTTTGTCCAAAGCAATTGTTCATATCCTGCAATCGTTCTCATTCCATGACACCACATTTCTTTGAGCCATTCTGTCTACAATTGACACGCCTCATGTACACCTCCACGTCTTGGTCTATTGAAGTACAAGAGCCAATACGATTGACTATGTTTAAAGTTGTGAAGAAGGATGTAACAAGTATAGCATATGAAGATGCTCTGGCCTCTGCTATTCACTAATGTTGCATTTGTGTGTATCATCCAAATCTGAGCCAACAGTAAATTCAAGACTTTCATCAATATTATCGCATGTTTCACATAGTTTCAAGGGCAAGGAAGGCATGCCACTCTATTAGAGACCAAAATGCAATGAAGAAAAACAATCAAAATACAAATTTGTTAGCAATGTTACCTCTTTGAAGGCAAGGGGAAAAAATCAGTAATGGGTTCGTATTCAAGAGAACTGATCATATTTATTTCAAGAACAAGGGAGAAAGATAATGAAATTCGACCATACAGTGATGTCACAAACTCTGCTCTTTCTACAGAACAAACACCCTCCACACCCACATAGCCTAAATATAATAAGGTTCTTCATTCAAACTACTGTCAATAAAAACATTGGGCCTATTGTAGTAAGACTCAAAGAGTATACAAATAAACACTATTTTGCAACAGTTCTCTTCACCTTCCCCATGCTACATAAGTATACACCAGTACCCACATAGGCGGCATATATTCCCTCCAAGAACTGACCCAGAGCTCTATTACTGTAGCAAACTACTAAGAATTGAACAAGAAGTGATTATGTGGAGAAAGGAGTTGACAATGAGCATACAACAAGTAATACCACCAACTAAATTGGACAATAAGAGTTTAGACACACACTGGCATGCTAAAGGATAGAGCAAGTTTTCTTTGTTTCTCTATTCTTTTGCCGCATGTGATCATGGATATGGTGAACTAAACCGTTCTTTATTATCCACATCTTTGCTATTTCAATAAAGTTTTGGATATGGTCTATTGTTCTATTTGCACATGAGAGGTTGTCAAATCTAGCACAGATCCATCTTAAATTAATCTGGCACACACTGAGATTTATCCAAAATACTTCATATGCCCATCCCACAAGCATCTAGCCTTAAGAATATAAGTATTGGCACCTTGAGAGTATTTTTTATACCTCTTAACACATTCCAGGTCTAATTTTATACGGATATGATCTAGAAGCACTTGCAAACATCACAAAACATCGATTAAGTTGCAAAAGCCATTTCTATACATCTAACCCTCTGCACAAAAATTTAAAATATATTTTATGTTGCTTTCCTTGCATATCCTAAGAATTTCAAAGATGTATTAGGAGGGCAAGTAATATAACACTTAAAGCACGGTTCAGCTAACCTTATGACGAAGTCAATAAGCTACCTTATTATTATAGGTTGCTTTCTATGTATAGTTTCGACCATAAAATATCAAAAGTGCTTTTTGGCTTGATGATTCAAATGCTAAAGATATAGCCAAAGGAAGTTTTGACCGTGCTTAGAAGTTGACCATGCCATAAGTGACCCTTCTATTACACATATAAGGAAGGGGTGATTCATGAGCATCTTACCAATTCATGACCAAACAGGTTTGAGAGGGACCTTGAAGATCTTTTCGTATGAAAAGCATTCTATTTTGATTCATAATTTCATATTCATCTTGGTACATGGCCATACCTACAAGTGCTTCCTTAAAGGTTAACAAGTTTAATGTATTGACTGATTGCGATCCTTGGATCTTTTGAGTGCTATATGTACTATATTGTGTCCTAGACATATTGTTTTCCATTTCCACCTTATCAAGACTCAAAACTCTGCATTAGTATTCTCTGTGGGTCATTATCATGGCCATTGGTATGCCTTGCCGCTAGATAATGACCAACCAGACAAGGCTCTATCCTGATTACAAGGATGGTTCAATTACACTTTTTTCTTTTATTTATCCATTATTTCTATTTGCATTATTTTTCCAGAGTGAACAACCAATTCTAAATGGCAACTTTTGGCTTTTGTAACTTCAACTATCCTTTCAAGGCCATCTTGTTGAATGATATTGAATGTGTAGAACTGTTTTGCAAAATTTGAATTGACTACAAGAATTCATTAGGAACTGTAAAGCCCATAATTCTCTTTCCTATTAATGTTCAATATTTGGCACTGCATTTTGAGATCCTTTTTATGTTTTTGAAACCATGCATCATGTGTTACTAGAAACTGATGAGTTACGCAAGGGGGTCACTTTTGAAATATCCTCCTCCTACAAAGGTTATAAAAGCTTGTGACTTTGTTTTGCACTGACTTATATTATCATGGTAATTGAAGGCTTCCAGAAGCTCCAAAAGCTTACCCAATGGGGAAAGGAGCTAGAGTGTGAAAAGACCAAAATTGACATATTAGATCTATTGTTCCTCATTCCTCAAAAAAAATTATTAAAGGTGCTTGAGTGCCAAGTGGGTTCTCTTGCCTTGTAGTTATTTCCAAAATACATAAGCAGAAATTTCATTGGTGTGATGAGTGCTTATGGAGGTCATCTTGAGATGATTTAAAAAGTTAAAATGCTCATAAATCAAGTCCCATAAAAGTAAAAATATTTATGTTAAGGCTCATGGAACCACATGCACCAACATCAAGAGTTGGAAGAATGGATTCCTCTCTTGAAAGAAGGCTAAAGGCCTCCCCAAGGTCTCTAGGTCATTGGGTCTTTGTATTCCCAGACAAGTCAGTGGTGAATTAGATCATGTTTCAACAAGGTGCCTAGTTAGAATTAAGTAGGAAAGATTACAAGATAATGTTAGGCTCAGATTATGGGATGGAGAATCGAGAAAGCATATGCCCTTACAACAAGATGTGGTAGCAGAGCATAGGAAAATAGACTAAATCCTGAACTAATCCTAATTGTCCCTACTCTAACTGCTGATAAAAAAGAACAAAAAGATAAGGGAAGAGGAGGAAAAAATATAATAAAATGAAGGGAAGGAAGTTGAGAGAGAGAGTCCATTATCTAGGGAGAATAGCGATTGGCCTGAAGAACTCCCTTCAAACACAAAATAAACAACTCACACCTTTGTTAATGCTAGCTCAACATGAAGCATGAGAAGTGCAATCATCTAAGGAGAATGGAATGAAAGAATAATCATAGTCAGAAATGATTGAGACAGTGGAGACACCCACAGTGTTTCATGAAGAGGCTATAACCAACAAAATCATGTTGAAATATACATTTAAGCTCAGAATTATGTTTACAGAGCAAGCTCATGCAAGCTGCAAGAACGATATTTACAGACAACAGGACTCAAACTCAAAAAATACAACTGTTGCATCAGAGTTCGCATCAAAATTTGCAAGGAAAGCAGCACAATTTCTAGGTCCTGCAGAATACACATAAGACTAAAAAGATAATGGTGTCAGCTCATTCTGTGTTTACAATAGCATTTTCAACTTTTTAACTTTTTTTCCTTTCTCAAACGAGACTTTAAACTAAATTAGGCTATCAAGTATAAAACCAATCAGAATGCTTAACTTACTTGTTGGTAAGTCCCAAGAGAACTAACTTCAGGATCACTTTTAACTAAAGCAGCCTCACAAAGCTTTATAGCCTTGTGTAATTCCTTAAGGTGCCCCCACTTCCATTGCCTAAGAAGCCCTGCCAAAGCAAGAAAAAAAGCAATAGTTCATGTTCTGAAGGATTTCAAGCATTTTGAAAAATGGAATAGAATACCAAACTCAGACCAATTTACATGTTTAAAAATATTTAAGATCCAACTGTTTATTTTGACTCGTAAGGTTGCAAGGAACTTAAAGTGGGATTTAAACCTCATTTTTTTTAAGATAAAAAAACATATTGCTTTTTAAGGATTCTATGTAATTCAGAAAAAATTGTCTCTGTTCCAATTTAACACTGTTAACCAAGGAGAATGTCAGGACTGAATCTTATCTCATGCCAGACAAAACATACCATATTCATCTATAGGTGCATCAAAGTCATAACCAGTTGTAACAAATGACCCTCCTGCAGTACGACCAAAATTTGTCCCACCATGATACTGCAAAGCAGAGCAATTGAATTACTCTTACAATGAAGCCATATAAGAATGACACGTGCTAGAACAACCTATTTGCTACAAGGTGAATCCTACCATATAATAGTTTACAAAGGATCCTCCCTTCTGAATAAAGCGAGCAACTGCAAAGGCCAGATCTTCAACTAGCCTGTGAGAAGTAGTACCCCCAAATTCTGTAAACCTACAGAGACAGTAGACAATAAGCTCATTGTTAAAATTTTAATGACATTCAGTGTAGCCGCTGGAAAGCCAACATTTTACTATCATCTCTTATAACAGGCTCACAATATACACATTTGAATACAAAGCTAGAATATGCAAAACATCAGGAAGGACGTATTGCAAACTTGTAAATTATTGCAAATAGCACCATTTTAGTGACTGTCAAAATTCAAGTAACAACTTTGATAAGAGGGAATGATTTATGTACCAACCACTCCATGCCTCAGTCCATAATGATGGTTTGTAGGGTTTGTTAGGTACAAAGTTATCACAATAGAAACCATTGCAAGTGTAGTAGAAAGATAGACGGCAGCATCAATGCCCACCCATTATGCATATCTGCCCTTCTTCAAATACCTTGTAGTAGATTCTCTGTATTTAAAACCAGTGGAATATGATTAAAAAAATGACTCTTCTTCCAGACAGGATTGTCCCTCTCAAAGCTATGATAGCAGAGGAGCTACATGGAAAATGGAGTCATTGGAGGGGTTGCACAAGATGTGGCAAGCAGAGGCTGTAGTGCTGTGGCGCATGCAAAATTTTATTTTTCCATGTCTTCCCCCGCACGTGTATGTCTAGAAACACAACCAAAAACATCATAAACATCTCAAAAAAATTGACCTATCCTAATTTAGGCGACCAGTCCAAAAGCCTTCTCCTCAAAATCATTACCCTTCTTCAGGAGCATCTTTTGCCTCTAAATACACAATAAATTTAAAAACTTATAATCAGAGAGTATTTGACAACAATGAAAAAATTAGTTATGCAACACCATAAAACTTGAGTGTAATAGAGTCGTTGTAATGCCAGGCTGAGCAGGTTTGTTGTTCATTGCTTTGTGTTGTTGCTCTGCACATTCCAACAACTTATCTTTCCAGCAGCTTTTGGAAGTTTTCTGCACATTGCTCTGTGTTGTTGCTCTGCACATTCCAACAGCTTCTCTTTCCAGCAGCTTCTGGAAGTTTTCTACACATTCCAACAACTTCTATATTTATTAACTATAATGCCCAGCAAAAATTATTATGATCTTAATTTTTCAAGTTTTTTAAAAGAAAAATGAATTATACAAGCTACTCTAACCAATAGAAAAACAGATAAATAATAATTTTTAAATTTAAAAAATATGTTTTAAATTCAAACTATATAAATAGAAAAAATATATTTAAATTATGTAATGTCATTGGCTAGAGTAGGAAAAAAAATAGAAATCAAACGAATGCAATAGTAATCTGCCTATCGGCAGGAACTAATAAACTTAGACAAGAATAGATTTAAAATAAATAAATAAAAATAACAAAAAAACAACATACACAAAGTAATAGCGATGCATAGCAAGTGGCTTAAATCTATATTAAATGACCAAAGTACCCTGGCCATGCGTGGCCACCAAGCCATTCAAGCGTATTACCTCCGATACATGACATTTAATGCATTTGAGAATTAGCATTCATGGATTCACGTTACCTCTACATGAGTTTTCTCGAGCTATACGCACTGTAAATTAATTTAACAAACATCAATCTATCGGTTAAAATTTCCTATTTTTTTTAATGCATTTAATTTCATGGATTATGTACCTCTAATACAGTTTATAAACTACGCTTTGCTTGTTGCTTGTCAATTTTATGCGTTAGCATTTTCAAATTTTATGAAAATGATTTATAAAGCTACTCGGACGAATAGAAAATAGATAAATGCTAATTTTCCAATATAAAAAATAGCTCTCCAAATTCAAACTATACAAAAAAATAAGTAATATGTTAAATTTTGAAATGTGATTGGCCGATGCTGCCCGAGAAAAGCATTCCGGGCGAATGCAATAGTTTTCCTGCCTGGCGGCAGGAACTAATAAATATTCAAACATAAAAGGATACAACATAGGTTCATATAAAGTAAGGAACCCTAGAAAATGTTGTTGGGAAGGTTTGTCCTTTGTGATGTATTGGCTATACAAGCTTACAAAATAGTGTAAAAGGATGTCGTGTTTAGCTTCTATAACATAAGTAGGAACAAATTGTTGGTAGTGGAGCTTGATTATCTTCCTATTTGTTTCAACCATGTTTGGATCCTAGTTCCTAATGGGAGGGGGGCAGGGGTGGGGGTCTGGGGAGGGGGGGAGGAGATGGGAGGGCTTGCCCCCACTTTTGTTGTTAGGAGGTCTAGGGGGTAGTGACATATTTTGGAGCCCTCCTTGGCAGGGGTTAAGTGGCAATGCCTTCAAAGATAATTTTTTAAACAATATACCTTGTAAAATATTATAATTTTGTAGTAAATATGGACCATTCATCATTAGGCCACAAATCTAATAGTAGAGGTTATGTTAGTATCTTTTTTTCCCTAGAAGGAAATCTTCTTTTGTGAGGGCATTGTATTACCGTTGTCTATTTTGAAAGGAGATTGTGAAAGAGTGAAGAGGAGGTTTCATGGAATAAAGGAAGGGCTAGTTGTTTCTCTGTGGACGTAACCAATATTGGGTGAACCGTGTATATTTGTGTCTCTTGTGTGTGTGTGTATATATATATTTGTTTATTTTATTTCTACATTCATTTTTACAATTTTATTGATTAGTGATCCTATTCCTAACACAAATGCAATATCAATCTCATTATCAACAATCATAAGAGAGGATACATTATGCTTGTATGGAAAGTGATAATGATTCATCTCACTTGGAAAGTGATAAGCGATAACACAAATGGTGTGTAAGGAATGTAACATATAGAAGATGATGTTGACATTGGTTGTCATTGATGTCAACACTTGAAGATTTAGTTGTGATGTCAACACTTGGTGAGATTGCTACTAGTTGTCAAAACTTGGGAAGATTGTTGCACATGTTTTTGAGATTGTTGTTTGACATTGGTTGTCATTGTTGTTGCTGCCATTAGTTTCTACAGTGGTATGTTGCTGACACTCTATGGTGATATGTTCATGGTTGGATGTCCTGCCTTGTTTGATGAAAAGTAAAGATGTATTGAGTATGGTTGTTGTCAGAAGAGATAATATCATAATGATATATTAAGATGAGGATTAGAAGCATTAAGATGATAAATAATGATGATGGTGGAGAGATGTTGTTGATGATCGAGAGATGTTGTTGATGGTCTCCAGTAAGTTGTATGCTTTCTTCTATTGTTCCTAAGGAAGTATGTGTTGTTGCACAAGGTAGTTTTGGCCTTTGTAAGTTGATAGAAAAAGGTTCTACTATAGGAAGTTACTGTGAAGATTTTTTGGAAGAATTCTCCACATTCCTTTGCTAATGAAGATATGGTCTTGTAGTTTGGGATTCAGTGTTTGTGCTCTTTGGATGTTGCACTCCTATCTTTTTAGGTCACTTGTGTTGCCAAGGAGGTTTTTGTTATTAACACTCTATTGGTAGTTTTCTTGGTTGCCTGGACTGGTCCAAAAAATGCTTCGCATTTCTCCACATTGATGTTCCTACTTCTGCAACTTGGGGAATGTGCTCTCACTACTTGTGCAATGTCTCAATTTAGTTTTCATGTGATGGTGTGTACCACAAGTTGATATGTTAATGTTCTACCTCATGATTGTGTATTTTGTGCTTCTGGGGTGAAGTGTTCTACTTCTGTTTGATTTGTGGTGGTTGTTTGTGGTATGAAAATGTGAAATAAGTTTTTGGAAGTGTTGTTGGATGTTTATAGAACATTTCTTTGTGTTTTGCATGTCAATCTTTGATCTCTTTGGTACTGCATATTGTGTTGAGTTGGTTTTCTAGGAAATTTATGGATATCTAGCTAATAGAGCTTGTTATCTTGCTTGTGCCATGTGCTTGGGGATATATTCCAACATATGGAATTGTGTTAAGATGCATTTGGGTCCTTTTTGAGAACCATGTATAGATTAAATTCAGTTGAAGTTAAACTTTATGTTATTTGGGCCGACTGGTAATGTGCTACACGTTTCCTTGTTTTTGACTTGGGTTGATGTGCACCAACATGTGAGTTGTTTGGGATCACATTAGAAGATGTAATAAGTTTTTTTTTGGTCCTCTCTATCTTTTGGATAAGATAATATTATGTTTTTGTGGCCAACTTGTTGAAATTATTGTCCATATTCTATTCTGGCTTACCTAATTGATGTTTTGTGATCTTGCGAAGGATATAAATGCAAGAATATTTTAGTTGCAAGATGTGAGAGTGTGTGGTGATGTGCGAAGATGAATTAAAGCAATGAGTTATGAAAAGAAAAGAGAAATGATCTTTCACGCCCCAGTCAACAGAGTGTATTGTTGACATATGTTGTAATTCCTAAATATTCATGTATCCTACTTTGAGATAGTGAGTCTCATCAGTTCCTTATAATTTGTAACTTGCCTTGGGGTTGTGTGTCTCAATATTGCAAGTTCCTTGTATCTTTCCTTAAGGTTGCACACCTTAGTCTGCAAGTCCATAGGTAGTGAGCCTCAAAATTATAATTCTATAAGCAATGAGCTTCTATATTGAGATTTTTCTCTTTGTGGCTTTCCCTCCTTAGGTTTTCAATGTAAATATAGTGTTGTCATGTGCATGTGTGTTCATAGATTTATCTTTTCTTCTTAGATTAAGTTTTGTTGATCTACATATAAGTTGTTGATCTTGCTAAGAGTTTAAAATTGCATATTGTTGAAAGGTTTATGATCTAAAAGGATTAAGGTTTTTGAAGATACTAATTCACCCCCCTCTTAGTATTTGGGTGTGTTTAACAATTGGTGTGAGATCCAAGTTCCTCTAAAGAAGCTTAATTGCTTGAGGAAAGGTCTAGGATGGTACACGATGGAGCTTATAAGGGTCCTAGGTTTGATGGGACAAATTACTCCTTTTCAAATGCTACGCCCTTAATACATTGTACACTGGGTTATGAAGAATGGATTGTGGCTATCTTAACTCTCTATTAAGTCATATTATCATTATTATATTGTTATTTAGTTGTTTAGGTTGGCCTAAGTCTTATATAGGTGTATCTAAGTCGGCCTAGGTGATATCCTTGGCATAAATAGGTATATATAGGAGGTTGTGAGTCTTATTTCATCATCAAGTTGTGAAGTGTGTTCTCATTAGAGATATTTGGAGGTTTTCCCCCTCGAAGTGGCTTGTTATTATCAGTTATTATCAAGTATTTGCAGCATATTTCATATCATATTCTTCTATTGTGCAAGTTATTTCATAACAAGTGGTATCAGAGCATGATCTTGGCACCATAGAGGCAAGGTTTTTCTCAATTTTAGAGGCGATTTTGGGAAGAGCATATCTTTCAGATTTTGGCGAATTTTTTTCTAATTTTTAAAGGGTTTTTGAAGAAAATATTGAAGAAGCTACAGTCCAGATTTCAGAAGAATTGGAGCAGAATTAAGCGAATTATTGTAGAATTAGGGTTTCTACACTATTTTTTTGGAGTCTACATATCTCGCACATCTTGTTGAATTGAAGTCTGATTTTTATTGGGTTTTTGAATACATACCAAAGGAGATTACAGTAAAAATTTGAGAGAATTTAAATTTCATTTGTGTGACTTATTTCAACATTAGTGGTTTCCATCATGACGGGGCCTGCAACAAGGGGTAAAAAGAATGCTGTCACTCCGGGGAAGACTCCTGATAAGGATGGTGAAAAAATTGAGGATATTACTCATAATGAAGAAATAAATAAGGTCAAGGAAGAAATTTCCTCAATTAAGATGGATATGGGTGACCTAAGAGGAGATATGTCAGAGCTAAGAGGAGATATGTCAGACATGCGAAACATGTTAAGCACCTACATAACTGAATCAAGAAAGGAGTTCTCAAGCGACCAAGGTGAGAATTCTAGGTCAGCTACTACTAACACAAGCTTTAGTACTCCTATGGGATCTAGGAATTTATTTCCAAAGGTGGATATGTTTGATGGTAAGGATCCCTTCAACATGGATAAACCAAATGGAGAATTTTTTGAAGTACACCAAATCCAAAACAATGTTACTACCATGGCTTCCTTATATTTAGAACCAGATCAATTCATTTGGTATTGTTGGCTTTGCACTCATCGAGGTAAAAAGGGGCTCACCATCTCATGGTCAATTTTTACAGAGGAACTCCAAGCACAATATAGCAATAGCATCATAGACAACTTCTTCAGCCAGCTAGCTAAACTTCAACCAATAGGATCAGTTAAGGATTATATTCAGCAATTCCAAAATTTGCCCTTAAGGGTGGATTCAATTACTGAGGAAAACTTTTTCGAATGACTTATTCTTGGGTGGTCTCAAGGATCACATTCAACATGAGGTACGCATGTTTAGCCCTAGTTCCATATATGAGTCTTTTATCTTAGCACGCAGGGTAGAGGAGAAATATTTGATTCCTAAGAAGCAAGGGGCTAATGTGACAAGAGAGAAAGGATATTCAACACAACCTACTAAGTTGACTCCACAACAAATTAAGGAGAAAAGAGAAAAAGGCTTGTGTTTCAATTGTGATAGCAAATACAATCGAGGACATAAATGTAGTGAAAAGAAATTATTTTATATTGAAGGTCCCAATGAGGAATAAGAGGAGGAACCCATACTAGAAGATGAAAGGGAGTCAAATGAGGAATCACATGATTCTCAACCAATCATTTCTTGTAATGCACTCTCAGGTTTCAATGCTCCACAAACTCTCAAGGTGGTGGGGTTCTTAAAGAAGCAGAAGGTAATAGTGTTGATCAACTCAGGTTGTACTCATAATTTCATCAACAAAAGTTAGCTACTCGTCTAAATTGTTTTATATATCCAGCTCCAAAGTTTCAGGTTTTGATTGCAGATGGTGGTACATTTAGTTTTTCAGGGAAGTGTCATAGAATTAAATTATCCATGGAGATTATCAACTCTTATACCCCAATGTATGCAATATCCATGGCAAAGAAATATTGTTTTGGGGAGTACAATGGCTTACATTAGGAACAATTGAGATGAACTTCCAAGAATCCATTCATGAGATTTCAATCAAGGAAGGATAGTAGAGCTGGTTGAAGGTAATCTCCACAAAATGGTAAAGCCTCATCAAATGCAAAAGCTGCTTAAGAAAGGAGTGGATGGATTTGTGGCCCAATTATGTTCATTAGAAGTCTCTTAATCTATTACTCCTACTCATCCAGATTTGCAAGCTATAATTGATCATCACTTAGTTGTTCTTGGAGATATGCCTAAAGGACTTCCTCCTAAGAGGGATCATGATCATGCCATACAGTTAGTCCCAGGGAGCCAACCACCGAACATCAGGCCTTACAGGTATCCACACATACAAAAGAGTGAGATAGAAAAAATTGTTGAAGAGATGCTAGAGGTAGGAATCATTAGGCATAGCCAAAGTGCTTACTCCTCGCCGGTGGTGATGGTACGTAAGAAGGATGATACTTGGCACATGTGTCCAGATTATAGAGTGCTCAACATGTACACCATTAAAGATAAGTTTCCAATTCCAGTCATTGATGATTTGTTAGATGAATTAAATGGAGCTATTGTTTTTACCAAGTTAGATCTTAGATCTGGTTATCACCAAATTCGGATTAAGGAGGAGGATATTTGTAAGACAACATTTCAGACTCATGAGGGTCATTATGAATTTTGGTGATGCCATTTATTCACCAATGCACCATCTACATTCCAAAAGTTTGATTGACCCATTTTAAGAAGTTCTTGAGAAAGTTTGTGTTTAGTATTCTCTTTGGATGATATATTGATTTCCATAAAAAGAAGACTTGGGAAGAACATTTGCAACATGTGGACCAAGCATTGCCAAAATAATTTGAAGATGATAAACCTCTATGCTAAGCCATCCAAGTGTGTTTCTCAGTCTTACAGAGGTGGAGTATTTGGGACACATAGTTTCACATGAAGGAGTAAAGGTGGACCCTAACAAAATTAAGGCTATCATGGAATGGCCTATTCCAAAAACCATTAAGAAACTGAGAGGATTCTTGGGATTGCCAGGGTACTATAGAAGATTTGTGAAGAATTATGGTAGTATAGCAGCACCTCTCACCACTCTATTGAAGAAGGATTCTTTTCATTGGAACGAGTCTGCCAATACAACATTTGGGAGATTGAAGGAGGCTATGTGTACAACTCCAGTACTTGCCACTCCTGACTTCACCAAGAAATTCATTGTGGAATCTGATGCTTCTAGAAATGGGATAGGAGCAGTGCTCATGCAAGAAGGCTCTAATTCAATTGCTTTTGAGAGTCATCAATTAAAAGGTAAGAATCTACTCAAACCTATTCATGAGAAGGAAATGCTAGCAATACTCCATACAGTGAAACAATGGCAGCCTTATCTATTAGGTAGACATTTCAAGGTTAAGACAGATCATGATAGCCTAAAATATTTTTTGGAACAACGACTATCTTCTGAAGAGCAACAAAAATGGGTCACTAAGATGTTAGGATATGACTTTGAGATTGTATATAAGAAAGGAAAAGAAAATATTGTCGAAGATGCACTGTCAAGGAAGGATGAGAAAGATGAAGCCTTATTGTGTGCCCTTTCAATATTACAAGCAAATTGGGTGGAGGAAGCCAAAGCAGAGTGGCAAAATGATGTTGCGACAAGTAATCTCATCGAGCAATTAAAAAATGATCCTAGTAGTTCAGATAAGTTTTGTTGGAAGGGAGATACTCTTTGGTATAGAGAGCATTTGTATCTTTGCAAGAATTCCAACCTTAAAATCAAGATTCTCGCCAGAGCTGCGGTAATGAGTCCCAAAGTGGTGGTTATTCAGATTTTAACATTACATCACTCCAGTCAAGCAAGATTTCTTTGGGAAGGGCCAGAAGGGTGATGTTCAAAAATTTTAGGTTAAATGTTTGGTGTGTCAAAGGCATAAGGAGACAATTAAGGCACCAGGTCTCTTGCAACCCTTATCTATTCCTAGCCAGCGTTGGGAAGAGATATCCATGGACTTCATCACAGGGCTTCCCAAATCTAAAGGTCATAATGTCATCATGGTGGTGGTTGATAGGCTCACTAAATATGTACATTTCATTGCATTAGCACATCCTTTTACAGCAAGTGCAGTGGCTAGAGATTTTTTGGAGAATATCCAAAAGCTACATGGTACACCTAAAGTTATTGTTAGTGATCGTGATCCTATCTTCACTAGTCACTTTTGGAAAGATTTATTCTCATGTTTGGGTACTCAATTGGCTCTTAGCTCTTCATACCACCCTCAATCAGATGGGCAAACATAGGTTGTTAATAAGTGTTTGGAAGGATATCTACATTGTTTCACTTCAGAGAAATAGTCTCAGTGGGTAGATTTGCTACCACTTGCGGAATGGTGGTAACAACACTTTCATAGCTCATCAAAAATGTCTCCATTTTTGGAACTTTTATGGATATCATCCTCCTTCCATCACATCATCAATTAAGGTGTCCCCAAGAGTTCAGGCAATAGAAGACCACTTGCTTCATCAACAAAAAGTACTTTCAGGACTCAAGGAGAATTTAGTCATGGCACAAAATCGAATGAAACAATAGGTAGACCAACATCGTAGTGAAAGAAGTTTTGAAGTTGGGGATTGGGTCTTCTTGCGATTGCAGCCTTATAAGCAAATCTCACTCAAGCAGCAAAGAAAGAATAATAAGTTGTCACCAAAGTATTATGGTCCATACCAAATCATGTAGAAGATCGGTAGTGTTGCCTACAAGCTTGAGTTGCCACCTACAACAAAGATACATCCAGTTTTTCATGTTTCCTGTTTGAAGAAGGTAATTGGGCATAGTATTCCCACTCAAACAACACTTCCTGAGCTGGATGAAGAAGGAAGAATCATTTTGGAACCAGAGTGCATTTTTCAAACACGCACAAAGAAGCTGAGGAATAGAACTATCACCGAGCATCTCATCCAAGGAAGAATCTCACTCAGCTTGAAGATGCCACATGGGAAGACGAGGAGTTCATTCAAAAGTTTCCAACTTGGGATTAGCATTGAGGACAATGCTTCTTGAATGGGGCATGCTACTACTCTTTAATATTATTGTACACTGGCTATGAATAGCCGGCTTCAGCCATCTTTAACTCTATTGCCTACATTATCATTAGTATATTGTTATTTAGTTGTTTAGGTCAGCCCATTCTATATAGGTGTGTCTAAGTCGGCCTAGGTGATACTCTTGCATAAATAGGGTATATATAGGAGGCTGTGAGCATTATTTCATCATCAAGTAAAGGTTCCTCATTAGAGATATTTGGAGGTTTTCCCCATGGCTTGTTATTCCGCCATTAATGGCATTTGTAGCATATTTCATATCATATTCTTCTATTGTGCAAGTTATTTCATAACATCAAAAAGTGAGAATGGAAGGCCATCTAAACTCTCTAGGGTTTGGTGTTTGGAAATCAACCAAAGATGGTTACATTGCTCCTTTTGCTCCTCCTACAAATCTAGCTGAGATTAAACTATATGAGAACAATTTCAAGGTGAAGAATGCTATCATGTGTGGATTAGCTGATTCAAAACTTTTGAAAGTGATGAGTTGCAACACTGCTAAAGATGTATGAGAAAAGCTGGGCAACATTTATGAAGGATATAATAAAGTGAAGCAAGCCAAGATGTAGATATTTAAGAGTAGATTTGAGAACTTGAGGATGGCAGAGGATGAAGATATTGCTAGCTACATGCTCCAGGTGGATAAAGTAGTTACTAGCATCAGAGGTCTTCGTGGAGAAGTGAAAGAAGATGAAATTGTGAAGAAGGTTTTGAGATCTCTCCCTAAATCTTATAGTCATAAAGTGTCTTCTATAGAAGAATCCAAGGACTTGGATAAGTATTTAGTAGATGAATTTTTTCTTGCTCTCACAACCTTTGAAATGAGATAATTTGATAAAGATGTTCCAAAGAAGGAAGCAACATTCAAAGTCAATAAGAAGGAAAAAGATAAAGATGTTGATGAGGATGATGACTTTGATGAGATATAAGCAAATTGTAGTGCCCCTCGGTTGGTGTGGTTTTTTTGTTGATAGTGGCTTGTTTGTGACATCAAGTTTTGAATGGTATGTGGATTAAATTTATTTGTTTGATTAGTGTTTTGAATATTTACTTGTCTTAGTAAAGATGGATTTGGTTAATGGTATAGTGATAAATTAAATAAAGGTTTTAATATCTTTGGGATGTAGACCAAGTAAAATATTTTAAGGATTTTCCTGATTTAAATAAATTAAATTCATGATTTAACAAGAGATATAAAAAATAAAAATAAAAATAAATCTAACTTTCGTGCAAATGTAATTAAAAAAAGAAGTAAATTATTAGGATTAAATAAATAAGTTATTATAACAGCATGGTAATAAATAAAGTACTAGGAAATCAATTTCATAGTTATTTTATAACGGTAGTAGGTGCGAAAGAAAATCTCTCTCTCCAATGCATGTTGAGAATGGAAAGTGAGGAATTATTTGGAGGGAATCCTATCGGATTGCAATAAATGTATAAGGAATCCCATGCACATCATTAACGAGAATAATGGAGAAAATGGAGCTATTTTTGGAGGAAGAGCTAAATATACGGGAAGAAGAAGCTGAACTTCAAGGGGTTAATAGTCCAAGGATGGGCATTTTAGAGAGGGGATGTCACTCTGGAGAGGATGTCTACCATCCTACACACCATTCCAAGACTTCATCCTGCGACGTTGTAGGAGGTAAAAGGAGAGGGGATCAATTGCAGATAAATGGAAGAGCGAGGGACTTCAGGTATGCTCTGAATAAGATTTGTTTTAGATTTATTCGTGTCTTCTCATGATGCATTCCTCTTACTGCAATGCTTGTATTTACCTTTGTAAGGCGATAATATGAAATAATCATACTTTGCGTTCCATATCGTTGTGCAAATTATATTAACCCGATATTCAATCATATCGGTTTCCCACCATTATTAGCATCCTTTTTATCTTAGTCTATATTCATATGAGTCCCCAAGATAGCCATCGCACTCAATGATCACCTAAATATGTACTACATTAAAGGTTACTGATGTGTGAAGTAGTGTGTAGCCTCCAACCTGCATGACTGGGGGCTTTTGGTCACAAACAAAGCTGTAGTAATAGTTGTTTTCCAGAGCGATCTTTGTCCCAGTAGCAACACTCGAACATAGAAGGGTGCGGACGTTTAATAAGTTCCCTGTCTCCTTCCACAATATGTCACAACCGTAACACTGGAACATAAAATGTTTTGGACATTTAAGTAACCTTCTTGATTTTGTTGGCGATCTGTGATGGTTGCAGTACTTGAAAATAGAATGTTGAAGAGGTTAAAATAATTGGCTCTGTTTCTATTGTCAACTTGTCTCAACCGCATTACTTGAACATAATAGGAAATTTTAAAGGTTTAAATAACCTGCTTGATACTTCTGACAATCTATCGCAGTTGCAGCACTTGAAAATAAAATATTTTCAATTACTAACATAATAAAGAGCTTTCCATTGATCATGGTGAAGATTAATTTCCAAACTTCAAACTTGAGCACGTCCCTAGAAACTCACCACCAAACAAAAATGCGTTAAGTTCAAAAAAAGAAAAGTTGCACATTATTTCTCCTACTCATAAGCCATGTTCTTTGCACCTCACCTTTCTCCTTCCCTTCAGTCTTGTGGTTAACATTTGGGATTTGATAGTAATGCAAGTAGATGGCGATAATTCCAAATTCCAACGTTCACCTTCTTATATACTTGGCAACCTACTACAGCTGCAACTTTTAGACATGCAAAGGTGTAGTAAATTAAATAGCCTTTCTGATTTCATTAGCAACCTGTTATAGCTGCAACACTTGAACTTAAGAGGGTGCGGCATTTAAATAAGCTCCCTGATCCATTGGAAATCTGTCATAGCCACCGCACATGAACATAACAGGAAGTTTTAACAATTAAATAATCTCTTTGATTTCATTATCAACATGTCTCAGCTGCGGCACTTGAACATAATAGAAAGTTTAAAGGTTTAAATAATCTCTCTGATTTTATTGTCAACCTGTTTCAGCTTTTTGTGCATATCTCGAAATCAGTATGTTCTTTGGATAGTAATCTTTTCCTTGAAAATTTTGTTTTAAACCCTTCATGATTTTGTTAGAAGCGCATGCTTGTTACCAAGCTCTCATTTTCATTCTCATAATAGTTGGGAAGTATGAACGTAGGGTAGGCAAGGTTTAACATTCAAGTCAAAAATAATAGCGATGAGGTCATATAGGAAATTATTTAGTAAAATTTATTAGGTATAAGTATCAAAGATGAAATTTAATATAAGAATGTGGATCCAAAATTAGAAGAATTTATTAATAAGTAAATTAGAATTACTCTCCTTTGATAAACCATGGACTCTTCCATAGTTGTTGCATTAACATAAGTTATTCTCCTTTGCGGTGTACGTTTGGCATTTAGTATTCTATCTTCATATGAATAGGTATGTAAATGTACCCTCATTATGGAGATAAAATATTGAAGTAAGGTATTTAGTGAAATATTTGTATAGTGAAGTTATGGCTCTTGTAGGATGAGATTTTAAATCACTTAACTACATTAGTTATATTTTAGAATGAATAAACATATATTATTATAATTTGTAATGCCTTTTAGTAGGAAGGACATTTGGTTGAACTCGTTGCTTTGGATCAGTTTCTCTTAGAATAACGAAAAACCAATATGAATAAATGAAGACATATATATTTTCTAGAATATTGAGTTCATAGTACTCCCTTATAATGGAATTGTAGAATTAAGGGAACCGATATCTTATACAATGATTAAGTTTTGTGAGTTAGGGTGTAGTTAAACAAATGAAAGAATGAAACACATTATCCTTAAAAGAGGGCTTGGTTCTTAATTAGTTAACAGTCAGATTGATATTGACGTTGATTTCATAATATAATGGCTACTCAGTTGCTTGTAGTAAATATGCACATTTAAGGGTTGACCTCGATGATGCGTTTCTTTCTATTTTAATATGTCATCCTCTTGGGTTGTTTTGATTTGAGAAGTCCTTTTTATGAATTCGTGATGGGGTATATTGGATTCTAGTGCGATGCTTGATTATAATGTTTGTGCTTCTTCATTGAATTTGATTTTCTTTCTCTTTTGAGTTTATACTTTATTGATGAACCTTGATACTTGTTTCTGCGGGAACCCTCAGTGAGGACTTGAGGTTATTTGATCAATAGGCTTTTAGAGGCTGGAAAAATCTTATTTCATATTGATTCTTTGTTGATTTGGTTCTTGCCAAGATTATGATTGCAATTGTGATTTTAAATTTATGAATGGGTTGTAGCTAGTTTTATGGGCGACTATGTTATGGCTATAGGCGAGATGGTAAATTCCTTGCGTGTATCCCGGTTTTGCGATGCTGAACTTTTCCTATTTTGGTGCAACCCCTTGATGCATTGGATTTTGGTGTTAGATTTTATGTTTTGGGTTCTAGAGAGAGCGGCTCTATGTGGGGGCTGACACACAAAGGGGTTGTCAAGATAACCCACGTAGATTTAGATTAATCAGTGATAACGTAAGTAATTAATTAGGGCGTGGGTAGTAAAATATTAATCAAGATTATTATGGATGCCTCGTCCGCCTGTTAGAGCTATCATAGGCTAAAGGTGGGACGAGAAGGCTATGGTTGGCATGATCATTGCCTCGTCTTCACGAGAGGTCAACGGTTCTACATGAGTCACCCTATGGAGCGGTGCCTTGAGATAGGCTGTCTGGATAACCATAGGTGGAGGCGGCACCTAGTGATAGGTTGCCAATATAATCCATGTATAGATGGAGGTGGCACCTTGAGTCAGGATGTCTAGATAATCCATGTAAGGCAATGCAATGACACTCTACTCTAGCATTCCCTTTTGAGTTGTTTTGTTGAAATCCTCTGGAAGCGGTCTTTTGATTTTATGAATTGGTACTTATGGATGTAATGTTTTCTAGTCATGGTTTATTGATGTTGTGACTATCCTTTGGTTTCATGTTGCTCTTGTATGATGTTGAGTCTTGTGGTTCTCTGTTTGAATGTTCTTGGTTGAGGTCTCTTTCTTGTCAGCTCCTAGCATAGGGGGTTGGTCTTCGGACCCACGTGGTCGGGTGGAACGTGCTAAGCACCCCATTGGGTCCCCAGTCAAGGATCAAGAGGTGCAAATTGGTGTCAGTTGCAGCGACTCCAGAGTTGTATCTATCTTTGAGCTAGTAATGATACTTTGTATTCATCTGTTCAGTTATATCATGTTATCTTGTTCTTGTTGGGGAACACTGTTGTATCATTATTACTCTTGAACATTGTAATGTGATGTAATGTAGATTTTCATCTTGATAAACCTTGTGTGGATATTGGTCCATGGCAGTTGCTATTCATTATGTTGCATTTACGTACATAGATGGTTTCTTATCAATGATTTATCATGTATGTGTTACATTTGTTAATATTTACTTTGTCATGGATTATATCTTTGGCTTTCATTCTTTATTGCTGTAGTATGGAATTAAGTTCGTAATGTCTCCTCATGTACCCCATGGGACGTAAGTGTAAGTGAATTTGTTTAATTAAGTTATATGACTTTTGATTTAATGTGCATCACATGTATGTTTGGAATACTTAAAAAAAAAATTGTACAGTAATTATTGTGTTGATGTCTTTTGGGGTTCGCATGACAGGGCGTTACACAAACTTTGTGAGAATATTTAAGAAGGGCACTAGAAAATACAAAGGTAAGTTACCTTTCAAATTTTTCAATTATGAAAGGATTGGTCATTTTGCATCTAAATATCCCTACAAAGAATCATAATATGGAAACAAAAGAGAGAAGGTTAAAAAGAGCTTCTATTCCAAGAGCAAATTTTCTTTAGAAGATGAGGAAAATGATTCAAATGATGAAACCCTATTCATGGATTTGAAAGACAAAATGGGTGATATTGAAAATTGCAAGAGGTCTGGTACTTTGCAAGTTGACAAAAATAATGAAAGATCTATGGTTGTGTGGATTTCCTTTCATGCGAAGGAAGAATCAAATGCTTGGCTAATTGAAAGTGGTTGCTCTAACCACATAAATGGTAACAAGGGAAAGTTCATTAGTCTTAATAAGGTTAATAGTGGAGCTGTTAAGTTTGGTGGTGATGAATCAACACAAATTTGTGGAAAGGGTGCTATAATAATTGATGGAAAGAGCAAGAATGAGGATGTTCTCTATGTTAAAGCTTTGAAGCATAATATTCTTAGTGTTAGTTAGATGTGCAAAAAAGGATGCAATCTTACATTTCATGCCAATGGTTGTGAGATCAGGAAGGCAGGGTTTGGAAGACAAGTAACTGTTTAAGGTACAAGGAAAAATAGAAATGTCTATCATCTAAAGGAGGCAAATGGAAGAATCTACCTATTGGCTTAGTCTGGTGAGCATTGGATATGGAACAAGAGAATGAGACACATCAAATTTGACAATATAGTGAATATTAGTTCCACTCATGCAATGAGAGATATGCCTAAGATAACTAAGTCTGCGAACACATTATGCAAGGAATGTCAAATGGGAAAGCAAAGAAAGACAAGTTTCAAGAGTAAGGAGTGCTTTGCTACAATTCCATTAGAGTTGATTCACACTAACCTATGCGGACCTAAAAGGAAAATGAGTCAACAAGGTGAAAGGTATTTCATGCTGCTTATAGATTATTACACTAGAATGTCTTGGGTTACATTTCTAAGAGATAAATATTAAGCTTTTGATAAGTTTAAAATTTTCAAAGAAAAATTAGTGAATGGAATGGATGCTAAGATCAAATGCTTAAGGTCAGAAAGAGGAGGTGAATTTACTTCAAATGAATTTGATTTTTTTGTGAAGATCATGGTAAATTAGGAGATATTTTTCTACTCCTAGAACCCCTTGAAACATAGGAAAATAGGCTCACCAATATGAAATGATAACAACAGGTAACAATGCACCTATCTTCTATAGTTCATTAGGAAAAAGAGATCCCTGAGGGTAAGATTGAATTTCAACCCTTTAAGTGAGTCAACCTTGATGGAGATCTTATTATTTTCCTTATGACTTAGGATGGGGTAAATCAACCCAAAATGCACTTTTGAGAGATGAATGAAAAATACTAAATGAATGCAAATATGCAATGTAGCACATGAAACCTCTAAATTAAACCTTAATCTGATAGAATCTAGAAAGCAATTGTAGATCTTAGAAGGGCTTGATTTTATGCACCTGTGATAAAAAGGCTATGTTGAGTGTCCTCCTAGGACTCATTCACCCTATGCCGAATGGGTATTGCTATAGGGGTTGAAAATATTCTTTCACGGTCCTTTGGTCCTTGGTCTACACTCCTGATTCCTCCAGGTTTCACAATAAGAAATTCAGAAATAAATTATGAAAGTGAGTTTCCATGGCTTGATGAAAACTATGACAACTTTTGCAATTTTGCTTGTTTGATAGAATTTCAATCCTTCAATCTAAGATTTACAAAACACACAAGAGGGAAAAATTGTTTGTTTTTGGAAAATCGAGGTTTACCTTGGTCAAACCCCATTTTGGTAACTAAACCTTGCATTGAAACAATGAAACATGAAAGAAATGATGAATGAACAATTGCTATGAACTGCAACTCACCAAATCCTTGAAGGACTAAAAATTAGTAGATATCTCCAAGGTCTTGATCTTGCATGAAGTGTCTTGATTGGATGTTGGTCTTGATGCTTGAAATTTTGATTTGAATGCTTGAAACCTACATTGTATTGTTAGCTCCAAAAACATGCATGATGTTTGACAACTTTGACATGATGCTTGAGATATTGGTTGATGCAATAAATGCTTGAGAAATATTATCTTGAACACCTTCAAGACAATAATATTATCTCTTGTTAAGTTTGAATCAAGGCTCTCATGAATTTCCTAGGGTTGTTCTAGGATTTGAATTGATAAAAAGACCTTTATTTTATAGACAATTTTCCAATTTTTAAAAAATTAAACATTACAAGCCAACATTTGAAATTGAATTTGGGATCATAAAAAGGTTTCCAAAAACAAAATTTAAATTTGAAATTAGCAAATAAAGGGGACCCATTCGCCCAAGGGTGATGGGTCCTGACCTAAATTGCTAAGACCTATTCATTTTGGGGTGTTAAAATAAATAATTGCATTAATTAAATAATTATTCCTGATTTGAATATTGCAATTAATTAGGCTTGTAGATGCATAATAGGGAAAATTATAGTATTAATTAAGTCCAATAAATTAATGGACCCAAACATAGTGTGGAAATGTAAAGGAGTACATTTTCTGATAGTACACCCCTCAATAAATTGGGGTTGTGGAGAGGAAGAATAGGACTATGCAAGAGATGGCTAGGACAATGTTGAAAGATGTTGACCTACTTGATATGTATTGGAAGGAAGAAGCTCACATTGTTGTCCATTTGCTTAACAAAGTGAAATTGAGGGTCAATAGCACTAAGACCCCTTATGAGCTATGGTATGGTAGGAATCCCACTGTTAGATATTACAAGATCTTCGGCAAAAATTGGTACATTAGGAAAGATGAAAATATTGGGGATTTTGATTCAAGGTGTGTAAAGGGATCTTTCTTGGTTACTAAACTAGGAGCAAGGCTTACATATGCTACAAAAAGAGATTGGGAAAGAAGATTGAAAACACACATGTTAAGGTGGATGAATATTTGTAACAGATCTCAGAAGAACCAAAGGTTTATGGATCTAACATACCTCCCTGGTTTGAAGAAGAAGAAGAGAAAGAAGAGAAGGAACTAGAACCAATGAATGCTCCCAAGACTCAAAAAAAAAATGTTCAAAAGAATCATTCTACATATCAGATCATTAGAGATAAGAATGAAGGTGTGTTGACCAAGAGAAGGTTTGCAAAAGTAAGTGAGCAAGTAAATTTGTGTTTATTGTCAAAGGTAGAGCCCAATAACTTTGTTGATGCTAGCAAAGATGAAGGTTGGTTGAAATAAATGGAAGAATTGGACTAGATAGAAAAGAATCAGACATGGGATTTGGTTTCTTGAATTTTTTATAGGAATGTGATAGGAACAAAGTGGTTGTTTTGAAACAAGTCGAATGAAGAAGGTGAAGTTGTGAGGAACAAAGCTAGATTAGTATGCAAGGGTTATTCACAAGTTTAAGGTATTTATTTTGAGGAGAATTTTTCTTTGGTAGCTAGAATGAAGGAAATAAGGATGTTTCTTGCCTTCACTGCTCACAAAAATTTCAATTTTTATCAAATGGATTGCAAGTTAGCCTTCTTGAATGGTAACCTAGAGGAAGAGGTATATATTGAACAACCAAATAGTTTCCAGTTATTTGAAGATTTAGATATGGTGTGCATACTAAAGAAATCTTTGTATGGACTCAATAAAGATCCTAGAGCTCGATATGCTTGATTGGATAAGTACTTATCTTAGCAAGGATTCAAAAAAGGTACTATAGATAGTAATCTTTACATTAAGGTTAGGAAGGCAAGATTTTGATTGTGGTTGTATATGTTGATGACACCATCTTTGGTGGAGATGATGATATGTGTAAGAGGTTTGTAGAGATGCAGAAAGAGTTTAAAATGTCTATGATTAGTGAGTTATTTTTCTTCCTTGGGCTTTAAATTGTTCAACTAGATGATGGTATCTTTATTTCTTAGGCTAAATATGTAAAAGAGATGTTGAAGAAGTTTTGCATGGAGGATTCTAAACTAGTAAGTAATTCTATAGTGATCAGTTGTTATTTGAGAAAAAAATGATGAGTCTTTGAAGGTTGATCTGACTCTTTATAGGTCTATGATTGGAGGATTGTTGTACTCGACTACTTTTAGACCTGCTATTATGCATACAGTATGTTTGGTTGCCAGATTTCAAGCTAATCCTAAGAAAAATTAGGAGAAAGCAATGAAAAGAATATTTAGATAATTGAAGGATGCTCCAGATTATGGCTTGTGATACAAGAAATATGATATATATTTTTGAATGCTTATAATGGTGTTGATTGGGTAAGATGTGTGAAAGAGCAGAGAAGTACCAATGGAAGTGTATTTTTATTAGGAGATATATTTGTCTCTTGGTTCAATAAGAAGTAGGACTCAATGTCCCTATCCACAACATAAGCTGAGTATATTGCTACAACATCTTGTTACAACTAGGTACTTTAGATGAAGAAGACTTTGAAGGATGTAAAGGTTGTATATGATGAACCCATTCCAATATTGTGTGATAATTTACCAACACAATTAACATTTCCAAGAATCCAATGATGCATTCAAGAACCAAACACATTTTTATCTTGTATCACTTTCTAAGAGAAAATGTTGTAGAGCAAGAAGTTAGATTGGAGTATGTGCCTACCACATACTCTTATAGTCCTAAGATGGGCCACAATATACTTTTCACATCACATAAAGAGAACACACACTTCACAATTTTATTCACAATTTATGGATCCAAAATAGAGACCAATTTGGGTCATAGCATTTACAATGATATACAAGATGTCTATTGCAACTTAAATCAAGTGAGATTGTAAATTTTAGACAACATATTTACCCAAAATAACAATTTCCAATTAACTATAGTTGATTAAATATATAATGGCTACATAGTATATAAAACAATACTCATTCTTTCTCTATAGAAGATAGCCAAAGAACATCATACATATATAACATGATATAATATCAATAAAATAATATCAACAAACTACATCAACCAAAACTAATCCAAACCCACATGATGCAAATAATACAAATGTAGAAATCGATAATCATCACAAACATACTACTAAACTAGACGACATGATCAAATCACATGTAATAGAATAGTGAAAATAGTGAATTTGAAATACCACAATTATCCAAATATAATAAAGCCATGTGCATAAATCCCATAATATGTAATTAGACATTTTATGACAATACAAAACAACATCATTAAGTACATTATTGACAATATAAAACAACATTAAAATTATAACATTAGAAAAAAATTGAACCAAATAGATATACAAGGCACATATACCTAAGGCATTATGTATTGCCTTTCTTCTTATTATTTATTTTAGATTGATTTTTGAGTTGATCTCTTGGGTTGGGGTGGATTTAAATCTAATTTATTATTCAGCTAGGGTTTCATCCTTGTAGTAAAGGAATCTCATTAAGTTATTTCATTATTTTATATTTTAGAAATAGGAAAGGGATAGAAAATTATTTAGTGAAGCTCTAATAGAGTTTTAGGGTTGGGAGAGCCTTAGGAATTTATTTTCTTTGTGACATCTTACATGAAGGTTATGGGTACTCTTCCTATGGAAGGGCATGACTTCCACCTACATGTGGATGGATTCTTGGAGCTTGTATAAGTTTTCTTCATGTTTCAATATAGAATTTCCATTTATTTCTTCTTTAGCAAGTGATGGAGCTAACCTTGTGTTTTATGGAATATACTTAAACTCTTGGGAGAATTGATTTTGTCTCTTATTTACTTTTTTAGTCTTTGGAAGAAAGGGACCACATTCCTCTTAATTTAATTGATTTACTTTTACTCTGATTCCTTTACAATTTAATACTTTTTAAATAAGATCTTGATCTCATGAGTGGTTGTGCATTTAATTTGCATTGAATTATGAATTTTAGATCATTTGTGATATTTTCATCCTTTTTGAAAAGGATATCTTGATTTATTAGAGTGTTTGGATCAATGTTTTTGAAACATTATTTGGTTTATTTTGGATTTGTGTTGAAGAAAGATGTTAAGTCCTTGTTCTCATGGTTATAGATATGTGAATGAATCCTTGGTTTCTTTGAGAAAAAACCTTTTGAGTTTTGTAGGTTTCGTGTTGATACTAAATGGTTTGTGCAAGATCTTGTTAAAAACCTATATTGGTTCCTTTGTGAGATTATGATCAATCATTGTGTGCAACTAAGACTCGTTGATGGTCAAAATTACACAACAAACATTAAGCAGAATATTTCTATCCTACTTCTCCTGAAAAAAGATAATTGATATTAAATAACCTATCTTCCAAGGTCTCGGTAGTTGGTTCACAATTTTATTGCATCACCCAGTGGTCAACATGACTATAATGTTCAAGGGGCCTTTGATGGTAAAAGGTAACAAACTGATATTTTTAAATATTCCAATAGTAGATTTAATAAAGAAACAAACAAAGATAGATCATGAGTTTCATAACAGAAAAATGAGAATAAATATCATTCTCATATTCAAATATGCAATTATGTAATAAGCTTCTTAAAACATCAATAACAATGAATGAAATACCTCATATTTATCTATGCAATTATATACATTCATAGTGCAGATTTAATAAGTGTACTTTCAAGTTATGTTTTACCAAAATTAATTAAAGAAATATTCAATTAACTCATCGTAGATTATGCAGATCAACAAATAAAAGAGAAATACCATTCACAAATAACACAATTGATAGTTTTAAATTTGGATCCTTCTATTGATTTCCATCAAATAAGTTGCATTTACATCCAGTGAAATTCATTAGTGTACGAAATACCATTGTCTTTCATGTATCCCCTAAGCTTAAGAAATTGCTATAAAAATTTAACTAATTGCATAAAGTTTCAAAAAAAAATTTGAATTTAATTTTTTGACCTTTACAATGAGGAGAATTTTTAAACTTATAGAAAATAAAAAATTCAAATCTCCTTCAAAAATCATGATCCACAAAGATAGGGCACTTAGATCCACAATTATAGGAACACCCAAGTTCAACTAGAGTATTCACAATGTGAAAAATACTGGTGTACAAGGAGTGGCACTTCTTTCTTGGCCTATCAGAGATGATCTATAGTTAATTGCTACAAAATAGGACGCCTAGGATTTGTTGACCTTTGTTGACTTTATTTTGTTTCAAAAACAAAATATTCCCTTCCTTACCATATTTCCTAGGAAACCCATGATAATCATTGCAAAGTTGCTCTAGGACCTCTTCATCAGGTCCATCCGCCCATTCTACCTTAAAATTTGATCATTCAAAATATTTTGTAGCTTCTTTAATGGCCTTATACTTTTGGCTGATATATCTGGAAGCCCATTTAGTGTCAAACCTGATGGTCATCAATTCATTTAACAGGGAATCACTAGGACCATCTCCTTTTTTTATCAGACCTTCCAGTCGGTTATTCCATTCTTATAATTTTATTTTATCCAAAGAGTCTAACTCCTGAGTTGGTTGAGAACTTGATGTTTTCTTGCTGGTAATACAACCTACAATCTACTCAAATATATATGTTTGATCCCATACCTCATGTTAAGCTTTGATAAAGATAACTCTAGATGTTCGATGAGGATTTTAGATTGAAAGATGATTATATTGATGGCCTTGTTGATGTATTCAAGATCCTCATCCCCTAAAATCCCCAATTCAATCAACATTTCTTTGGGATTCCTATTGATAGCTTTTAACTTCTTCATATATTCTCTATATTTTTTCTCTGCTTCCCACCATTTTTTAATACATTCTCCTAATTGATTTCCCAATTTGTATCCTTGGTCAAGGAGTTCTTCTATTTCCTTTTGGAGAATATTAATCCACCCATCAAACATCTGAGCTTTTCTCTTTAGCTCATTCAACTCATCAACCTCTTTTTGACTCATCAGTATAGGAACCTCTGATGACGTTGGCTATTCCAAGGTTGAATTGGTGATTTCTTTCAGAAACCTTTTCATTTTTCCAACTTGTGCTTTCAACTCATCTTTAACTTGCTTATCCTTCACCATTCTATACTTGGTTGAAGTAGCTACCAAATCCAAAAGTGACATTTTTTGGTTGGAAGTTTGTTTCCCTAGATTGACTATGCTCAAAAGATAATAAGCATCTTATAGTTCCCTATCATCTTTATCAACCTTAGGGGTTGTAATATTTGCAATCAAATCTCCATCCTTAGTCTAGTGGAATGAATGGATCTTGGCTTCTTCTTGAGCTTCACTTTGTCCACTTCTTTTATCATTTCATCCCAACTAACTGGTTGAGCTTGGTCTTGTTGTCTCTTTTCTAGGTTCAGTTTCAAACATGTTGGATCACTTGGTGGAGATATCATTTTTTAAGTACTAGGGGGTGTGGAATTAGGAGGTGGGGAAGGTATAAGAGTTGTTCCAATATCTGACACAAATGAAACTTTTTGTTGCTCAAGATTCTCCTTTTCAACTTTCTCCTTTTATCACCTCTCATTTTTAGATTTAATATCTACAATTTTTTTTAGCTTCATCTCCATTGTTTGAGCTTCTTCTTCGTCCTTTCTCTTCTCCTCCTCTTCTTCTTCTTCTCTGGTTAAGTCCTCAACAACTTGTTTCTTAACACTCTCCATTATCTCTTGTTTCTCATCTTCTGTTAGGAGATGCCCCATCTCTTCTTCATTCTAGAGGTTTCCTTCTCCTACATCTACATCTCCATCCTCAAAATCCTTTTTATCCTCTCGTTCTTTAGCTAGGTCCTCTTGGAGAGGAGTCTCTTTAGAATTAGATGAGAGAGGAGATTCTAAGATGTTTATTACAAGAGGCTCTTCCCCTTCTTTAGTTGTTTTTGTGATTGAAGGTATTATAGAAGGAACTTCTTTAGTTTCGAGCTCTTTAGTTTGTGAGGGAATGGTAGAAGGACCCCCTTGAGCAGTTTTTATTTTAGGGTATACAGTAGAAATGGGTTCGACACCAAGACCTAAGATTACTCTGACAGTAGTAGCTTGGTAGGTAACTTTAGCCTATTGTAAGGATTTTGTAACCTTTTCCATTGTAACTTCTTCCTCTCCTTCTTGTGGAGGCTTCTTCTTAATCCTCTTGTACTTCTTTGGCTAAGCAACTGAAGATGATTCAACTTGGGAATCCTTTCTTTTCCTTATAGCTCTTCCTTGAGGCTAGTTGAGGTGTATGCCAATCAACTTTATACTTCAATCAATAACCACCTCTAAAACCTTATTTATGTCAAACTATTCCTTTTCCATCCAGTTGATGGGCTCTAACATTTTTTCACAATCTTATCTAACTCATATTATGGATCAAGGGGGACACCATCATTTGATAACCCTTCAAGTATATCTTCTTTAATATTAAAATACCTCATCTGAGGGATAGCGAACCTTCCATATCCTCTTTTTTTGACTTAAAATTGATCCTGAAGGTTGGACCAGAAGTCCTCAAGGTGATGCTCATGAGAAGGGAACAAAGATGCATACAACTCATTCATCCTCCCCTTTGGGTCAAGATTCTTCCTTTCCTCATAAAATTTCAGATTGCATGCCTGGAACTCTTTTGTTGTAGCCTTGGATTCCACTGTTGATTGACATGAGTAAAAATATAATTCCATAGGAATTGAATGACACCATTCCTTGTGCTTGTTTGAAAACTTTGCATTAACTTTTGTTGCTTGATGAGAGAATTCCTTTAAAATCCTTTTATCGTTGCAGTACCTTGGCAACTTGAATGGAGCCTTGTCAAAACCAATAAATCTGATGTAAGTAGTCTTTGAGTATTGAATAAACTAACTCCCCAATTCTTCCATAAAGGCCATGGCCTCCTTAGTTAATATAAAGCCAACATCTCCTGTCAATTGGTTGATAACAACATACAAAAAGGCATCATTAACTCTTTTAAAATGCTTTTCTGCCTTCTTGAGCTCTAATTGGTCATAATATTTCTAGACTTTATTTTCACCAACTACTTCCCCAAGGGTCCTATATGTGGGCCTCCTTAGTTAATATAAAGCCAACATATCCTGTCAATTGGTTGATAACAACATACAAAAAGGCATCATTAACTCTTTTAAAATGCTTTTCTACCTTCTTGAGCTCTAATTGGTCATAATATTTCTAGACTTTATTTTCACCAACTACTTCCCCAAGGGTCCTCTATGTGTTTAGGCCTATAAATTTTCCCATCCTTGTAGCATATAGTATACTACATAGGAACTCATGTAAAACATCTTGGTATCTTTCACTTTAATGATATGATCGTGAATAGCATCAAACACCATTTGTCCCCAGTCCAAGTACAATTTTCCATCAAGAACAATATGAATATAAGAGAACATCCAGATCTTGAATGGATGTGTCTTCCTTCCCAAATTCCATAGGCAATAGTGTGATGACCTCACCTACTTCCATAGAGAAGTCAAACCTCTCAGGCTTGGTGGGCACTTTATTTATTGACTTCTCTATTTTCAACCACCTCTTATTTACATATATTAGGTTACTCTCTACCTCTATCTCATATTTCCATGATTCCTTAACTTCTATCATGATTTTGAGGTTAGGATGGGGAGGTAAGTCAACTTGAGTAACCTTATCATTCTTGATGTTAAATCAATAATCTCATTTCCCCAAGGATCAATACATTTCCTCTGTAATGGGTTTTATGCATGTGCAATAGCTAGTATGAATTCAGGGCAATACAACAATATTGGAAAGGAAGCTACATGTACAAGTATTGAATTATCAATATTTTTGGCCCTTGGACTAGCATATTCTATGAAAACATCCTTGACAAATTGGTCAAGATCAACATGGCCAACTAGTGTATTAGTTATCTTCAACACCTTTGATGCAAACTTTGATGGCACAAGAGAACCTTGAAACTTATACTTCATGGTGAGTGGAATCTATTTCAGCTTCAATATTTTGTCCCTTTGTTATTTTGGCACCTCCTTGACACCAATATCTCCCTCTAAATCAGACATTTAACAAACCTGCAACATTGACATTCATTAGGAAGAAAGGAGCACTACAAAGAGTTAGACATTAAATACATTTTATACTAAAACCTTATAATCCAAAATAAGTTCTCATCTATAAGATATCTCTGTTGCTTCAGGTTTCGGGTTTAGGATAGCCCCTAAAATATGACCCTTAGTAAAAACATCAGCAAACTATCGAACATCAAAATCGGGCTGAAACTTAGCACTTGAACTCTATAAAAAGATGTATCGAAAGTCAAGATCGATATGGCACTCAGTACTTGAACTCTGAAAAGGGAACAGGTTCAGGTTTTGCTCCAAGTTTTGATACCGACCAAAGGTCAGAAGTAAAAATTGGGATAAAACCTAGCACTAGAACTCAATTTGTCTTCAAGGGTCAGATTTTGTTCTGAGGTACTATACCAGTAGTTGTTTGGAAGTCAGGACTGGGATGACACTTGGAATTGACACCTCTAATCGTGAAAGGTCAAGGTTTCGTTCCGATCTTGATCCCTGACTAGGAGTTAGAAGTTGGAATCGAGTTGGAACCTGACATTGGATGAATTGTCTCAGAGAAGGTAAGGTTTTGCTCCGATGTCCGATCCCAACCAAAGGTTGGAAGTCGGATTTAGAATGGCATTAGGAATAGGAACTATAGAAAACTACATAGTTGTGGTTCAGTTTTGAAACTCTATCCAAAAATATGTGTAGAAGCTAAAATTGGAACATGATCAAGTATGAGGGTGACAAAATGATTTAATAGTGTTTATCAAAACCCACATTAGGATTCAGGATTGGGATATTATCCAATAATAGAACCCTACTTTAAAGAAATTGATCTAATACTTAGTAAAATTGGTAGCTTTGAGGATCATACACAAGGGAAACCTAGGGTTCAAGCTTAGATTTGTAAAGGTTGATGTTACAAAAACCCTATAGGAACTAGGGTTTTGATAGGAACAAATAAATTCGTGCATGAAAAATGAGGCAACAACAAAAAATGTAAAAACCCAAAAGAAATGCAACACAAATGAACCAAACCACAAAAGAAAAATAAAGAAACAAGCAAAAACACTCCCAACAATCAAGAAATAAAAAAAAAGAAAAAAAACCAAGCAAGAAATAAGAAAATGAGAAAAGGAAGAAAAAAACCCTACCTCGAAAGTTGTGACACCAAAATCAACAATGCTTGATCGAAAATAACCAAATTTGAACTCATGCCCCAATCCTTTGCCACTTTATACCTCTTTTCATTGAAAATGCAAAGAAATTGTGAGCTAAAACTGAATGGAAGTCAGAATATACACTGGTTCACATGTGTGAACCAATTTCCATTAATGTGAGGTAGATCAGGCCTTGGGATCGAAGTGGCACCCATTAATGAACCAACACAAAATCCACGAGGTAAGTCGAAAGTTGGGATCGAGATGGAACATGACACAAGAACCCTCAAAGAGTGCAAGGTTCCAAACTCATTCCAAAACTTGAACTCGACAAACAAAAGCACAAAGGACGAAAAAATTGGGGTTGGGTTGGAACTTGGAATGTGACCCTTAAAAAGGTTCATGGTTCCGGTTTTGGTCCAACACCTGATTCTGAGACAAACAAGAAAAAAAAAGAAACCAAAGATTGGAGTTGGGATGGAAATGAGAACTTGAACCTCCTAAAAGGTGCCAAGTGTCAGTTTCATCTTGAAACCTAATCCCAACAAAATAAAAAGACCATGAGCAAGTGGAGATCGAAATTGGGATGGAACAAGGAAAATGAACCTTCACAAATTGAAAAGTTCAAGTTCCCTTCCGATACTAGAATTTGACAAGGAAAAAAAAAAAGGAAGAAACATGGGGATCAGGATTAGAACAAAAACTGGAATTCAAACCTGCTAAGGGTGAAAACTACTAGTTCCATCCTAAAATTCAAACTCGAAAGAAAAAGAAAAAAAGGCTTGGAAGAAAAAGATAACTCTTGAAGCTAGAATGAAAACACCAAAGGAAAAAAAGAAGGCTTCGAAGAAAAAGATAACTCCTGAAGCTAGAACGAAAACACCAAAGGAAAAAAACAAGGGGGACCCATTTATTACCAAAAATAAAATCGAGTGGTTATGCAAAGCATAACAAATGGCGACTCAATTGGGAAAATGGTTTACCCATTTTCAGGATACAGAAGAATTCAGTCACCCCTGAATGTTTGGTTTATGCTTATTTTAAATTGTGTATAATTGGTTACTGCAAACAAGGCCTAGTTGAAATCTCAAATTGTGCATCATTATAAAAAATTCAAATCTGAGTGTGTGTTGTTTGTGATACATTTTTCTCCTCTAAAAACTTCAACTATCCTGAAAACAACTGTATTCCCATTCAAGCTACATGAGGTGGGTCATTTTAGTTGTCATACAATGATATCCTAGACATTGCACTACTGCTAGCTAGACATCTATAGACCCATCGAAGATACCTCTAATTATCTCAAAGCATTGCTTACCACTAGCTAGACATCCATAGCTCTGATAGACATACTTGAATAACATATATATATTGAATCTATTCTAAAAAATTTTCTTTTCTTTTTTGTTCAGGTATTGGCTTTCTTGAAGTAATATATCTTATCTTTTCTCAATACTTAGACATTGTAATCTAAAAATCAAGTTGAGAACTATGGTAAATGATCCTAAGCCAGCTAGAATCTCAAGGAGGTAAATGATTCTAACTAATAAGTGACAGATTCAACTGTGTTTCAAAAGATCACTTAGGATGTACCCATTTGCTTTGACTTTTCAAACTGTCATTAAGATAAACATAAAACACAAGTTTTAAAATGAAAACAGAAATACAGGTATACCTAAAAACACCTAAATCAATTTCTCTACCATAGTATCCTTTGTATGCTTTGGATAACTACCCACTATTCTAAAATGATAAAAATGGAAGACCCCCACAATAGAAAGAAAACATCGAGAAAAAACAAGCAAACAAACAACAAAACAACAAGACAACACAACAAAGAAAATAAAAAAGAAAGAAAGAGAAACTAAACTAAATATATACAAAGGAAGGATCATTAGGCCTTCATGGGCCAAAGTAGTGCTTGAAAAACTATCCATTAACTAGCAATGGAACAGGTTCTCCCATTAGGGTACTCAATCGAAAAGAATTTTCATCGAGGATTTCAACAATTTGGTATGGTCCTAACCACAATCTATCAAATTTTTGGTGATCACCTTTATTCTCTCTGGCTTTATCCCATAGTAGCACAATATCCTAAATCCTAAAGGCCTTAATCTTGGCTTTGTTTTCAAATCAACACTTGACTACAACTTGATGTTTAGAGAATTGTTGTAGAGTAGCATCTCTCTATTCTTGTAAGTTTAGTAAATTATTCAACCTAAACTCTATCCTATCATCATTGGTATAAAACTCCTGCATAAATCATAAAACATGGATTTGAAGGTTAATAGGAAATACGAGGTCCTATCCATAAACTAATTTGTATGGTGAATTTCCTAGGGAAGCTTTAATTCTGGTTCTATCCGCCCCATAGGGAAAAATTCAACTATGTATGCCAATCCCTAGGATTGATTTCTAATAACCTTTTGATTACTTCCAAAAAAAAATTATTGGTAGAATCAGCTACCCCATTGCCTTGTGGATAATAGTTGGAAGAATATTTCAAAACAATCTTATACTCAAAGGCCCACTGAATAAATTGTCCAAAAGAAAAAGCGGGGCCGTTGTCACATACCAAAGTGAAGGGTACCCCAAACCTAGTAATGATATGCTTGTTTGGAAACTTGATGACTGTTAGAGTTCCAAATTTGCACCCCTCTACCAAGTTGTGAAAGAAATCAACAAATTTGGACTAACATGGGTCTACTTTTAGGCTATGGGTATCCTATTGTGAAAGTAGACCTCTAGATTATGGGTTGGCTTCCCTTTTGATGTCACCTAAACTAATAATTTCTTGAGGAAAAGGGTAAAAAGATGCATGAAAATGAGAATTGATTGAAACTACTAAGGGTGATACACCAAAACTAACTAAGACCTGCAAACAGCCTACACACATTCAAAATAGTGACAAACCTTGGTTCACACAACTCATTTTCACATTCATTTTCACATAAGTAATTTATAAGGAGGTTTTTAGAAAAAATCTTAGAAGGAAAAATTTCACAACTAACATCACTTGCATTTACTAACACAACTTATAACCTACAACAATGCATATTTCTACTAAACAGGTGCTTAAAAATGAGACAAAACTATAAGGAAAGATAGATTTCACAAGTAACTTGATCAACCATTAACTACACACAATAAAACATAAAATGAGAAGGCAACTATTTAATGTCATTGATTCAAAGTACTCAACTGGTGTACAAGTCCATCTCTGAGTTACAATACTACTCCTACTAAAAAGATAACTCTAAATCCAAGCTATCACTTTGTTGGAAATAAAAATCTAACTCCAATAACAAATATTGAAGTTACTTAAGTAAAAATTCAACCAATTCTCTCACACAAGTCCATCTAGAAGGTTCTAGTTGGATGTACCAGAAAAGGCCAAAAAGAACCTTCTAAAATCACTCCAAATTGTCCTCCACATGAAGCAAAGTCAAGCAAAGACCATAGTCACACTAAAAATGTGACAAAAATGCCTCTAGATAGCCTCTTCCCTCCAAAAAAATAGTCAAAGACACCTCCCACACCTTCCTCATGTCTACCAGTCATCATGCTTTCCCACACATGTATTCAACCCATTTGACCCACACCTTTAGTGCTTTTGCAAAAGCACAAGACTCCATTTTGCATTAAAAATAATAATTTGATTAAGTGATTAATAATAATATCACTTAATCATACCATTTTAGATTTCAAAACAATGCAAAAAATGAGGCCCTACCACCTCCTTGGATTACATCAATATCTGCATTATAAATAACATTGAATAAAGTGATTTCCAAATCACCTCAAGAATGTTTTCCAATTGAATAAATGGAAAAAATGATAATAAATCACTAAATGCTTGTAAAAACATTTAAGCTAACTCAAAACCCCAAGGAATTGATCAAGTTTAATTTACCCCATTTCTGCATTTCAAAACCATATCACCTGGTCAACTTTTCATAATCTCAAATATATACAAAAATGGTCAAGGTGAAAGAACTCTATGTGAGAGATTATAATGCAGCTCCAAAGTTCTTGGCAGGTATTGCATTTTTCAAAAGATAATGAAAAAGCACCAAGGCATTTGGTTGGTCTTCAAAATGAAATTCAAGGAAAATTTTTCTAAGTTTGAAAGTGCCACATGAGGCAAAATTGCCTAAGGCATAAACTTAAACACAAACCCACATAACACATTAAAATGTGTTTTCATTTTTTAAAACACAAGGAAAAAATGCCTTGGTCATCCTCCATAGGGTTTCAAACCCTAAAAAAAACATGGGAAAAGAAAAAAAGCCATTCATTTTTGCCATTGAGCCTTTTTGGAATGTTCATCTAGCCACCTTGGGGTTTCATGAAAGCACCAAAAAATGGTGTTCTACCTAATTTTTGGCTGATTTTTTGATGACGTTTTGTGATTTCCTCATTGGAAGAATGAGGTAATGCATTTTTTGAGCTGGCTTTTTTCATTCATTTTGGAAGTCATAGGATGAGTTAAAGCCGTGACCATGAACACTTTTCTGATCATTTTTGTTGCTTTATCTTCTCTGTGGTTATTCTATCTACTCACAACTGCCATGATTGTGATCTTTTGAAGCTAAAATGGAGGTCTTCAATAGTGAAATGATTTGCACATTTAATGAAAAGTGAGCCATTCAAGCTTAGGTAAGCTTTTACTAGACCCATATCTTGATTTTCTTCTTTTATTTCAGTGAATAAAAGCTTGAACTCGAGCTCTTCCAGTGTCAAAATGAAGCAAAACTAGCTTTTTTCTCTGGATTCAAAGTTTTATTTAAAAAAACCTAAGTGTCTTTGTGATTTTGTGAAGAAAAGAAATACCTTCAGGCCGCAACCATGAAGAGAAAACCAGGGTTTTCACTTGCTGCTTTGTTTCAAATTTCTCCATGATATTTCTCTCAAAACTTCTAAAATTGCACTTTCAACACAAACCCTGATGGGTTTTGCATCTTGAGAAAAAAAACCAGATTTTTTTACCTCTGTATTTGAAGTTATGAACAAACCCCAAATGGGTTCTTTGATTTTGTGAAGAAAACTGGTTTTTGGGTGCGGCCATGAAGAATTGACTAGGATTTGAGCATACTTTTGTTTCTTTTGAATGTCTCTATGAAATCCCTCCTTCAACACTTCTTAAGTTGTAATTTCATAACAAACCCAGATGGGTTCTTGTCAATGTAAACAAAAATGGCCTTGACCAGGTTGCGACCATAAATAAGCACTTGGGTTTGTTGCATTTCACTGTCTTTAGCATTTTTCTATTTATTCTAAATAGAAAACCCGATGATGCATTTGGGGTATTAAAATCTTGCATTTTCCTCTTAAAAGAAACCCTAACTTGAGGGTTTGTACTCCTTTGCATATTTCATCCTTTTCATAATGGCCTTGGCTCAGCCTCATGAAACCTCATTACATTATGTATGTGGAACTTGTATCATTTTCAGAAAATGACACCTTCTATATGAATAATAGAAGAAATGTATGTGATTTTATTCTTTACTAATTTTCAATCACAAGCCTCTATTGACAGATACCTTTTCAGTTTTTTAGTATTCATTGTATTTTAAACAAAACCCCTTGAAGAAAATATGATTTGCTACATGATTTAATGTCATTGCATGGTATAAGTATACCTCATGGAAAATTTATGCATCTTTTTTCATTCCTTTATGAACAATAGGAAACAAATAACCATTTCTCTTTTGTAATTGAAATGGCAAGAACTCATGGCAGCTCTGTGGGTTTGCATAAAAAATATATTTTCATGAGTCAAGGTTGTGAATGATGTTATTCCTCTGAGATACTTGTAGCTATAGCTTTCACACATAGGTTGTCCTATATAATGCATGAGACTAAAATTACCTTAGATTGTAATTTTCTTTGAACAAGTCTCTTCTAGGTGGTTCTCATGACATGATGATTGCCAGAATAGTATGGTTGTCTTCTAATAAATGTACTTTTTCTTTTCTGTATAGCCATACTCACAATATCATTGTTTGTATCTTTGTTCTTAGAATTGATTCTTGTCATGCAAGACTTTCATTGTTTATTGTTATAGCACTATCACTTGTCTTGCTACTGTAATGATTAAGCACTGTTCCACTTGTTCATAGTTGTTTGAGATGCATTGTCTTGCAACTCAATGTTGATGAGTTGACATCAAATGGCTGAACCTCTATTGTTGATTCCTTTTTAACATGCTGGATTGGTCTTTAAATGAAAAAAAATAGACTAACTAAAAGGAAACATCCTACTTGACCATTTGAAAAGCAACAAGATTCCTATCTCAAACACAAAAAAATGTATGTTCAACACCTTATCCCTCACTGCTTGATTCCTTTTGTGTGGTCTCCTGATGTATATGGCTGATCATTTGTATGTAAGCGCTCCATTTGTGCACTATCTTACATCATTTTATTTTTAGAAATGCTTTCAAATTTTCAAATGTTGGCATCCTTTGTGAAACACATTTTCTCTAAATAGCTTTTGTGATGATCATGCTTAGGGATACTCTATTAGAAGACATTGTTGTTTGAAATGCATTATATTCATTGTGCCTGATATCATCATGGTTGTACCTAATGTGGATGGTTTCTTCACTTTGTTCATTGTAATCTCAATCTTGCATTGATATTAGTCAAATCCACCAATCTTTGTTTTACTTAAGCTGGCTTGAAGAGCTGGAAATATGTGAGTGCATGGTTCTTTGACTTCATGGAGACTTATTGCATCTTAACATCAATGTTCTTTTTCTTTACTCTGTATCTTGCTTTACAAGGAGCTGCCTTTTATCTTTAGCTGCATGGTGCTATTATGATCTTCCTATGTATTGAAGTCACTATCTTTTAAATGTAAATGCACATACTATACTCACAGGTACAAAACATGTTGAATGCACCTACCTTTTCTTGAATTTCTGTCATGTGACTTCTTCATAGAAATTTAATCCATGTTGCTTTCTTTGAGTGATATTGTTAAGTGACCTTAATGCTCATTCTCCTCATGCATTTAGATCATTGTGGCTATTACATCATTATGAGGCATTGTATGTTGATTTTTTTGACACAAGATGTGCATTGTAGGGGTATTGTATTATGACTTTAGAACCTTTGCTACCCTATAGAATACATTCATTATTGTTGTCCTGTAGCATGAGATGTAGCATGCATTATTCTTCCTCTAGGAATGGTATCCTCAAAAACCCTTGAGAGGTTGTCACTTTTGGCAGTGAATAGGTCCACTATGCTTCTAAAGGTGCCTAGCTATAGATAGTGACAAGGTCACTGTCATTGCTTTCTTTTGTTGCTATCCCTACTATGGTCTTCTCCCTTAGGATGTCCACTTCCCTTGATGCCATGATATCCTTTAACTGGGTATGCCTCAAATAAAAAAGATAACTCTACTATGTACTTTAGCCTGTTATATGGTTGGGACTATCTTGATCCTAGAGATTAGGGACTGATTTTTCATTGATGGGAATCTTCAACTTAGTATGTTGTCATTGCTCTTGATAGTAGCTTTCTTTCACCACTGTGTTTGTTTACTTCTTGCTTCCCTCTCCTGTCAAAAGTGACTGTATACACTCATATATTCACATTGCTCTTGTGCCATAGGATGTTCATCCTTCATTGATATCACTACATCTTAAAACTGATACATTTTTAACAGTCACTTGGCTATCTAGATTGCCCTATGTTCATCTTTAATGTTTTCCTTCTCCTTTCATGAGATGATTGTTATTGTCCTCATATCCACCTAAGATTTCCCATTGCAAACTCTTAAAGGTCATTGTTATACTCACTTGACATTCCTTTTTCTTTGATCTTATTGGGAAAACATATGTCATTTATGGTGGTGACCCGAAATCTCACCATCCTAAGTGATGTGTGGATGTCCAATAGGATTGAGGTAATATGAATTAGAAAATGTCTTTCATGCAACAATGTATGATTATCTTTGTTCCTTCTTGCTAGACCATATGACTCATGATAGTTCTAGGCATGAATTGATGTCTCCTCCATTATTTTAATAGATACATAAGTGAACTTGATACATCACAAAAATAATTTACTTCTTTAATAAAATGGATCTTGGATCCACTTAAGAAGATTGAAAGACATATCAAGCAAAATACACCTTCCTTTTGACATGATGGCAGCCTATTGATTAATTCATTGTGAAAAGATGAAGTGTGAATTTCTTGACAGTTCACATTATGTGTTGCATCTTTTGAATCTGGTAATGAAAGTTGATCAACTGGTGTGATTCCATATTGATTTAATGCATCAAGAATATATTTATCATTTATTTGATCAAGTTTCTCAATTTCCTATCCCTCTTAAAATATCAGAGGGCAACATGTTGGGCTCAACCCTCATGGGAGCCACATTTTACTCCACATGAAGTAATTAGTTGAATCAAATTAGTAACAAGACTTGTCCTAAATTTGCACAAGGAACAAACTGGTTAGATAAACAAAACATATCATAGGTGTGTTTGATTATTCTTTTCTTGTTTTCCTAGACACTTATGGTATGCTGTCTATTTTAATGCTTATGGACATCAAATTACATGTTTATGGATGTTTTGCACATATTTTGATTAGTGACCTTTCATTTCTCTAACAACACTATTTTTTTCAAATGCAAGAAACCTAGGAGCAATGAGGAGAGTGTCAAACAAAAATAGTGCAATGGGAAAGACTGAGATGATGTGGGACCAAGCCAATGGGATTCACCATTCCATGATGTAATGACAGATCCCTTTTCATTTTATGTGCAATTTTATTTTTTGTTATCTATAGGTGTATAGTATTTTCTTTATAAGCATTAGAATAGCTAGTCCCTTGGCTTGTGAGGGACATTATACATTTATGATCATAAATAGAGATTACACTTACAATACATGTTGGTTCTCTTTCTTATTTGTATGTAATTACAAAACTAGAATAATGCAATCTATTTTGACAATCTCCTTTATGCACATTAATGAACCTTAGCAAAACATGATGTATCTTTTAATGTTTAAATGAAAACACAAAAGAATAAAAAATAAGTTACCTAATTTTAGCTGGAAGCCAAAATCAGGTAACAATGACTATGTTGGTGGTGAAAATTTTATACGTCCACCATTTGTAGTAATCAGTCATAGTCAAGATGGATTTATGAATTGCAGAGGAGTTTGGGTTAATTACACAAACAAAATCCAATGCCTATTGGGAAAATGACCTTACCTCATACACTAGTTGCAATGGCATTGTTAGGTTACACTCTTTGGATGCTGATGTCTGACATGTATGGCATGTCCTTACATGTTGGTGAGCATCCAAAAATACATGTGGCCAATAATACACTGACCTCAAGATCTGATGAGCCATAGCATCAGCTGAATGGTGTCTGGTACCATGTTTTCCATGAAATTTTGTAACAAATTGCTTTTCTTGCTATTGGTCTAGACAACGTAAGTACACACCTTCAAATTTTTTCTTGTACAAAGCTCCACCCTTAATCATATAGTGAGAAATATTCAACCTCAATTACATTCTCTATGTTGCATTCATCCCATCAGGACACTTGTTATTTAGTAGTAAGAAGATTAGATCGGCATACCATGGATCTCCAGTGAATGACTACACTATATATTGTTGGCAAGTGATCTTGGAATCTACATCAACCATTGCTTTGGAAAAACCCTATCCTCTAACTAATTTCATGGGGTAGATCTTGAGATAAAACTCTATTAAAATTATCATCCACTTCCCCCTTTTCTCTCCCAACTCACTTTAAATGAGTAGGGACTTCATTGTTGGATCTGGGACAATGGCCACTATTTTACTGTGCAGGATGTAGTGGTGGAATTTGTTGATAGCCCTTACCAATACGAAGGCCTAATTCTCCAATGGTGGATATATTATCTCGACATTTTTAAATGGGGGACTTATGAAAGCTATTGGTCATTTGTCCCCTTCATCTTTTTGTTGTGTCAAAGCAACAACACATGAGTGGTTAGATGCAAAAGAATAGATAAAGAAAGGCTATAAGTAGTCAGGACTAGTCAAGATAGGTTCTTCTAAAATGGATTGTTTGATCTATGAGAAAGCAACCTTTTCCATGTTGATCCATTCTATCTTTGTGTCTTTCTTCATCATTTCGTTTAATGGTTTGACAATCTCTGCAAACCCAATTATAAACTTCTACACAAAGTTTATCTTTCGAAAGAAAGATCTCATCTCCTTTTTACTGCCAGGCATAGGTAATTTTAGAATAGACTCTACTTTTTTAGGATAATTGGAAATGCCTCTTTCTAATATTATATGACCCAACAACTTCCCTTCTAAAAACTCAAATACACATTTCTTCAATTTCAAGGAAATACCAAATTTTATACATTTTTTCAGAACCTTTGCTATGTTAGCAGCATGATCCTCTCTGTTCTTAGAAAAAATTGTTAAATCATCCATGTAAATAATAATGCATTTACCTACCAGATCTTTGAAAGCTACATCCATTACATGCGAAAAAGTGGCTTCAACATTGATGAGGCCAAACAAAATTCTTCAGTAAGCGAATGTTCCCAACTTCATTATAAAGGAAGTCTTCATTCTGTATAGGTGTGAATTTGCACCCCTTATGCAAATTCCCCTATTAGATTTCCTCACCTTAAAAAACCAAATTCGAAGGCTAAAATCCACATTAGCCTGCTACCTTAATTCCACTTGGCGACTATTTTATGTGTCGAGGACACCTGAGCGGCGCACAGACGTCCACACGACATGCTTATGTCCCTGACAGATTCCTACTTTTGAAGCCTTCAGAGGCATTACACTTCCCATTGGGGTTGATTTATAACACCCCTCTTCGACCAACCGACCCAAACCATTTTTCTCATTCCCCCTTCAAATTCACTCTTCATTCCTTCATTTCTTCCTTCTAAGCACTCAACTTGATCTCTCCAAGTATTCTAGCATTCACTTCTTGCAATCTCAACTCTCAAGAAATACTTTGCACTCCATAGCAGCAACAAAAACATTTGATCAACTCCATAGAGAAAGTGTGGAACAACACCATTGCAACAGGGGCTTGAGTTCTCTCATTTTCTCCTCCATTAGCTAGTGAGCTCTTGGTGGAGGTGGTAAGCTTTTCATTCCTCTCCTCTATGATTTGGTTGGGTAGCCTAATAATATTTTGTAGTGTTATTGTGTTCTTTTCTTTCATTCTCCTTTATTATACTATTTCTCCATTATTTCTATCTTTTCTATCCATGGAGGTGGAAACACCAAAATGGGGGTCTAATTGAGGTAGACCCCTATATAGCCCCCCAAAAAATTTCCTCTTTCTTGTGTGCAGGTGGAAGTGTACTTGGAGCTAGCTGGCGAATGAGTACCTTTGTGAGATCATTCTTGTCACCTTAAATTTAATTTACTTGCTTTATCATATTTGCTCATACTTGTCATACTTTATAGCTCTATTTTGTCCCTTTGGAAGTGACTAGCTAGGTCGTCAGCCTATTTTCTGGTGGTTCACATTATCTTTTTGGTCATCTAGTCGTACGAATTCCAGTTCCCCTAAGAGACACTAGCACGTCATGCTATCATCCTAGAACCACACATTCATACTTAGGTAGAGAGCTTCTTGAAATACAATGTGGAACCTAAAAACTGGCTCGCCTAGCCCCATTCTGAGTTTTGGGTCTGCAGAGTGATTAAAGGACCTTAGAGTCCTCATCATTCTTGTCCCTCATCTTCAAACACCCTTTTAAGCTAAGGTAAGTTAGGGAAACCTTCTTCTCTTGTCCCTCCATGACCTGGGGCCTTGAATGTGGTTGGTCCACCTCTCTTACATTTTTGGTGAACCTAATGTGAACCAACGTTTGATTGTTGTACCCCTAAGTGTTGTGAAGGTTTATGAGCATCAAAAACTAGTCCACAACCTTCAGGAATATTGTTAGGAGAAGTATATAACACCTTTTGATGGAGAGGATGAAGGTCACTATTGGTTTCTCTACAGGCCTTTTTGTTGGATCTTTCATTGGTCTCGCCACACAAGAGTAGTTTTTGAGGGGAAAGGTTGGATTCTCTAATGAGACTGATCATGTCCCCACTCCTCCTACATCTCCTACATCATCATCGGTCGAAAAGTATGAGGTTATTCACATTACTTCAGAATATGTCTTTGCCCTCAATAAAGGGTTGGGTGATGTGGAATATCACTTGGAAATAGACCTGAAGTTGGCTAGGGCCACCTGGGTTATCAGCGAACTAAAGTACATGGTGGGAAAAGACCAAACATGCATAGAACTCTTGGATATTATATGTAGCTTGATTGATGCATGCGCTCCTCCAAATAATTCTAACATTATATGAGGAGCCACTTTTAAAGATCATGAGAGATAGGACTATCGACACCTCCTACATCTATATACATGACCGATAGTGTACCCTCGATCAATATCCTCTCTGCTTCCAAGGGATCCAAAACTATCAAAGTGAACAAGATCCCCTTGGGTTTCAACTTCACCCCTCCTATCACCTCTAGTGGTGGAGGTTTTGTTGGGTTGAATAGTGGGGGCTCTGGTAGTGGTAGTGGATTTGGCATTGAGGGTGGTACTAGTGGAAGTGGTTCTAATGGAGGTCATGGTGGTGGCTTTGGAAGTGGAGGTGGCTTTGGTGAAGGCCCTAATAGTGGTGGTGGCTTTGGTGGTGGTTCCGACAGAAGTCACATTGATGGTTCTGGTGGTGGCGGTTTTGGAGGAGGTTTCTCTAGCCCTCTATCTTCTAATGAACCTATTTTGAACACTCTTCTTCAAAATATGGGTAAGATACAAAGCCAGTTGGCGAGTCTCTCCTAGGTTTCTCCCTAGCCTATCTTCCAACCCTTCTTCTAGCATAGCCCATTGTTAGTTGTGATTCTGAACACTCCCTTCCCTCAAGGAATGTAGATCCCTAAATTTGAGAAATATGGTAGCAAAGGGGACCCACAAATGCATGTGTCCACCTTTAACGCCCTATGTACAAATTTCTTCCATCATGACACATTGATGGAAAAACTATTCCCTCGATCTCTCAAGGATACAACACTTGAGTGGTACTATTCCTTTCCTAATAATTCCATTTTGTCATTTGACCAACTTGTAAACCAATTTCTATGACAATTCCAAGCTAACATCAAGCCAAAGATGACCTTTTCAGATCTCGTCTGATGCAAAAAAGGTGATAATTGAAAGATCATTGATTTCATAGCATGGTATTAGACACTCTTCTCATAGATCTCGTATCCACTGCCCGATTTTGACATGTAGAAGGTATTCATAGGGAACTTACAAAGGCCTTGGCAGGAGAATTTCACCCTTATGAAATACCCTTCTTTTGTGCATTTGTGTGTAGCCCTACAAGAGTATCAACAGACTATACTTCAGTTCGGGGGACCCTCCTTGCACTCTCGTTCTAAAGGAAAATCCATCATATCGATTTGTGGGAAAGGTAAAGTTGTTGTGAATGTAGTAGCCACTATGGATGTCAATGGCCTCAAATGCAACCAAAATTTCACAAAGTTGGTTGAATCTTATTCTTCCATCTTGCAAAAGTTAGTGAAGGATAAGATCATAACCTTGTCGAACCCTAGACCTCTTAAAGAACCTTACCCTAGTTGATATGATGCAAGTACCTATTGTCATTACCATCGAGTTAACGGACATGATATCGAACATTATATGTTCCTATGTCATGAGATACAAGAACACATCAAGGATGATACTATTTGTCTCAATGGAAGCAAACAAAATACAAATAAATAGTGGAAAAAGTGAATAGTGAATTGCAGATATACACAGACCCATTTCTATGAAACTTTGCTAATATGATTTTCGATCTCGCCGATTCTATCACTCATCCCGAGGCCTATGTTAACATGGTCACAATTACTTTTACCACATAGCCTGTGACTGGTTTTTCAGATGTGACATTCACTTTGTAGGACTTGTCCATAAATAACAAGCCCTCTCCCCTCTACATTCCCACTTGCCTAAATGGTAACATTGTGACAGAAATCCTAGTAGACCCCACGAGTTGAGTGAATGTTATCACATAAGAGATGCTGTGGCTTAACTCACTACATAGAAAAAAAGAATATGAAGAAACAAGATCCACCATCTGAACACACAATGGTCTCTCTCTGAAGCCATATGGCTCAATAACCTTTTCCCTTCTAGTTGTACCTAGGGTTGTTGACATGGTTTTTGATGTCATTCCAGGGTTAGATTTGTTCAAGATGAAGCCAGGCATACCTTGGCTAACTTCCATGAATGGAATTGCCTCCATTATTCACAAGTGTTTGAAGTTCTCCCATGAAGGTGTCGTGCATGTAGTGCATGACACTAGATACCAACCCTTGGTGTCCCATGGGGGATATTCATTAGACCATTTTTAGCCCACTCTAGTTGGTTCGCTTCCTCCAAGAATGAACCTACTTTACAAAAAAATATGTGAAGTATAAGATCGGGGACAAGGGACAGCCAAAACTGGCTCTTCCTATAGTACAACAACTGGCTACCTCCTCTTCTCGAAAAGGGAAGGAGAAGCTTTCCTCCTCTCAGGATGACTCATTTTCCCCCTTTCTTTGGAGGTGTATTGGATGAGAAAGCCTAGCTTCTACCCATTGAGTCTGATGATCCCTCCTTAGCATAGACCCAAGATTAGGATATCAGAGCTCCCTACTAAACTACTCAGACCTTTGTACTATTTATATGGTAGAGGAAAAGGTCCCCATGGGGAATCCTTTATGTCTCGACCTCCACCTCCTACTGCTCTTGCTCCCAAAGTAGTGAATGGGAAGAGGCCCGCTACTGAGGCACTTAAGTCAACTCCCCCTATTGCTTCTCAACTTGCTCCTCTTGCTCCCATTCAAGAGTCTATTCCTTCACTGGAAACGGCTATAGTGGACACTCCCATGGCTGAGTAGGAGCCTTATGTTCCTTCATAGTCCCCAGAATCTAGTTCAAAGAGTCATAGAAAGAACAAGTGCAAGAACCAACAAAAGGATCTCATGGCTGAGCAGGACACCTTATAGAGGAAGGAAGAGGAGATGATCACCCCTATATCAGGGCCTCCTACAATGTCCTCCCCTCTCCTCCCCTTTGCTTCCATTTTGTCTAGCTCTATATCACTTCTGGCTTTCGCTGTGAGTACGAATTCACCTAACCCTAAAAAGGTGCAGGTTTTCATTGCTACTTTAGTGGAGCCACTTCTATTGATGTCCCTTCCAGATGTCCAACCTTTCTCAAAATGCATAGATATGGTGAACACTTTAGTCTTATCTACTGTAGTTCTCTCCTCTTCCTCTGCACTTCTTGCCTTATCTATGGGGAGTTTTCATCCTCCAACGAAGAAGAAGGTAGAGAGTGGTCCTTCTAGCAATGGAGGATGTAAGAGGATCCCACCTTCTTCGAAAGGTGGTCCCACACTGACTTGTTTTATCCTAGTGATGGAACCAGTCCTAACTTCTCTTGAGTTTGTCATCACTCCCGAATCACTCAGTGAGCCTAGCGGTGAATCTTGGGCACAACCTTCTTCGTCAGTTGAAGTGAAACATGAAAATCCTATCAATCCCATGTTTAACTCTCTAGAAGAGGTTCTAGCCCTATGAAAAATCTTCACAAAATCATTGACCTTAGCTTCACAAGAGCTCAATGGAGAGTACCTTGCGGGGCCCTCTTCCTTAGCCCTTGTTACGAGAGGATTGGACACTCCTCTTAACATTCCACCACTGCAGGCTCATCCTCCTTCCCCTGATGATGATCTAGAGTGGGAAGTGGACGACCTCTTGGTCGATCAGTGTTAGGAGGCCCCTTCTTTATCTTTAGATTAGATGTGTGTGTGTGATGTGATTTGTTTCTCTATGATCGTGCTATGTGTGCCTAGATGACCCTTATCACCCCTGTTGGTGCTTGGATATAGGTGTGGTTTTTGTGTCATAAACCTTCTTCTATTTGTATCATCATTCTTCCATGTTTGTGACTTGATTTTTGATAAATTGGGGATGATGCAAAGTGTTGGGGGCATTTAGGCTTCCCTTCCATGTTGAACCAATTTTTTATTTTTACTTTGTCTTCTAGTACATTCTTCACATGGTCTGATATAGTAGGGGGTTGATGAAAATCCATTTTATATACTATTACCATACATATATATTTATGAGTAGTTCTGACATTGAAATATCAGGTAACCCCTATGCCCTTTGTTCATGCTATCTTTTTTCTCTTTTTATTTTCCTTTATCTTTCTCTCTTCTTTGCTTGAGTTGTCCCTCTCATGTGTGACAATGCCACTTCTACAACATTTTAATTTTTAGAAAACACATTCGTTGACAACAAATATTTTCTTGAGAATCTTCACAAACTTCCTTTCAAGAATCATATTCTCTATGTGAAACCCTAATGGAACTTTTTTCCTTCATCATGGTTTCATAAAGAAAGAACTTGAGAAACTTCCTCTAAAGTGGTAACAACATTGACCTGCCCCTCGCATGGGGGCATCTTCTTGCTTTTGAATTCCTTGATGATGAATCTATTCAAGAAAGAAACACCTCTTTCATACTTTCCCTTGAGTGGATCCCTTCCTTATGTTGGGTTCTCGAGGGACCCCTTTGAAAGTTTTCCGACTTATTGATGGTTTGCGAGACTCTCTACTTACTAGCCTGCGTGGCCACTTTTTGACATGTTCTCTATGTTGGTAAACATGTTGCTTCATAGGTGCACTTGTGAAGCTGCTTTCTGACTCTGTGGATTCCACTTTCTTGGTTTCCTCCATGCGAGAGATCTCGGGGGATACCTTCCTATAGGTTTGCAGGCTTGTAGGATTCTACTTTTGAGCTTCCTTCATGTGAGAGATTTTGGGGGTGGCTCCCCTATAGGTCTGCGGGTTTGTAGGGCACTTTCTTTTGGTTTCCTCCAAGTGAGAGATCTTGGGGGTTACCTCCTTGTAGGTCTACAGGTTTGTAGGGCACTTTCTTGGGTTTCCTTCATGTGAGAGATCTTGAAGGACACCTTCCTTGCAAGTCTATGAGGGTGTAGAGTGCTTTCATAGATTCCTCCATGTGAGAGATCTTGTGGGATGCTTCATTGTAGGTCTACAGGTCTATATGGAACTTTTTTGGGTATCCTTCATGTGAGATATCTTGGAGGACACCTTCCTTTTAGGTCTGTGGGCTTGTGAGGTGTTTTCTTCCTAGGGCTTCCTTCATGTGAGAGATCTTGGAGGTTACCTCCTTGCAGATCTGTGGGCCTATAAGATGCTTTCATTCTTCAACTTCATAGTTCTATAAGGCTATGAATTCCTTTACTTGTCTTGTGCTCTTGAGTTTGGTAGACCATGGTCTACTTCCTCGATAGTTTAGGTATACATTTCTAACTCTACTACTTCTCCAATTTACTTTACTGAAGCACTCATTAGTATTTGTGCTCGCTAAAGTGGGGGAAAATGTATAGGCTTGAATTTTCACCCCTTACACAAATTACCCCATTACATTTTCCCACCTTAGAAAACATAATTTCAAGGCTAAAATCCAGATCAACCCATTGCCTTCATTCCACTTGGCAACTATTTTGTGTGTCGGTAGAAGAATAATTGTCAGAGACGCCTGTAATGTCTAGAAAATGCACAAGAAAGGTTAAAAGCACACACTCAATGAAATCTAAGCTCTAATGCAATCTATGCTAAGAAACAAAGAACAAAGGAAAGCCAAAACATAATAAAACTGAACAATCTCACCAAATATGTACGTATTTTCATGTATCATCTCGATTGCCCTTCTCCATTTTGCTGCTGTAGTATAATTGCCCTTAAATTTTCAAAGTTTGTACAAGTATAGCCTATGATAGTGATTTAGAAAAACATCAAAGATTCAAGATAGTTGCTCCAAAAAGTCATAAGATTTTGAGAGAGATTGGAATGATGAAGAATATATCAATTTATAGAAAATTGATTATTTGAATGACAGGCTAGGATCGAAAGATCAACGAACGGTTGAGATCGACAAGATTAGACATGCATTATGATAACTGCTAGTAGTGACATGAGTGATATAAATTAGAATAAAAATAAAGATTAAATGATTTAATCTCGGCATGATATTCAAAATCGTAGTGAATTATCTTGCAATAACATAAAGATGGATTAAAAGCAACTCTTAGTTCAATGCATGCATTAAGATTCTAATTAATTAAATAGAACTATTTTAATTAATATGCATATACACGCTAATTGAGTTAGAACCAGATGACTAAAATGATTTTTTACCTAAGAGATTACTTCCAAACTAAGACAACCAAGATATCCCAGCGGGATTTAAATAGATCTTTGACGAAAGTAAAGTGGAACACCTAGATAACTCCGTTTAATTATCCAACATGTATAATGCTAAAAATAGAATTTATGAATTAAATAACTACTTAATTCAAGATTTGATATTTGAAGAATAATTAAATAAATGAGATTTATTTAATTAAGTGGATAAGGGAGCTTAAATGAATAATTGAATAAATAAAGGATTTATTTAATTTAGAAGGAAATATGAGTAAAAAAAAGAATTAAAATAAGAATTTATTTAATTGAAGAAGAAGGATATATTAATTATCAACATAATTAAATAAAAAGCATTATTTAATTAATCAGATAGAAAATGAGAATGTGAATCAATTAAATAATTAATATTATTTAATTAATAGAATAATTAATGTTAAGGTGAATTAATTAAATAATTAGGATTATTTAATCATGACTATGGAAGAAATACGAATTATTAAGAATATGGAAGCTAAGGCAGCTTAAAACATATTCTGCCCATATTTTGCCCCTTGATACAATGTCATTTCCGCATTGTGTCAAAAGAAAAACGATAAACATATGCCCCAGGCATGCCCCAAAGGTTAAATAGGTGAAGGCATGCCCCTTAGGAAAATTGGCATTTTTGAATTTTTTTTTGGAATTAACCTCGATTAGGTCCATTGACAGCCAAAAACAAGGAGTTGACTCCGAATCTGAATCGCAATGCTGGGCTGCATGGGTACGAGTCGATTGAAGTTGGAAGTTGACGCGGCTAGTAGAAAAGAATGCCACCAAAACCCTAGGTATAAATAGAAATTGGGGTAAAAACCAATTCATTTTCACCCACATTGCTTCGAAATTGTGATAATTGCTCTGCACCCTCAGCGAAGATGTCGCCTGTTCCACACATCCACCATCGAGCATGCAGGATGTGGACCTTCAAACGACCGACCGACGTAGAACCCTCGGTATGTACCTAAATCTTGACTATTGAATTTTTTATTTTGACACTTTTTTATGCATTTTATTGAAATTTATCCTATGCGTCACTTTAGTAAAAGGCCGCATGTGAGTGCGCAATCGATGCATTTGCACGCATATCAATGCATTTGTAATATCACGTAGATAGCTAGCGTAGGTTTTCTGTGGTTCAATGCATGTGTAGTTTAATTCAACTCATTTGAAAAATAGCATTGCATATGTATTTAGAATAGCTGCATGTGTGAAATTAAATTACGCATTTGGTTTTCTACAATGCATTTGTAAAAGAATGACACATGTGCAAAAGAATGACGCATTTGCAAAATAATGACACATGTGAATAGCATTTGGGTTTTTTCATTTTACACTAGGATAGATGTTTGATGCTAACATGAGGCATATATAATGCCATTGCAGGTTGTGTTAGGCATTGTATATATGCGAGAGTCGAGACTAATGACTTTTCACTTCCGAGACAGCTTGGGAGTGCAGAGCGACATTTCTTATGGCACCTAGGTCTCCTACACGTGACAGACATGCCCTAGATTCAGGAAAATTGAGGTCTATTGACAGCGTTGTGCGAGTGGTGGCACTCAGAGACGTTGTCATTTCACCTACCTACCAGAGAGGCAACAATGACCTTAGATGACGTCTATAGGATCCTTAGACTTCCCATCAGAGGTATGAGGTTAAGCTACGATACCTTGAGGGGTGTCACCGAGATGTGTAGATACTACCCTCATGCCAATGTTAGGCAGTTAGGGTTTGATCACTATGAGATCAGATGGCGTGTATTGGCGCAAAGGTATAGGTAGTTGGATTTTCTATTATGTACACTGATAGGTGGGATAGTGGTTCTTGACTGTCGAGGTCATGGTTTTCCTATGGGTTGGGGAGAGATGCTGGTAGGTATGTTAGAACGATGAGTGGTATATGGTTGGGGTCCCTGTCTACTTAGGATGTTATATTTTCACTTGCATGTATAGCCTATCGAGAGGCTCAGTCCATGAGTTGTGGTACCATGCTCTTGATGGTATGGGTGTGGGAAGACATTGCTATCTTTCGGCAATCAGTGATAGTTGATATTCAGCATGGAGCTCCTTATGCCTTCCGTTATGTGGGGGCTAACACTCAGCACCAAGTGGGAGATATTGGATACTTCAAGCGTGCCATAGATACTATAGTTTAGTTTACATGGCGACTGTACTTGGGATGTGCAGATTGGTCGGATGAGGATGAGCATTTGCCTTTTTTCTGCCAGACTCAGTACTTCATTGGGTGGACTATTTCACACATCCACATTATAGAGTGACACTTGCCAAATCGTGTATTGTGGAAGTTCGGAGAGGTATAGGATATGCCGAGAGGATGGGCTGAGTTCGCAAGGTCATCACGAGAGATCCCCTTGTGGGGTCCATAGATTCTAGTGGCTACAATTGAGGCAAATATTGATGCATTGCAGGCAGTTCCTTGGGGGTGGAGAGATGGTCCGATAGACCCAGGTACCATAGAGGAGTATGATCAGTGGTGGGCCGTGCATAGGCCGATACCCCTTATAGATCCAGATCAGCCTACACCGATAGAGCGGCGAGGGACAGGGCTGTGCGGGAGGCATGGTAGAGGTAGAGGTCAGAGAGGTGGAGGGGGCCATGGTGATGATGGAGATGATGGTAGAGGTGGTCGATGGGGTGGTAGGAGAGGGAGACGTGGATGGAGGGGGCAAGGGCCACCATTGTCACCCATTCGTGAGGAGGGACGAGTTGAGGAGGATATGTACATGCCAGATATTGGCAAAGGTGGAGAGGAGGTAGATGTTGAGATTGGTAGGGAGGGGAGCATCCCAGAGAGGAGGCCATTCCAGATGTTCCTACAGAGGAGGAGGTAGACAAAGAGGAGACAGAGATTGATGCTCTAGGATTACTTGGTGCCTATCAGGAGGATGATGAGAGGATGATGATCATGAGTGGGAGATTCGAGACAGGATTCTGGAGGAGTTGGATGATGAGGAGGATGGTGTACCAAGGGTTAGACAGGTTGATACAGGGGCAGTTGATCCCGATACTGCTACACTTCATGCCAAGATTGCATCCTTGGAGAATCAAATGAGGGTCTTGATGTTCAAGAGAGATGTGTTACAGATGGAGAGGGACAAAGCTGTCATGGACAGAGATTAGGCCATAGCTTAGAGGCAGAAGACCGAGTAGACATTCATAGAGATTAGGGCCTTATGTATTGGGCCAGTAGTTGCTTTTTCCAAAGAGTTAGTCAGAGCTGGGGAGAGGGAGACTTTCTATCGATATTTATATGACACAGAGGTTCCTCCAGAGAGATGGGCTCCTAGCTTCTCACAGACACATAGCGGCAGGTCATAGACTAGGAGCCACACCGGGATAGTTAGCATAGAGGGTGTGGAGCAGCCATGCAGATTAGGTCCATACGACAGGCCCCACTTAGCTCATAGGTCATCGGGTTCTCGACATCAGTCATCCACACACTCTAGTCATGATAGCAGTGGCAGTTCTGGATAGGGACATTTCTTGATATGTACTGAGACATTGTATGATGATCATATAGCCTGGAGGCTTCCATATTTATGATACATTATGACATTATGATGTGACACTTTTGAGGGATATATATAT